>CM035406.1:2182500-2657500 GCA_020310875.1 Ceratopteris richardii
GCTCTAAGTTATCTTTTTGGAGGCTAAAAGGAGTCTCCGTATGACCCCCCCAGTAAGCGGAGGCATCGTGAGCCAGACCGTGGGTGGGCTTCTTCTGAAGTTGTCCAAGAGTGAATGTATTCATGCCCCACTTTCCATTACCTCACGGGACGTCCACGCAGGAGCAACAGCTGCGCATGTGCATAGTCCATGGCCAAGATAGAGCAGAGTGAAGAGCGCCTCACTTCGTACGTTCAGATGACCAAAGCAGCCGCGAGCTCGTCAATTTATAGTGGAAGAAAGAAAAACTTACGTCGTATATGGGATAGGACTCCTAATTGGCAGCTCACGCTCCTCTGCAGCATAGTTCACACGCAAACCGTGGAGAGATGACTTTAATTCCTTGTTTCTCCTTGCCAGCTGCCGCTGTAGATATTGCATCTCAGCCGTCCAAGGCATGAGAGACAACATTGCTCCTCAGCAAACTCATAAGTATCTGTAGAGATATTTTTTTTCATATGTCCTTTTGCAAAAGATGTTCAAAAAAGGAGGATGAAAAGAGAAGGATTGGTCCAATCCATCCAAAGCCATGGAGTTTGAAGCAAAGATATGACTCCTTCACTTTCAACCTCAACAAATGACAAGTCTCCAAAGTTAAGTCATCCATTTCTTTTTTTCTCATATTCATTTTTATTTTATAGGTATATGGAAATGTTAGGATACATAATTTTTTTTTGGCATTTATACTCTTTACATGGCATGGAGAAAATAATGTCAAAATGCCAATATGCATACTTAGAGTTTAGGTGAAGTTGAATGCATTGTTGGGCACCCAAGTAAGTATGAGGATGCCTCAAAAAATAAGATTAGAGATTGAAATATCACGATGACTCAAGCCTGCGACTTCAAGAACGAAGTGCTCAAAAGAATGTGCCTCTTCATGCAAGGATTCAGAAAAGGACGAAGCTATGATGGAGGTTAGTACAAATTTCCAATTTGTTCATCTATTTTCCTTGTTTGGCATAATGAAATGAATGAAAGAATGCATTTCTAATGAATGAAGTGAAACATTTATGTACATTGAATCGTGCATAAAATGATTCACTTACATGGCGCACTAGAGGCATAATTAAAAGGAAATGGAATGTACATCATAACATGACATGAACATGAATGTAGAACACAAGCATGTAGTCATGCACTAAATGGAATTCTAAGTATGAATTCCATGCATGCTTTAAGGAGGGGTTCAGTATTTGGACCTTATGCATGCTAAGCATCTTCAAACAAAGATATATATGTTTCTTTGGCATACACCATGTAGGCATGAATTGAATCTAATATGCATGGGTTGATGGGACATGAGAGAGAAATTAAGTTCTCTAAGTTTAAGATAGGAAATGACTTCTAACTCTGAAGCCAAAAGCATAAAAAGTTTAATGGAATATTGAGGATATGTGACTCAATAGCCATTATCCTTTATGCTTTTTATATGTTGGCTTAGTTCAAAAGCCAACAAAATTTAACTTAAGAAGAGGAGCTTTAAGTTTCGAGTCCTACTTATGGACCCCCCAAGTTCCATAATACCCATGGCATGCCTAATCAGTAAGGCCAAACACTTAAAGCTTCAAATCCAACAAGTTTCTCTTCTTATTAAACCAGAAATGGTGGTAATAAGAACTTGGATTGAAAAAAAAAAATCAAAAAGAGAAATGAGAAGCCTATGCGAGACCCTACACTCATGGGGTAATTTTTCATTTATGAACGATGTTAAGAAGTTCAAAGGAACTTCTACATCTGATCATTGAGGACAATGATCACACTAAAAAGGGGGAAGAGAATGTCGTAAAATGACATATGAGGGAAAAAAATGGTTGAACCATTTTACCCTTTTAAGCGTTCATTTCTTCCCCAATAAGATTCTTCCTTCATTGACAAGAGGTAGGATTCTTTTGGAGCTTTGAGAAAATTGCTTCAAGAGTGAAGAAATGTAACTCATCGAGCATATTTAGAGAAGAGGAATATTAACGGGTTGAAAGAAACCCTTAAGAACTCTACTCCAAAAAATGTGCTCTATGAGTAAGAAACAATTTATCAAGATGGTTAACAAGGTAACCATTTAGCAAAGCTTATGATGGACTATATCCTTTGATACAGATGCCTACTTATGTCAATAGATGATATCTAGTATAAGAATACTAGCTCTATTATCAAATGACATAAACAAAGATAACTTTGATTGCATCTAATCAAGGAAATAGTTCAATGAAAGCTCAAAGTCTTTTCAAAGAACAAATCAAGACTCTGTAAAAATATAACTTACAAAGATTTTGATTATATTTGATAAGACTAAAACGAATGAAGCTTAATCCTTGATTAAAAGCTAAAGTTGTCTACACTAAGGTGGGATTGTAAATCGGATGGTATGGGACATCTAGGTTTACAATGTCACTTAAGTGGGTTCAGTGGTATGGGACACTGAACTTAAGAATAATGGAAGCTTAAGCTCAAGGATATTGGAAAGCTTTTTGAGTGAAGGATTTAGCATAAATGAACCTCCCATTTGGATAGGAAACTGAATCAACATCAATTTCCTGAAGTTTTCGAGGACGAAAACTCTTTAAAGGGGGGAAGAAAGGTATCATCAATATGATACTTCTAAGCAAAAGATATTCCTTAACTCTTTCATGAAAGTTAAGGAGTACATTGGATGTCCTAGTACCTAAGTGTGTTTGAGTTAAATCTCAAACAAAGTAAGAACCTGATATGCAAGAAGGGAATTCATTGAAGAATTCCAATTTGGCAAGTAAACTAAGGTAAGCTAGCCAAAGATTTGAGCATACCTAGGGTATGGTAATTGAGAATGGATAAAGATGGATCCAAAGTTTGGATCGATAAGCATGTCAACTTGCTTAAGTCAAAAGGATGACATATAATTGTTGATCCTTAAAAGGAGAATAGTTAATGGTTTGAAGAACATCAACATGATGTTGAAGACTTAAGCTATGAGTTGAAGATCCCAAGAAAATCCCATGGGTAAATATCATTGAAAAAGGGATCTAAAGGAGAAAAGACTCGATCTTATCTCCTATTAAATTAACTAGAAGAATTTTTGAGAAAACCAATTGACCTAACTTGGTCAAATATATCAAACCTTTTATGGTTGGATAATTCAAGAGGCCTCCATTGGTCAAAAAGATCAAACCCTTTTATAGTGTGAGACTAAGTAAAGTTCAAAGGTCAACCTAAAGAGACCTTTGAATTAATTGGCATTAGATTGAGGAACCTTAGTCTTTGCTCTCATGAAAATGATGACAAGGAGTTCCAAGATGGAATTCATGATCATGGTAAATGATCAGAGAGCATTGAAAAGATAAGGGCAAAGAATGTGGAAAGGTTAAGGATGTCGTTCTACGGATTGGAGAAAGAACTCACTAGTATGGGACAATGAGAACTAACTCCCATTGAGATTTTTCTCCGATGGCCAGAGAGAAAATAGGCTCAAGATCCGATAGGAAACATTACGATAAGCCTTAAAGATAAGACCATTTAGATTAAGGTCTTAGGTTGATTATGAGGTGTAGAAATGTACCTCCTTGAACCAATTTAATACACCTAGTTGTATGAACAAAAGGGTAAATAGAATGAACATGACATTTACCCTAGAAAAGGCTATCCTTTATCCTCCTAAGCAGATGCATTTTTCTTAATAAAATGCATAGCCAAATTTTATGTGGAACAGTAAATTTGGATAAGTAAGAGGGTAAAGAATTTTGAGAGTTTACGAAGTTAAAACTCCAAAAGTAAAGTCAAGCCTATTCAAGTATAATAACCTTAAATAAAAGGATGATCTATAAAAGATTGTCTTTTGAATCTTTAGTGAGAACAAATGATTCAAGAATGTTCACTAAGTTCTTGGTAAGGTCTCAGATATGATATCTAGAAAGAGGCATCTTTCTCGCAAGATTTTGGAACTAAAAGCAAAACTTGAATCATTTGACTCCATCCAAATAGATAGAAGATTTAGAAGGTATCTTGATGGCTTGATTATTTTTAAGATTTGAAGGAATTGGTTTAGTAAGCTTTGTTTCTCTTTTACAAAAGCTTTGGTGACCTTTGAGGTTAGTACATAACTATCTGAGGTATGAACCAGTGTTGGTTCAAGATAGTTAGTACTGATTCTCATTGGAAGAACAGGCTAAGCTAAGATAAACAAATGGGGTAGAGACCAAGGAGAATGGTCTACCAAATAATTCCAATTCCTAAAAGTCATCTTTGGATCTAAGTCTTGAGTGTTAAAACTTCCAAAAAGATTAAACTCTATTCCGAAAATTAATCCAAGGAAAATCAAACATGACCAAGATAGGGATCCACTTGTAGACATAAACTTGTAGATTGGGTATATTATCATTTGGAATACTTGAACTTTATGTTTCAAGAAAACCTGGATGATTGCCAGTGAATGAGGGTTTCGGATTTTTTAGGGTAAGGGCTAGAGAGAGAGAGAGAGGGGGAGAGAGAGAGGGGGAGGAGCCATTTCAGAGATTAGGTTGAGGGTTTCGGATTTTTTAGGGTAAGGGCTAGAGAGAGAGAGAGAGGGGGAGAGAGAGAGGGGGAGGGGAGAGAGAGAGAGAAAGAAAGAAAGAAAGAAAGAAAGTGTTTTTACGTCTATTAGGAGGCCGAACTCGGCCTATGAGACAAATCGATGTACATGGGTGTATCCTCTGTCTATCAGAGAAGATAAAAGTGCTGAAAAAGAAACTGGTAAAGCTGATACATATCTCCGTGAAATGCGTGTGGACTCTTGAGATACCCATGAAAGGGGGGGGGTGTATGGAGTGCGATATCTATGGCAGTCTATATGGAAAGGAGTAGTACAACAAGCATGGGAATGCATCTGAAACGACTAACTAGCTCCATCCTATGCTAGTGGGCGGGTGTAAGATGTGATACATAGGTGGAGAGAGAGAGAGAGAGAGAGAGAGAGAGAGAGAGAGAGAGAGAGAGAGAGAGAGAGAGAGAGAGAGAGAGAGAGAGAGAGAGAGAGAGAGAGAGAGAGAGAGAGAGAGAGAGAGAGAGAGAGAGAGAGCCCATCAAGGCCGTAATCTCATGTCAAAACTTACAGTCAATCCTGCGGCAGACAAACTTCAAAGGTGCAAAGTTATTGGGTGCCTCATTCTTTGATGCTGATCTCACTGGTATTTCCACAAAGATGATTAATTTTTTGTAGTTAGTTTGAACTTTGATGAATGGTTAAACTTGTTCTGTTCGGTAGTTTGGAAAGATTTTTCTGAAACTCTGATGGTAGACTTCGCATGTCAACGTTCAAAAAATGTATGCCAATCAGTATTCCTGATGCATCAACCTGTATTGTATTTTTTGTTGATCGTACTCGCTCTGGGGATATTATGGGTACATGGAGATTCAAGTTTCACCATGACCTACTGTCTCTACTAGTTTAACATTGATTCTCCACTTGGATTGTCCTCGGTGATCTATGGCATATGTCGAGTCTAGATTCTAGTTTTAGTTTAATGGATCATATGATGTACTTTTGATTTATAATATGACAATGTGATGATTTTTCAATGCTTATTGATCATTCTAAACTGATTTAATACCTTCTTAATTGCAAATGATAATACAGATGTGCCTTTCATGTGGTTGATGTGCTTTCTGTGATGAGATTTCTGTTTTAAGTGATTGATCATTGTATGTTTATACTGGCCAGTCAGTTGTAGCATGCTCCATGGTGTCTGAACTTCGTTTTACACATATTTCACTTAAAAGGGGATAGTTTTTGGTAATTCTTTTTCATTTATGTTCTTACATGGTGACCCCAGGTCAATGTCCCCATGTTACTTTGGAGTTAATAGATTTTCATCTGTTTGTTTGTCACCCTTCCAGCTTTCATGCATTTGTTTGTCACCTTCCGTGGCCTATAGTACTTCATGCAAGATGTTTAGACCCATACATTAATGTTTTCACATTTCTTTATTTGTTTGTGAAGTTATTGTGGCATGATGCCCTTCTTTGTTTCTATATGTTCCGAATTCGAATCAACCTTTAGTTTGTGAGCCAATCTTCTCCCTTTTAGGTCCTGCCTTTCCAGCAGACTAAATGGATCAATACATGCAGGATCAGACTTGACAGATGCTGATTTACGAGGGGCTGATCTGTCTTTAACCAATGCAGCCAAGGCAAGCAATCCTAATCTTAATCTTCTTTTTCCTTTTACGCATTTGTATGGCTACTTAGTGAACCCTTTTTTTTCCCTATATTGTAGATTTTTTTTATAGCATCACTTGTTTCAGCCAGCTATTTACATTTCAGGTTCTTGTGTTCTATAAAATTATCCATTCCAAGGACTTCCTCAATTCTGTTCACTTATTATTTTATTTCTAGAGCATTGGTATCTAGATCCAATTTTTATTATGAAAAAGAAGAATTTTCCATGGAGTTCAAAAATAGGTTTTAAAATGATGGATTAACAATTTATCCTCGATAGGAATCTTTATTAAAAAAAGGAAGCATTATTTTCCCTCATTTAATTCTAATTAACATTCGTTTATCAATGTCATGACACGTTTTGTTGAATCACACTAGCATTGCTATTTCCATCCTTGATACGAGCTTTTCCCTGTACACTAGATGTGATATATTTTGTCATATTGAAACAGTAGTTTGGAAAGAGTAACTCTTAACTGTACAAGAATATACATTGTACTCTTCCAAATCATGGTGAAATGATTTACATAATTTTCATTCAAAATTATGTGTAGATTCTGTGGCAAAAATGAAAATAACATCCATTTGATCTGTTCCTGTTATTATTATTATTACTACTACTACTACTATTATTATTATTATTATTATTATTATTATTATTAATTTAAAAAAATAAAAATAAAAATTTATAAGTTTGACTATCTTGGGTCATAGTTCTTTTTCTTTTTGGTTTACTTGGGAGAGGGTGTGGATAGAGGGCTTAAGCGATAAATTCTTACTTCATTATTTTTGAGCTCCTGTTTATGCTGCTGTCTTGTCCTTTACTCTATTTCCTCTTGGCCCTATTTTGTCTCTTCCCTGATTTGATAAATCAATCAAGTTTTTATGTTCTGTATTGTTTAACAAGGGATTTCATAATGTTACATTATATAGATAAACATCTCTGAGTTTATTATGGTATTCTTAACGAGTTCTTGATAATTTCACAGGCCAATTTCACAAATGCGAATTTAGAAGGTGCTTTGGTAACTGGAAACACTTCGTTTAAAGGTGCTACTATCACAGGGGCAGGTACTGTTTATGATGTTCACACACATCTGAAAGCCTGAAATCACCTGGATTCCATGGCACATTTATCTTTTGTTTTGCACTTCTATAGATTTTACCGATGTACTTTTCCGAGATGACCAACTTAGCTACCTTTGCTCAATCGCAAATGGGTAAGGACGGCTTAATACAAAGTTTTCTTATATTTAACTGGTCTACATAGTGATTGTTTTCAACAGTTGTTATTTTTTTTTCAAAAATTGAAAGGGTCAATTCTGCAACTGGCAATGCTACTCGAGACACGTTAGGATGTTGATTAAGGTGCAAATGTACCCGAGTTGCTAGCTTGATACAGCATGAACTTCTGTATTTCACTTGGGTATGATGGCTTGATACAATGTTTTTACATTTTACTGGTTCTTAGTGCTTTTTTTCTTACTAATTGTCATGCTTTTCAAACATTAAAAGGGTTGATTCTGGAACTGGCAATGCTACTCATGGACACTAGGATGTAGATTGAGGTACAAGTGTACCTGAGTTGTTGCTTTCAATGCAGCAGGATCTTCTGTAATTTACTTGTAATGGTATTTTGACAGCCTTATTTAATTTAGAACATTTTGACATTGCAATCCACTAGCTAAGCAAGAAAATCATTTTCTTATTTTTCATGAGCTTTTTGGTTAATATGCATCATCTGTTGAGCCATGTCAGGTGTATCTATCGGCAGAAACGCTCTGATATAAGCTTATAGACGAGTGCATTATTGAGGTAAAGTAATACAATCTCTCTCTCTCTCTCTCTCTCTCTCTCTCTCTCTCTCTCTCTCTCTCTCTCTCTCTCTCTCTCTCTCTCTCTCTCTCTCATTCTCTCTCTCTCTCTCTCTCGCTCTCTCTCTCGCTCTCTCTCTCTGGCTCTCTCGCTCGCATGTTTTCAGGCACATGGGCTTGGTATGGAGAGCCTACCACTCTTCCAGTATGACCTTGATTTGCCCTATGTTCACCTCTCTAGTAGTGACAGGAAATTGGGAATGCGACAAGACCTTGGCAGCTGTACATTAGGAGGGTCTGGGAGTCATCTGACTTGGGGACAAGGATGTCTGATTACAGAGATCAGTTCCTCACTATATTGCCTTAGAGGGTTCATACAGAGGCTACATTACATGGACACATACATGCCACATAGCTCATGAGTGGCGATTGCCAGCTTAGGGCATAGGCGAGAGATTGAGATCGCGATACAAACTGGTCTCCCCAAGGAGGAGCCAGCTTGCACAGCATGCAGAGAGAAGTGGAGAGTGAGGAGCATTTTGTATGTTGATGCAGTGCATATACTGAGATTAAAAGCACATACGAGGCACTATTCAGAGGACAGCCTGCTCTTTGGGAGATTATTGACTCTCAAGACCAGAGCCAACTAGGTATTTTCTTATTAGAGATACGGAGCCATCAGGACACACTATTACAGTCACATGTAGCTACATGGATGGAGGGGAGTTAGTCACAGCTCACAAACTTCTTTTGGAGGATTGCACCTCCCAATCATCCGAAACTCAGAGGGGAGTGGCACTCTCACAAGCACAGTCGAGCGAAGCTAGACGACGACCATGAGCCGCAGGTTGTAGGAGTGTGCATCTCCACCATAAACAGATCGAGATCTGGGCTCGAGAGCTTAGTCCCACTGAGGAGCGACTTGCTTATATGAGGGCTGATCCTGCAGCTTTCATCTGGGCATTCCTGGTACCATACCCACCCATGTGTCACATCTTACACCCCTCCCTTAACATAGGATGGAGCTAGATAGCTTGATGCATTCTCATGATTGTACCACCTTGGACATATAGACATGCATATCTCCTAGAGATAGAGCTCCATCTCTCCTCAGACGCCACATGGATATACCATTACCACCATCCCCAGTCCATCTCCACTTACGATCAGCCTAGTTTTAGGATCTATCAGTTTTATATCATTTCTTTTCGTTGGTCTTTCTGATAGAGAGATGACATATACGCCATGTTTTGTCTCATAGACTGAGCTCGGCCTGACATAGACATTAAAAAACTTTTTCTTTCTCTCTCTCTCTCTCTTGTATATGAGAATCAGGTTTTTGCTTTTCATATCATATAGAAAGGGCATAATTGATGGCTAGAAGCCTTGACATAGACCATGATAAACGTAAAAACTTGATAGTAGCTTAGTAGGAACTTGGAAGCACTCATAGCAAGCAAACCGGAACAGTATAAAAGTGCAAACAAAAAATTGTAGTGGTAGCAAACAATGAAAATTTGAATATACTAGCTGCATCTCTAAAGTCTTAGGTGCGGAGAGGCCTGAACATAATGACGTCTTAATTCAATTGTGGAAAAGTCACAAAAGGGTACCATGTGTCAAACTATTAGACTGCATCTGTTTAGGCCCATTAAAGTTTACTTAGGCAGTCCCCCAATCTTTGTATGAATTTTGGATTAAGTCATTTATCTTCAAGAAAACATCTTCTTTGCTCTACTTTCTTTTCATGAGTCTTTGACAGACCTGCAGTATGAACCAGATCCTGGGCTCTGTAATTTAAAGATTATAGATGATTGGCAATGGAATGTGAAAATATTCAGATCCACAAGTCTAGAAGAGTCTCTCATCAGTACGTGAGGGAGCATACATTGTTAAGAAATTCTTAGGAACCAAGATGGGCTTCGGAATCAAGGAAGTGGATGAATATCTGGGACACTTGTATAAACTTTAGAGCCATCCAGCCATTTTCGACAAATTGTAGTGCTTGATGAGTGGAGAAAACTTATGACTTGAAGATGTCTTCTTTTGTAATGAGCTCATAGAGGCCTCTAGAAATTCTTTTATCAAGGGCCTCAACTGGACTCCACTCTAGCAGGTGGATAAATTCTTCAATGATAAACTAGAATATTATGATGATTTAGTCCTCTTGAACGAATATATCTGTATAATGGGAGATGCTGGAGTGTTGTCATCCAAGATCTCAGAATGATGATCTGAACTTCATCCACTTGAATCATGGCTTGTCCTCAGCTAATAAGAATATGAGACTCCTCTTGTACTGTGAATTCAATCATGAACAGAGTCCCCCCACTAGATTGCATTTTAGATATTGATCAGGATCTCTCATCACTTAAACACATTCAGAAAAACATTCTTATCCCGTTTGAAAGTGAATGACTGTAGTCTGTGAGAAAATTGTCCCCTGAAGCTTTTACTCGAATCGAAGGAATTTATGAATGAACTGAGGATAGAAAGATTAGTGGCACACCAAAGTTAGAACAGAAATTCTTGAAGCTCTCGTAAACATAAAAAACAAAGAGAGATCTCAAGGAATAAGTATTTTATTAAAATGTGGAATATCACATCTTTGTTTGAACTTTTTGTGGAAACCTAGATATCAAGATGAACTATAAAAGAGGAGGTCACTCATTCAGAGAGAGGAGCTATATAAGAAGAAATATTGTACTTTGGAACTCGAGCATGGATGTACTTTGGAACTCGAGCATGGAACCCTATGAATTGTTATCTATAGTTGTTAGATGCACTGTTTTTTGTGGATATCTGTTGCACTATGATTGGAACAAATGCATGTGGAAATATGCTGCACACAGATGTGGTCACCTTTCAAGCAGATGTACGAGAACACGTTTAAGAACTAGGAGAAGCCATATGCAAGTTCCGCGCTTGGATGATGTTATGATTGGTGGTTGGCAGAAAAAATTTACTGTCCATTGACAGGTCATTAGAAAGGGTGCCAATGGGCTAAAAATTCTAGATTGACTCTTAGTTGGAAAATGCACGTCTTTACATTATGATGGTTTTAACTTTTACATGAGGACACATTGATACAACCAACCATTTCAAATAGTCTGATGTTTAACTTCCATTGTGAACAATCATTCCTAGACCTATTAGTTGGTCTAAAGATTACTTGGAATGAAGTAGGATGTCCGTAATAATGGTTCAGGATGTGTGCCGTAAAGAAAATAAGATTGATAAGAACCATCAAAATAAGATGCACAAAGCATGATTGTGATAACTTCTTCACTAATGCTTCAGCAATAGTATTTGATATTTATCTACTTTATTTTGGGATGTCATTTTTTGAATAAGTATGAAAACCATTTCTAAATTTCTTTTCCCTCAAGGGTCAACAAGACAAGAATGATTAGGGCTTACCACAATGAAGCATAATTTGATAACAAATAAACATGATTCCATAATATACCGAATGTGTGGCATGCTCTAAGGTAGATATAATGTAAATATTTTTTCTTAAAACCATGTGGAGGTGATATTCTATTTTGGTAATTTGGTAACAAATGTTTCGTGCAATATTATACTCCTAAGATATCCTCATAAAACATGTAACAAAAGCAAGTGAAGCAAGATTTACTTAGAAACATCATAATGAAGGATTGGGGTATGTGATCTTTATATATAGATAAGAAAATATGGAGTGTGAGGCAAATTGTTGGACAAAGATACATTGCGAAACCTTACATGCAATAGACTTAATGAATGGGCTCAAAACAAAGGAGTGGCCATCTAGGAAATTGATTTATACGAAAGACATGATGTCAAATATGTGTTAACCTTAGAATATTGGTAGAAAACAGTTCCTTCTCATGTGAGATGCCATAATCTGTTTCTGTTGTTGAGTTTAGAAATTTCTTTGTCATAGTTCCCAAAGTCAAAGTTTCAAAAAAGATGTAAAAAATTGGGTTCAGATCTTGAGCATTGATACCACAATGGGAAGATTATTCTATGTAAGTTAGGGGTGAAAGAAGAACAATGGAGTTATCATGAATCTATTTAGTTGTTGAAGATGAAAAAGACCATTGTGGGAAACAAGAAAAAGAAAAAAAGAAAATAATTTCAAAATAGTGTTAAGACCAATATTGGACAATGAGAAATGTCAAATAGAAAGAATTTGGACTATAAAATAACGAGTTTAGGGTTTTCTTTTTTTTGAAAAGGATGGGAGAGATTCAAAAGAAAATATAATAATGGCTCTTTTTCGAAAAAAGGTGTCCATTTTTGGTCAATGGTCTAACGTATGAAGAGAAGGGTGCCCTTTCTTATTTAGCTAGAGTTGAAACAAGTTTGTTGAAGTTTGTTGAAGCTAAAGATTGATGAGAAATGTATGTATTGTGCCATTTATGGCTATGATTAAGCCAAAGAAATATGATGATTTAGATCTCTCTTTCCTTTTCATTTTGTAATCATCAACATGGAATGAGGCCATTAATGGTTGAGATGTGATCTTTGGTTAATGAACTCAATGACCACAAGCCTTCGGCTAAGTCCATTGGCTTAGATTTTTCTATACAAATGGATGCACATGTTCTTGAGAATTAATTTGAAGATTTAGGGGGAGATCTTTTTATAGAAATCTCAAGCAAAATGCATAAAATTGTGTTAATTAAAGGAAATCTTTCTTGAAATTAAAGCTTCTACTATTACATTGTTTAGTAGATGCATGTAATCATCATTAAGAAAATATTGAGTGATTGCATGTGATGAAGTGTAACCAAAAGAGTGCATGTGGCAACATTTTTGGTATATGAATCCTGCAAATAGTGAGTCAATATATGATGTATATATATTGTTAGGGAATGTCATGCACTAATTTTCAATATAAGGGATTGAGATAATTTTAGGATTAGTTGGTTTATATATTAATAATCAAGAATAAAATTAAGTTCTTAAGAATTTTAGGATCAAAAAATTTTAAAAATAAAATATTTTAAAATTGGATATTTTTCCTAAAAACAAAACCAAAATTTATACATTGAAAATGAGATTTCCATATGAATAAAGCAAGATCTCACGGTTTTGAAAAATCATACAAACACCCACATATGCTAGAAATTATGTCATTTGGGCAACCTTCCATTAAGCACTCCCAGATAAGTTTAAATAAATGTAATTTTTGGAGATGTTAGAAAGTTTTGATTTTTGGGAAATAGTAAAACTAAACTAAAAAGTTTTATTACATAATTGATAGAGCTCAATGAGAGCTACCCAACCATATATAGCACTTGTGTATTTGGCACCTAAATCAAGGTCAAGATGCTAACCCTAATTTTTAGATTTAGTGTGAAAGAAGCTTTTTCTTTATTAGTGAAAAGAAGCTTTTGTTTTATTAGTGAAAGAAGCTTTTGTTTTATTAGTAAAAAGAAGCTTTTGCTTTATTTTTACCTTGCTTGTCAAGGTAAACATAGCCTACATAAACAACACACATTGGGCACTAATCACTAACATTATTACTTCTTGAAGCCCTTTTCATGGGCAAGCTTGGAGGAGGTGGTCCTTTCAACTTCTGAAGGTGGAGTGGTGTTTTATTCATTATCTAAAAGGTGTGATGTAACTTGCAGCTTATTTATATTTTGAGGAGATCATTTTCAGCCCTAGAGGTTATTGGAGTTATTGGACAACTTGTAGTCATCTTTTATGATATCTTCTAAGCCACTATGGAATGTAATGATTATATTTGAAGCTTTGCTCCTTACATCTCTCTCATGTGTTGTTCATTCTCCATCTTGTCTCTATTTTCTCTCTATCTCTATATAAATTGTGGGCCTGAAAACCAACAATTGGTATGAGAGCAAGAAAAAAAAGTACATAGATAATTTGATCATATGTAGGAAGATCAAATCTTCATGGTAGGTTCAAGTCAAGCTCAACCGCATATTTAACAATGGCATCAATCTATATGAAGAAGTTGAATTGTATTTTAAAGAGATACAGTTTAGGAAGGGTGACAAAGAAGAATTCGGAAAATTGCAACTACTATAGTAGCAACGAAAGGATGGATAATTTTTGTTTGTTGGATTTGCTGGAATAAACAATAAAAAGTAGTTTGGAGAGCATTTTTCCCTTGTATACCTTCGAAGCAATTATGAAACCACTAGTGAGCTTCTAGGGCTCCTTGAAGTTAGTCACTCAATCACATGTGGAGAGTTGGCATCTACATCTTGGTAGTCATGGAGAAAGACTTATGTGAGCAAGCAAGGGTTTTATCTCTACATTCTAAAACTTAAGGTGGAATTATAACACCTTGTATTTGTGTGTGTGTTTGTACAACAGGTGTAGATGAGAGCATATAACCTTGATTTGAAAAGGACTAGCAAACCTTGATAATTTTAGGGGTATATTTAAGTCTTATACCATAGTAATATAGCACCCTAGATTCGCCTTTATCATTTCAAGCAGTACCCCGTTGAGAAAAGTGGGAGATGTGTGGGTTCTTGGTATGTGTTTGGAGGGTGCTCTTTATGACAAAGTTCCCTATGTGTGCTTGTTGTATATTTTGCATGCTATGTGAAAAAGGTACTTGAAGCAAATAACTAGAACAAATGAAAATATACCTACTTGGTATATTCCTCGTGTTAGGTTAGGAGCAGATTTTTAGAAAATATTTTTTGATATAATTAGGCATTGATGTGTATGAACACTCTAGGACCACTGGGGCACTTTTTTCCCTCTTTAGGAGGTGTTTTTCCCCGACTTGTATATACGCCCATAGTCCTAATGGATCATATATCTTTGTACATTCTAGTGGTAATTTGTGCTCCAAGCTTCTTCTTTTCCTTGTGTTGTTCGCGTGCTTCAGCAGACCTAGAACTCCAAAAATTGGTATCAAAGTAGGTTGCTTCATGTAGGGCATCATTAACACCCCATAATCGCACAAAATTTGGTGAGCATACTCAAGGTGATTAGGAGATCAAAACTGCTTTGCTTTGCATTGCGGAAATCGCGATCTTAGCTCCTTTTGGCTTTTGAACGCAATATTGCAATGCTTATGTAGGAAATTTTGTCTTTTTGTACCAAAGATATATATAGGTTTCGCTTCGCCAATATAAGCGTCTCAAAGTCTGCTACATGTTTAGTGGAACTTGTCAGGGTAGTTTTGTTCAACTTTTTTAGATACATTCATTTTTTTGCATCAGGGTATTTTAATCAGTGACCATGGCTAAAAGCATTGATGTATTCCATATGTTGGCTGTTGAGGATAAGTTGGAGAATGAGACTCATGTTGCTTATCTCTGAAAATAGTTGGAGAGTGAACACATGAATGAAGGAGATTCCATGGATATTTTTTTGACAAAGATCAAAGATTTGAAGGAACAGTTGATTTCTGCTGATGAAGTCTTGCCTGACAGTTCATTTGTGCAGACTCTTCTAAATGGTCTTCTCGATTCATATTAGAGTTTTGCGTCTACTCTTCGTTTGATGATGAAAGGCAATCCAAACGCCTTAACATTTGAGGAGTTAGTCTATGCTCTATTGCAAGAAGATCAGTCTAGGTAGAATAGGTCCATTATGCATGTTGCATATCAAGCTTTCCTGGCTAGTCAGAAGGGCAAAGGTAAATGGATTTCTTCTACTAGTATGCAGAAATCTGCTAATTCTGCACAATCAAAGAAGGAAGAATATGTCATGTGTATGTATCTACATGTGTGTTTTATATATATGCATGTGTATATATCTTTATATGTATTATGGTCCTCGTTGATTCGAATAGCTATATATAGAGGCATAAGGTTGGGAGGAGAGACATCTCTCTAATATGTGGTGGGAGGACTAGATGCAATGTGTATGTATACTTCAACCATACAGCAAACACATATGGGTATGGAAGTACAAAAAAAGTATGGTTGAAAATATCATAGATGCATAGAACTATATATATATATATATGTGTGTGTGTGTGTATGTGTGTATATACATAAATATATAGATAATATATATATAGATATAGATACACATATATATATGTGTGTGTGTGTGTGTGTGTGTATATATATATATATATATATATATATATATATGAGTCACATAAAGCTCTCATTCATCTTTTGAACTCCAATCCATGTCTCATATATACTTTACTTCCGTAAGAGTCTATTTCACACTCAACCCTAGGTTGCCCATGTCTTCATAGGCACCTTTGTTTTGTTCTCATGAGGTGGAGGGGGTATAGGTGTGTTGAAAATAAATAGGTAAAAATAAATAAAAACATGTGTTATAATATCATTAGAAAGCTTAATTTATGAAAAGAAACATACCTATAAGCAGACAAGTCTCTTCCTGCATATGGAGCCACAAAAGAGCCTTCCTCTGGCCGCTGGGTCAGCATGTGTATGGTGAAGTCAAGTTCCTCATCGGGCATGTTTGCATACTCATGCATGACAGCCCCTAAGGAATCTGGCAAAATTTTACCCCTCATAAGATTTTTTATGAGGGTAAGTTTGATCTTTCTCTCCCTAGCACGATCCATAATATCCATATATATAAAAAAATGGATTATATATATATATATATATATATATATATATATATATATATATATATATATATATATATATATATATATATATATATATATATATATATATATATATATATATATATATATATATATATATATATATATATATATATATATATATATATTATGTATGTGTGTGCATATATGTATGTATATATGTATTTATGTGTATGTGTGTATGTATATATATATGTGTATGCATATGTATGTGTGTATGCATGTGTGTATGCATGTGCATGTATGTGTGTATGTGTGTGTATATGCATATATGTATATGTGTGTATATATATATATATATGTATGTGTATGTGTATGTAGGTATGTGTATGTGTGTATATATGTATTTGTATATATATGTATGTGTGTGTGGGTGTATCTATGTGTGTATATTATGTCTCTATATATAGCTACTCAAATCAACAAGGACCACAGATGTAACTGGAGTCCACAGGTGCATGTGCAATCTCCACCATTCCTTTAATATATTCCACTAGAGTCCAGTAGTAGTCAGTGTGATCTCCACCATTGCTTTGATACCTTATGATGGAGTCACTGTGTTCGAAATCATTAATGGACACAATTAGCCATGTGGTCCCCTTTGCAAGTCTAGCAACATTTGGTGGAGACCATTCTAGGGGTTTTCTTACTTGACACTCCTAAATTTGAAGCCACTCGCTCTACCAAATCTTCTATGAAGTTAGCGGGTTTAGATGAGAGATTGGTTTAGCAATCGGAATCCCTATAGACTTTAGAAAACTCCAACTTGTCTCCCAAATTATCCTCTATGTCTCTGTAGATTTTCACGCAGTGTTCTAAAGTTCGGGGCTTCGTAAGGTAAACGTATGACCATAGCTTTGCACTCAGCAAGCCATCTAAAAATTGGGATACTTGTTTAGCTTGGGTAGGTAGCTTTGGGATTGGATGAACATATGTCCTCCTAGACTTACTGTTTCCTATGGTGTCTTCTTGAAACTATGGATCAATGATGAGGTATTATGTCTAATCCCACTCTTAGAAAACACTTTGATGAAGGTCTCTAGCAGATGATGGATGTCCCTAAATTGTCTTTGTTGAAATGGTTGAAACCAAGTTAGGGTGGTATTCTTCAAAGTTAGTCCAATGGCATGTCCTCCTCTTTTTCTCCCCTCAACACTTTTTTAAACTCCACAGCATGGTCATATGGGTCACATGTTCCATTGAAGTATCTCCTCATGGATTTTACTAGTTGTGTAGGCCTTAAAATCCTTGGGTGCTATCTATAAGGGGAAAATCATCCCTACCCCTTTGGGGCCTATGCTCCCTAGCTCTTTCTCGTTCTGTCCTTTCCATGTCCACTCCTTGTCTATCTCTTCTGATGGTGTGTGCAAAGCTCACTTCTAGTCGTTCTTTGACTCTCTCTCCTTCTTGGTTCCTAATATGTGTGAAGATCTGGATCCCGTTTGATTATGGGGGTTAGTAGATTTTTCTGAAGGAAAGATGGGTTTGCCTTTCCACATGTAAGTATGTCTACTCTATTTTGTTATTGCAAACACCCTTTTTGAAGCATTGTCAAGATAAATGATCTTCCCTGGATTTTTGGATCCTTGGATTCATAGATAATGATTCCAAAAACATTGCTAGGCTTGTCAGGTCTAAACCTCTAGAAGGCTTCATCAGTCTCTCTACTTACAAAGAGCTCTATGGTAGAGTTATCATGGGGTATACAATCATGTGTGATTATCCTTGATAAGACCGATTTACCTCGAGGTGTCCTAGGTTCTTGTTCTTTGTGCTCCTGATCTATGTCTCCAATGTCTGGCTCAGGTACGATGGATCCGAATTCATCTGTGTTGTTAGGTAAGTTGGACACCACGTACATAGTTCCTTTCTTATCTATATATGCCCCACTTTGGAGTTGGACCAAAGGGTGTTCAATTATTAAAGGTTGTTCCATGTTCTTAAGTTGGACTATAGACCTGCATAGACCATCCTCATAGATGCATGCACCTAGTTGGTTGGTCCGAATGTATTCCAATTGGGACCCTTTGGTAGGAGTAGTTACACCACTATTGTGCCCAAGATCTTGCAATGAGATTAACATTGGCTTTTGATGACTAACACTCCATTGATCTGTTTTGCTTATACATTCTCTTGACTTAAGGTTCATGAATTTGATCCCCTTGTTACCCAATGTACATGCACATAGCAGCTCAAATTGAAACATCTTTTAGGAAGGAGGAATGCTTCATTTTGCCCAAAATATAGCCTTCACAGACATGTTTACTAGATGCCTCTAATTTATGTAGAGAGGACACCATTTCAAATTTCTATTGACATAGCAAACTAGCAAAATTCAAATGATGAAAGTTTACATGCCAAAGCTTTGCATTTGAAATAGCCAAAATCTTGATTTGCACATGTTGAATCATTCATAGATTTCACATAGTCAGTTAGCTTATACAATCCAACAACCAAATCAATATTGGCTAATGTTGAAATTGATAACAAAATTTTATTGATCCCTAGAACATATAAAGCATCTGACAATGTGAAAGAACTACCATCACAAATAGTCAGAATGATCTTTCCAACTCCCATTATAGGATAAGAGGAGTTGTTAGCACATGTGAAAATATTCCCTGTGTTGGGATATCAAGCTCAACATGTGATTATTGAGGATGACATGTATCACTTTTTCATCTCAATGACATGTATAGTGGTTACACTGGTACTTCATTGAGCTTTAGTAGATTCATCTATTGAGAGTGATGGCACACTTGTTTCTTGCCAGCTCACTCATACATTGGGTTTTTTCCTTTTGTATTGTGCTTTATATATTGCACTAGTTGTATTTTTGTATTAGGTCATTCTTGTATATTCCTTTTATGTAATAGAAGAAGAAGAAGAAGAAAAAGATCATTCTTTCTTGCCTCAATCTATGTGTGTGCTCCTCTTTGAGTGTGAGAGTGATCTCTCTTCCTTATCTCCGTCCTGGTGACATGCTATCAGAGCCAATGTGGCTATAGAAAGCTCATGGAGAAGACCAACAGTGAAGAGTACTGAGAAGGCATGGAGAAAGCACAATTCACAAATGACCTCAAATTGTTGTGAAAATTGGTGTGAAGGTAGAAGGTGTCAATATATTTTTTATATTTATCCCTTTAGAGTCGCTCATTTTTCTCAGGTTTCTATTCTGGAGCCATCTCGACCTTTGTTTTGAGCCTACAAGGTGGGGCCCATAGAAAAACTAGGTTAGTTTGAAAACCTGTAACTTGCATCATATTCAACAACACTCAAGCATTCTAGATCAAGAATTTCAAGTGACTATTTGTACTATTGATACATGAAAATGTGTTTTTATGAGATCAAACTACCATGTCATAGTGCGATAGTGTTCAAGCAAAAGTAGTGCTTGTAGTGTTTTTGTATTGTTGTGATTTGCTACAGAAATAGCAAGTTCAGATGGAATGAGCCACCTTATGAGCAATAAGCTATACAAGAACAACTTCCATGCTTGGAGATTCATAATGAAGAAGTTCTTGATGGGAAAAGGCAACTGGAAATACATCGAAGGAGAGAACAAAATGCTCCACATTTATTAGAGACGAATCAAACTACGAACCAACATATGAATAATGGAATCAAGAAGCATGAAAGATAATGTATTGGCTATTTGTTAGCATATAGGATAGCATGATTGGGCACACACAATATGCCAAGACTCCGAAAGATGCTTGGAATAGTTTGGTCACATTGTATGAGATCAATACAAAGGCACAAAAATTGTGACTTAAGAACGAGTTGCATACATTAGAGGAAAAGGGCATGTCGGTAAATGGCTATACCTTGAAAATCAAAAGCATATGTGAGTCATTTGCATCTATTAGGCTTTGGAAGTGGAAGAGGACACAATAACCAAGACCAAGGTCAACAACAGAATCATGCAAGAGGTAGAGAACAATTTTGAGGCAAGGGGAGCCAAAGAGGCCGCAGAAATTTCCAAAGAAATGATTCTAGTAATGATAGTAAAGGATGCTCAAATTGTAGTAAACTTGGATATTTTGAACGTGATTACAAGTTGAAGAATCAAAATAACAAAAGGCAGCAAAATAGCTATGCATCCACAAGTGTAGATGATTCTGAGAAGTTGTTCATGGTCCAACATCATATGATGAATAGAATGTGTGCAATGTTACGAAATCGAATGGTAGTGTCTAGTATGTTGATTTAGGTGCTTCAAATCACATGAACAGTCATGCGGAATGGTTTAGTTGTTTGCAGAAATTGCTAGTTCTTGGATATGTTTAAACAGGTGATGACACATCACCTCCTATCAAGCATACAAGAGACATAGCACTATCTATGGAGGATGGGAAGGTAAAACATCTTGCTAATGTTCTACATGTTCCAATTATAATAAAGAATCTAGTTTCTATTGGGCAAATGGTTGACAAGGGATTACAAGTCAGGTTCAGTGTTGATGGATTATATGTAGAGGAGTACAAACATGATGGAAAATTGATGTCCAAAGGAAACAAAGTGGGTAGGATGTTCACCTTCAATGTGAAAATTCCTAAAATGAATGCATCCATGTTTGCAAAGAGTGAAGGAGTTATTGTTGATATAGAGATCTGGCACAAATCAATTGGACATGCAAATTTGCAAAGGCTGAAATTGATGCAGTCAAAGGAGATTGTTGATGGACTACCAAATTTCAAGGCTGTAGAGATGCAAAAGGTATGTGCAACATGTAAATTTGGTAAACAATCAAGAGCATCATTTCCGCAGGACAAGCATGTTAATGAGAATGTGCTAGAAATAGTACATATAGATGTTTGAGTTCTTGTAAAGACCACATATATGGGAAGTTGGAGGTTTTATATTACTTTCATAGATGACCATACACAGAAAGTATGGGTATATTTCATGAAAGAGAAGAGTGAGGTGTTCACTCATTTCCATAATTTTAAGGCAAATAGTGAGGTGGAAAAGCAAATTGGAAAGTATATTTAGACATTAAGATTTGATGGAGGAGGTGAATACATGTCAAATGAGTTCAATATCTTCCTAAAAATTCATGGAATTAGATGGTAGTTTTCATGCATGTACACACAACAATAGAATGGCATTGCTGAACGCAAAAATTGACATATTGTAGAAATAGCAAGAGCCTTGATGGCTGAGAAGAATATGCCTCATTGTTATTGGGCAGAAGCTATGCACATTGCTGTATACATCATGAACAAAACTCTAAGGAATTCAGTGCAACAATTGACATATGACAGTTGCATGCTCGTCATTGTGCCTACATGACCAAGGTAATAGAAGATGTTGAACCCTCTTATTTTGAAGATGCAATTGGAAACACGGATTGGGAGAAAGCTATGGATGAGGAGATGATTGCTCTTTATGGAAATGAAACATGGATGCCATAAGGAAAGAAACCCATAGGCTAAAAGTGGGTTTAAGAGGTAAACCACAATTCTGATGGTAGCATAAGTAGGTGTAAAGAGCGACTGGTAGCAAAAGGATATGCACAGACATATGGCATTGATTATGAGGAAACATTCAACCCTATAGCTAAAATGTCTAATATCAAATTACTTGTTGCATTAGCTACAACAAAAGGATGGACTTTGCATCATATGGATGTGAAGGATGCTTTCTTACATGGTGAGTTAGAGGAAGAAGTCTACATGGACTAGCCACAAGGATATGAAGATTCAAAGCACTTAAAATATGTCTGCAGGTTGCAAAAGGCTTTGTACCTTGTGCTTGGCATGCAAGGATGGTTGATTACTTAACCACCATTGGATTTTCTATGTGTGATGCAGATAATTAATTATATGCAAGGAAAGGTGATGATGGCATGACGACTGTAGATATTTTTGTTGATGGCTTGATTGTAGGAGGCGATAATGAAGAAAGCATTAAAGAGGTAAATCAACTCCTTATGCAAGAATTAAACATGAACGATCTTGGTGTGCTGGGCTATTTTTTGGCCATTGAATTTGTAGATACAGAAACAGGTATATGGATATCACAAAGGCAATATGCCTTGAGTATGTTGCAAAAGTATGGTATGGCTGATTGTAAGCCAATCTCTATGCCATTAGATCATAATTTGAATTTGGATACTACATCTACTGAAGCATTTGAAAATGCTACTATGTACAAGAAAATTGTGGGAAGCTTAATATATTTCACAATTAGAAGGCCTAATCTAAGCGCTATGGTTGGACTTGAAAGTCAATTTATGCAGGTTCCTAGGAAACCACATTTAGATGCTCTGAGATGCATTCTACGCTATGTGATTGCTAATTTGGATTACGCATTGTTTTATGAAGCTGGTGTAGCCTTGCAGGTTCATGGATACACTAATGCAGATTGGGTTGGTAGTATTCTAGGTAGAAGATCTACTAGTGGCTTTATATTCTCCCTTGGGAGTGAAGCTATTACATGGAGCAGCAAGAAGCAACCCACTATTGCTTTGTCAAGTACAGAGGCTAAGTATAGATGTGCTTCAATGGCAGCATGTGAAGCATCATGGCATTAAATCCTGTTTTTCATGCTACAACAAAGCATATCAAGGTAGATTATCACTTCATTAGAGAGAAGATATTAGCAAGTGATATTGATCTTGTTTATGTGAGGACAGATGAGCAGGTTTCTGATATTTTCACTACAGCACTTGGAGCAGAGAAGCTAAAGAAGTTTCAAAAGATGCTTGGATTAGAGGACATGACATTGAGCTTGAGGGGAAGTGTTGAGATATCAAGCCCAACATGTGGTGATCGAGAATGACATGTATCACTTTTTCATTTCTCTAACATGTGTAGTTGTTACGCCAGTATATTTCATTGAGCTTTAGTAGATTCATCTATCGAGATGATGGCACACTTGTTTCTTTCCAACTCACTCATTCATAGACATTGGGTTTTTCCTTATGTATTGTTCTTTGTATATTGCACTACTTGTATTTTTCTATTAGGTCATTCTTGTATATTCCTTTTGTAATAGAAGAAGAAGATGATGATCATTCTTTCTTGCCTCAATCTATGTGTGTGATCCTCTTTGGGTGTGAGAGTGTGTGAGTGAGATCTCTTCCTTATCTCCTTTCTCATGACACCGTGTAGGGGCAGGCTCAAGTGAATTGAAGAAATTGCACTACAAGGCAATATGTTTGGTTTACCCACTATTGTTGAAGAATCACTCACAAATTTGACATACAGACAAACATAAAGACGACGAAAGACAAAGAGAAGCAGAAACAAAGTATTCAGAAAATCAAGCCTTAGTGAAGGGACAAATTCACAATTGTAATATAGTTCATAGAAACTTCCAGAAATACGAGTTTTGAATCTCGGAACAAAATGTATATATATGAGGTACAAGATCATAATACGAGAGAGAGAGAGAGTGAACAAGAGAGAAGAAGAGAGTACATAGATATAGAAGACGCCAGAGATTGCGTATGTAGAGATGAATGTAGAACTTGAAATGTCGGGTATTCATCTGAGAGAGATGGTAAGGAATAACTACTCAGAGTAGGAGAGTTTTCCATAGCTATGAGCAAAGTGAGGCCAAGCTATTTTTGTACACATCTTCTCTAATAGAAAACACATGTTCATGTGGAAGTTTGAGCACATTCTTCATATGTGAAGAAATCTGAGTGATTTCATGTTACTGTGAAAGTTAGTTAACAGTTACAGTTTTCTCAGTAAACATTTTTCCGGTACTTCTGAAAGTTAGATCTCGCAACATAGTGTAAAGTTTTTCATGAGAGATAGTTCATCTTGAAGCCAGTAGTCTCAACTGTAAGTTGATCAAAGAATCTTGTGAAACGGAACATGTATACACAGTACAAAGTCTGACCGTAAAGACATCCAGAACTGGTGAAGTTTTTTCTCAAACTTGAGATAGAGTTCATTTACTGAAGGAAGCTGAGGTATTACTTCCTTACTTCAATTACAAACGTTTGAAGTAATCACAAAGAGAACTGCATTTAATTCCGATAAGATTCCGATAAGATTACGGTGACAGTTCGGTGGAGTTCCGATGAAATTTCGGTGAGTTCAAAACACAGTTTTTACACAGTTAAGTGAGAGAGAGATTATCTAACTGTAAGCAAACACAGTAGTGTAAAGTTTGAAGTAAATCAGTTCATAATTAAATCTTGAAGGAAATGTGAAGCTTTCTGTAAAGAGAATTTTTAGTTTTCACTAAATACAGTCATAAAGTTTTCAGTTTCAAAAGGTTGCTAAGCTACTGATGATTATAGAGGTGTTCTAATATCACTCTAGCTTAGTTCTTGTAGCGTAGTGAATTCCGCAGTTGAGCTTTAGCTAGTTAAGCTCACTCACCGCGTGAACAAGTAGTACAAGAGCTCAACAGTTGGTGATAACTAGTTAGAGCACGTACAACAGGTGGTATCAGAGCAGAAAGATTCTGAAGAGCAAAACGATTCTCAAGAAAGGTGAAAGCTGAGATGATCAACGATAAACGGCGTCAAGAAATGTTTCGAAATAATTCTCAAGGGTAAAGGTTTGTAAAAGGTAAAACCTTTTAACATTATACTCACTGAAAGTAACAAAAACAAGAAGATTATGGTAGATCATATCTCTATTGACAAATTGGACAGAGATAATTATCCCGCATGGGTAATGCACATGGAAGCCTTACTTATGAGTAAGGACTTAATTATATATGTGATAGGAGAAGAAAAGAAGCCGACTTTCGAAGACGACAGTCAACCAAAGAAAGAGTTAGAAGCCTTGAAGCTGTGGCAGAAAAAAGATGCAACGGCAAGAGCTTATATCTATAATACCATTACAGATCATCTACTACCGCACATTAGAGGTCTGGAGAAAGCAGAAGACATATGGAGTGCATTGGAAGATCATTTCCAAAATACGACGAAAGCTAGGAAGGCTAGCTTATGGTCAGAGTTTACAACGTTCAAGAAAAAGCAAATTCAAAGATTTAGTGATTATGTCACTCAGATGAAAGACATGGCGGACAGTCTTGGATCAATTGACGAAGATATCGAAGATCACAGGTTGATAGCACAAGTGCTTGCAGGACTGAGAGGAGATGAAAGGTGGAAACCTTTCGTACTCTCAACTGAACTTTCTTTAAATCATTTTCTACCAGATTTAAATCAGTTGCTTGGACTAATATTAATGTTTGAGCAAGATTTGAAGACAGACAGAGATAAAGGACATAGTTCGGCTATGTATGGAAAGAATAAGAAGAAAGGTGATAAAGGTAAAGAAAAAGATGAAGAAGAGATGTCTACTCAAGAAAATTTTGCAAGAGGAAGAGGTAACATAAGAAGTAAAAGTAGAGGTAAAGGAAGAGGTAATCAGACTAACAACAAGGACTTGTTGGATCTGTGGATTAAGCAATCATTTGGCTCATGATTGCTGGCATAATTCTCAAGGATCAAGTCAGAATCAGAACAATAACAGTAGAGGCAGAAGCGGAAGATATCAAAGAGGAAGACAAAGCCAAAGAGGCGGATATGGTAGAGGTGGAGCAAGAAGTTGGGGACAGAATCAGTCTCACAACACTACCTACTTCAACTATGCAAATGATATGCAGAATGACAGTCATACAACGTTGATGATGAACTCGATAAGTATGTTAGAGAATGAAGACCTCAAGGTATTCTATATTGACTCTAGTTGTTCAAATCATTTGTCAGGAAATATAGAATTGTTATCAGAACTTGAAGGAGGTATTTCAAATCATACAGTACAAACAGGTGATAACACAAAACATAATGTAAGGTCAATTGGAAAAGTAAAGTGTAAGAATGGAGCTAATCTACTAACAAATGTTTTGTATGTTCCAACAATCCCGAAGAATCTGATTAGTGTGGGACAGATACTAGAAAAAGGTTTTCAAGTCAGGTTTATAAATGAAGGAGTATTTGTTGAAGATCCAGAGAATGGATACAATCAAATTGTCCATGGTAAAAAGGAAGGTAGACTTTTTACTCTTAAAGTACAAGGGAATGTTGGTCAAGCCTTGATCACACATGGTGATGAGGTATTTACAGAGTTAGACCTCTGGCATAAGAGGTTAGGACATTTTAATGAAACAGGAATCAAAACTATGGTGGAGAAACAATCCATGAGAGGATTACCAAATATGAAGAATCAACATATGATTCACAAGTGCGAAGCCTGTCAGATGGGAAAAGCCCACAGGTTACCATTTCAGAAGAAAGGGTACAAACACAATGATGTGTAGAACTCATACATACAGATGTATGGGGACCAACAAAAGAAGGATCTATCAACGGCTCAAGGTATTACGTTCTTTTTATTGATGGTGCAACAAGATGGATAACTCTTTATGTTTTGAAAGAGAAGTAAGAAGTATTTGAAGCTTTCAGGCATTTTCATGCATATGCTAAAAGACTTACAGGACAAAAACTCAAAAGACTAAGGTCTGATGGAGGAGGAGAATATTTTTCTCGAGAGTTCAATGATTATCTGTGGAATGCAAGTATCAAAAGAGAAATGACTTGCAGGTATACACCGCAACAAAATGGAGTAGCAGAAAGAAGAAACCGAACTCTAATTGAGTTTGCAAGAGCAATGCTAAAGGAGAAGAATTGTCCAAATTATCTTTGGGTTGAGGCTGTAAATACAGCTACATATCTGGTAAATAGATTACCATGTATAGCTTTAAATGGGATGACCCCTTATGAAGCTTGGTGGGGCAAGAAACCAACACTTGATCATTGTAAAGTGTTTGGATCAGTTGCTTATGCATATGTACCATCACAACTGAGACATAAGCTTGAACCAAAAGCGGAAAAATATGTGTTCATCGGATATGATGAAAAACAGATGGGTTATAGGTTATGGAGTCCTCTAACCAAACAGTTTATTGTTTCCAGAGATGTAACATTTGATGAAGGAAAAAGCTGGTATACAGACATAGAGTATAATGAAGAAACAATTGAAGAAGAGATAAGAAGTAAAGAAAAAGGAAAATCACATATGCAAATGAATGGAGATGAAGATCATATGCAGGCAAGTACGTCCAGGATCGGATCAGGTATGAGAAACGAAGATGGACCAAGATTTGATGAAGATGAGTATTCAGATACACATGAAGAATATGAGCTAAGAAGGTCAAACAGAGTAAGGAAACAACCAACAAGGTATTCCTATGACACTTCTTATTTGACTCAGAAAAACTATGCTTACTTAGTAAAGGAAGATGAAAAACCTCAGGATTATAGTGAAGCAAAAGGTAACAAACAATGGGAAGAAGCAATGAAGGAGGAGTTTAATGCGTTGGAAGAGAACAAGACTTGGGAACTTGTTCCAAAACCAAATGGTAAGAAAGTGATTGGAAATAAACGGGTTTACAAAGTTAAGAAACTTGCAGATGGAAGGATAGCCTGATACAAAGCTAGACTGGTGGTTAAAGGCTATGCTCAGACGCATGGCATAGATTATGATGAGACGTTTAGTCCGGTGGCAAAGATGTCAACCATAAGGACATTGATTGCTATAGCAGCATCAAAAGGATGGAAGCTAAGTCAGCTAGATATAAAGAATGCATTTATGAATGGATATATATCAGATGAAGTCTACATGGAAGAACCTGAAGCAATTCTAAGTTCTAGTTACCCAGATCATGTTTGCAGATTAAGAAGAGCTCTCTATGGATTGAAGCAAGCTCCAAGAGCTTGGAATTACAGACTTGTGAAGTATCTCAATGACCTTGGATACCAAAGCTCAAAGGCAGATGCAAGTCTACTCGTTAAGAGAATAGATGAAGGTATGATCTACATTTGTATTTATGTAGATGACATTATAATCATAGGTACCTCAGATGAAGGAATCAAGGAGGTAAAGAGATTGCTTGAAAAAGAGTTCAAGATCAGTGATCTAGGAAAGTTATCATACTTTCTTGGAATTGAAGTTACATATACAGATCATGGTGTATATGTTTCACAAGAAAGGTATCTCCTAAACTTACTGAAGAAGTTTAACATGGAGAATTGTAGAGAAGGTTCAACACCGCTTGAAGTAAATCATAAACTCAGCAAATATGGTGGTGCAAAGTTTAAAGATATGAGGAAATATCAGACGTTAGTGGGAAGCTTGATTTATGCTACACCAACAAGACCTGATCTCAGTTATGCAGTGGGAGTTCTCTCACAGTTCATGCATTGTCCGAAGGATCAACATTGGGTTGCAGGACAAAGAGTTTTTAGATATATCAAAAGAACTATAAAAGAAGGATTATATTATCCTTTTACCTCAGATATAAAGCTGAGAGCATACAGTGACTCAGACTGGGTAGGAAGTCAAGATGACAGAAGGTCAACACATGGGTATATGATATACCTAGGAGATAAGCTTGTAAGCTAGTGTTCAAAGAAGCAGCATACAGTGGCTTTATCGTCAACAAAAGCTGAATACAAAGGACTTGTGGAAGCAGCTAAAGAAGTGATATGGATGCAGACTTTGTTCAAAAGCATGGGTATTGATCAAGGTACACCTATCATACATGGAGATAATATGAGCTCGTTGTATCTTGCAACAAATCCAGTATTTCATGCAAGAACAAAACACATAGAGATTAAATATCATTTCCTAAGGGAAAAGGTAATGGAAAAAGAGATTGAAATATTATACACATCTACAAAAGATCAGATAGCACATATTCTGACAAAGATCTTAGATGGAGTAAAGACAAGCAGATTCAAAGAAATGGCAGGTATAAAAGAAAAGAAGAATATATGAAAGATTAGAGAATGCAAATTAGTGATTGAGGGGGAGCTGTTGAAGAATCACTCACAAGTTTGACATACAGACAGACATAAAGACAAAGAAAAACAAAGAGAAGCAGAAACAAAGTATTCAGAAAATCAAGCCTTAGTGAAGGGACAAATTCATGACTGTAATATAGTTCATAGAAACTTCCAGAAATACGAGTTTTGAATCTCGGAACAAAATGTATATATATGAGGTAGAAGATCATAATACGAGAGAGAGAGAGAGAGTGAAGAAGAGAGAAAAAGAGAGTACATAGATATAGAAGACGCCAGAGATTGCGTATGTAGAGATGAATGTAGAACCTGAAATGTCGGGTATTCATCTGAGAGAGATGGTAAGGAATAACTACTCAGAGTAAGAGAGTTTTCCATAGCTATGAGCAAAGTGAGGCCAAGCTATTTTTGTACACATCTTCTCTAATAGAAAACACATGTTCATGTGGAAGTTTGAGCACATTCTTCGTATGTGAAGAAATCTGAGTGATTTCATGTTACTGTGGAAGTTAGTTAACAGTTATAGTTTTCTCAGTAAACATTTTTCTGGTACTTCTGAAAATTAGATCTCGCAACATAGTGTAAAGTTTTTCATGAGAGATAGTTCATCTTGAAGCCAGTAGTCTCAACTATAAGTTGATCAAAGAATCTTGTGAAACGGAACATGTATACATAGTACAAAGTCTGACCATAAAGACATCCAGAACTGATGAAGTTTTTTCTCAAAATTTAGAAAGAGTTCATTTACTAAAGGAAGCTCAGGTATTACTTCCTTACTTCAATTACAAACGTTTGAAGTAATCACAAACAGAACTGCAATTAATTCCGGTAAGCTTCCGGTAAGATTACGGTGACAGTCCGGTGGAGTTCCGGTGAAATTTTGGTGAGTTCAAAACATAATTTTTACACAATTAAGTGACGGAGAGATTATCTAACTGTAAGCAAACACAGTAGTGTAAAGTTTGAAGTAAATCAGTTCAGAATTAAAGCTTGAAGGAAACGCGAAGCTTTCTGTAAAGTGAATTTTCAGTTTTCACTAAATACAGTTATAAAGTTTTCAGTTACAAAAGGTTGCTAAGCTACTGATGATTATAGAGGTGTTCTAATATCACTCTAGCTTAGTTCTTGTGGCATAGTGAATTCCGCAGTTGAGCTTTAGCTAGTTAAGCTCACTCACCGCGTCAACAAGTAGTACAAGAGCTCAACAGTTGGTGATAACTTGTTAGAGCACGTACAACAACTATCAAAGTACCAAACATCTAAGTCTTCTGGTGACATACACTACTCATGAGAAGATGAGTCATATCTACAAACTATAGTAAATGTCCATTCTTCATTCTGAATAAGATTAGTAGACTCCGTTTTAGGTGTAGATTCCCCTGCAACAACCATTCAAGCCTCTTTCTTCTTTGCCTCTTTTGCAACTAGTTTTGGATAGCTCTTTATGATGGTCATTTCCCTTATAATACTTCCAAATATTTTTTTGCTTTTCTGTTTTCTTCTCATCTTTGTCTTCCTTCTTTGACTATGCAACATTAGCACATTTCTTCTTACTAGTAGACAAGCTCCATTTTCCTTTGCCCCTTTGACTAGCTAAGAAATCTTGATCTGCAACATGCATGATTGACCTATTGTATCTAGACTGGACTTCTTGCAACAAAACAGAGACTAACTCCTTGAATGTTAAGGCATTTGGATTGCATCATCCTTAATCGGAGAGTAGAAGCAAAAAATTGATATGAATCTGGAAGACCATTAAGAATAGTCTACATATGTGAATTATGTGGAAAGACTTCATCAACAAAAATCAATTGCTCCTTCAAATATTTAATGTTTGTTAAAAAACTGTCAATAGAATCTCCTTCATTCATATGCTCACTCTCCAACGTTTTTTGGGTGTAAGCAACACAAGCCTTATTTCTTGCCTAGTATAAAGTGGTATGTGTATCCCAAGAATCCTTTGTTGTATTGCAAGAGTGAATGTGAGGAATAATGGAATGTTTGACAAACAAAGCTATCAATGCATGTGCTTGATCATCCCCACCATCCTAAGAAAGTGTCTCTTTAGTAGGTGCAATAGGAATTGTAGCACAAATAGGAATTTGAAGAGCATCATCATCAATGCCATCTATATCACCTTCAATAACTATATTTGCAAGTGTAATAGGATGTTTTTCAACATCTTGCACAATATTCCATAACCCTTTTTCCACCAATGCATGATGCATCATATATGCCCACAATGGGTAATTAGTAGCATCCAACTTGTCCTCAAAAACCAACATATGGAATACATCATTGCTTTCAGCCATGGCCAATGAATAAATACCCTAACGTAGAAAAATGATTGTATCTAAAAAAGTTAACAAAAACACCCTTTCAAGCTTTGTTAAACTTGTAGCAAATTTTGAGGTGCTTGTACTAGTGAACCGAAACTTGTATATATATTTGGCACATAAGCACAAAATTGTTTGCACAATCACTACGATAGTGTTTTTGGAGGCTGAAATGAGCTCATATTAAAATTATGATGCCACAAAGCAAAGTAGTTTTTAGCTCCTATTCACCTCGAGTATGCTCACCAATTTTCATGTGATTCTAAGTTTGTGATCAGAGGGGTTTCAATGCCCTATAGCCATAAAGGGTCACTTATCTTTGTACATTCACTTAGGGAGAAGTTTAGTATCTTCTTAGTCTAGTAGAGAAACTATAAAGAATCACATAACAAGTTTCACAAGAAAGCATGGAAAAATGGTCCCATGACTTAGATGGTAGGAAAGAAGGCCACAATCAATGGCTTTAGCTCTAGGAACTAGAGTATAGATCCTTAATCAGATAGAAAATTTGGATATGTTATTAGACAAAATGGTTTATAAAGTACCTACACTTAGTACCTAAGGATTAGCTGTAATTGGAATGCCTATGACCACATGATTATTTATGATAAGCTAGAGTAGTTGGATTCATGAGAATCTACTCTATTAGAATTTGTAACTTTATGGATTGGAAATGGGATCCACTAGTACGGAATATTGGAAACTGCTTTCCTTTGAGAAATTTTCTTTGTAATGAGGAAGAAAAGCACTCCTCATCCATAGGGAACAATTTTAATTAGAAGAAAAGGAGATGTAGAGAAAACATCTCTCAACTACGATTTCATGATTGAATCTATGGCTCTAGATGAGCTCATTTACTTCACTCTTTATTCGAGTTTTCTTCATATAGGAGATTTATTCTCCATTCTTATAGAAGGATATCTTGATATCCTATTTAGATGCTCTCATTCAAGGAAGAGAGGGTAAAGTGAATTCAATCATATTTGTTTTAAGGGAAAGAGAAATGGAATATATTTCACCAGATGCCCCCTTCCTTATAGGAGATAAAACTAAGTAAGCAAGCCTAAATTATTCCTTTAGTGCAAGTGAATTTATTTTAATCATAAAGGTGAGTATAGTTAGGGATTTGTCTCTACACGATGTAGATATAACTCTTGTAGGATTAGTCTAAAAAGATTTTATCTTTTAGATTTCCTAGATAGGAGTGGAATTATGATATTAAAGATAATTAAGAGATCAAATAGTCACAATGGTCAGATTGATTCTCGGAAGAAGTTACTATATCTTTCTCTATCGCTAATGATTGACTTTGACTAGACTAGGATTTCTATTAGTTCGCACTAGAGAGTTTGGAAACATAGTAATGACTTTCACTTTTGGGATTTAGGAGATAGGGGGAAATCTAACCAATAGGAGCATCAATCTCTTACTTGTTTGTTCATGAGGATGATGCTCTAGCACCATTTAGGAAGATTAATGCTCCATGATTATTTAGATCTTGAAAGGAATGTTTCTACATTCAAATAGAAAATTAAGGGAATGAGAAAAATGGTAGGGTTTGTATTAGTGCCAATAGAGACTCTTCCAAAGAACTTAGTTCAACTTATACAAGGTTTTGCATCAATGTTAATAGAAACTCCTCCAAAGAATTTATTCCAGTTTATACATTGATGAAAAACCAAAAACTTGGGCTATCTCATCAACCAAAGAAATAACTCAACTTGTGCCTTTGCATAAAAACATGAAGATAAAAAAACAAAAGAAAATATTAGAAAAATGGTTCAATCCCTACTTGGCACAAAACATGTCACTATGTATTGAATTACCACATTGCATAATGGACCAGCTTTAAGTATCCAATTCTAGGTGACCTAGCAAGCAAGTTATCAAAGGCCATTGTGCTATTACTAGGATTGTATACATGTGTTATCTATGATATTCCAATTGAATGAGCAATTGTACTTAGTTACAAGCATTTAAGGATGGAAGAGGATCGACCTCTCATCAGAGGAAGAAGATGTGTGGAACCATCCTCTACCTTCAACCAAGAGAAACATCACCCATCCCACAACCATCTCCAATAGGACTTACATCGGTTGCCCCACCATTCAGAATAAGGGTACCATGACCTATAATGCTAGATGGCCAAGGAGAAATCACTCACAAACAAACTGTTGGCAAAGCTACCACCATATAGACCAAAGCTACCATGATCGAGGGATTTGTCTTTTAGGTTACAAACACTGCCACGAATGAATTTGCAACAACAATTGATTTTTACATACCTGGTCACTTACATATAGAATTCCAATTCTCAAATACGCAATAGGTTTCACAAGAATGTGAAAGGTGAAGCTAAACAAGCTTTCAAACTAATCGAGAAGAAGAAAGAGAAGAATAAGAGAGACGATGAGCAATAAGGTGACAACCCTATATACACTACAAAGATTGTACACCAAAAAGGAGGAAGTACGAGCACAAAACCAGTTAAACCAGGAAAGAAGCCATGCCTTATTAGAACAAAAACTTACAAATAGTGGCTTTGATTTAGCTTTTATTGAAACCATGCATCTATTATCAAAATTTGCAGGCATGATAGACGCCCTCCAATTCCTAATGAACCAATCACCTGATATGATAAAAAAAGAGCAGAACAACAAACTGCCACAAGATCTACCATCAATGTACCAGTCCACCCCAATTTATTGCACTGATACACCCTGAGACAACACACCCCACCCCTAATTCCACCCATTGATACCTTGGCATTTGCCATCGCTCATTCTACACCTCTAACCACTAGCCAAATGTCCAAAAGAATTGCATCCCATTTCAAAAAACCACCCTGCCACACCTCACCACCCATACTCATAACATCATCACCCATTACTCCTACTCAACCACCCTTAACACCAGTCTTCACACCTCCACCACCATTTGTTCCTCTAACCAATCCAATTTCTTCCTTAGCTACAAAAACATTTTGCTCCACACTTCATGATTGGGCATCACTATTATTAGCTACATTGTGGGCCTTTAGAGTTATAGCAATATGAAGTCACTCTCAAAATGGCGATCGGCGAGCACCCACCCTTGCCGCAAGAATTACTCACAAAGGAAGAAGTGGGTTCAAATCCAATCGATCCAATTTATGAATAAGAGTATGAGCCCCAACTAGCGATGGCATGTGTGTCACTGAAGAAGGGCAATATGTTTTTGAGATATAACACCCCTCAAGGGTGAAGCAAATCGAGAAAATTGAGAAAACCCACTTGGCTTGTGTGCAAGTGCAACAAGTGGCATTAGCCTTGATTGAGAATCAGATTTTGTGCTTAAATATTTCCAACAAGGGGGTCCAAGTTGTCAAATTATTGCATATGACCTCCAATATTTATTGTTCTTCGTACTATCAGAAGAGCATAATTCGTATGTGGAATGCATAATAGGGGAAAGACCAACCTTTGCCACCCAGTTCGAGCCAACTGACCTTTCTGCCATTGCAAAGCAAGGTACTGTCTTTCAACCCAACTCGCATGAATAGTTACTACAAGACTATCTTAAAATGCTACAAACTTGGAGCAAGGCTCCCCTCCACGTTTTCTACAACTTGTGTTATGGACCTGTCCCCATAAGACACAACTGGAAGGACTTTGTGATCAAAGTAAAAACAACCAGAATTACACTAATTGGATCAACTATCCTTACTTTGTTCTGCCAAAGGGACCACCCACTATGGCCTACATGATAGTGACAATCTGCCATTGGCTCCCCCAACTTCCCAAGATGCCCAACATTCCAGCAAAGATGTGTATGTAGATCTTGGACTTGATGCTTTTAACTTTTAAAGTTTTCAAAAAGGTCAAATACCTTCACATCAATGCACTAGGGTTTGAAAAAGGAAATCTTGACTTGGTATATGACATGAGTACCAAACCCTCCATCAATGTCTATTATGAATGGCAAGCTTGAATAAACTATTTACTAGCATGTTGTAAGTAGACATTCCAAGACATGTTTGCTATGGGTTTTTGGGAGTACCATTCCAAAGTGTTCAACTCTTGGCCCACAAACCTTGCATGTGATACCCTTCAATAATTCAAACATTATTGCAATATCCAACCCAACATTCCAAGGGCTATTGAATGGCAATGGTTGGAGGCGGACCTAGCCAGCAAAGTATATATCGCAGAACACACCTTAATGACTCATATCCTACAACATACATTGATAACTCCCAAGCTCAAACGCCTATCATGGATGCCAGATGCGAGAGGAATGGGATTGTTCCATAGGGGCCACACACATCAAAGGAGGGACAACACATAAAAGAGGTCCAAGTATGTTAAATAAAAACAACATCAATTTTTTGAAACCAACAATGATTTTGATCACTACCATTGTAATATCAACACCCAATTTTCTACTTAAATGCTCCATTTTTTGCAAGATGACTAATTCCTCAATCTTGGAATCTTAGGTAGAATGCATGTAAAAAATTTCTTAATTTTTGGAGCTTGTTAGAGGCCTCAAAGTAGTCTTAGAACCTAAATTTTAACTATGTCAGACACTATCTAAAGTCAGCCAAAACTAGTAGGAAAAATATAAAAAGAGCTAGAGAGCTCATTTTTGGGGCTGGATTTTTGAGCTTCTTCTTGTTCAACCCAAGATATGCATGAGCTACCAAGCATGAAGCAAAAACCACTTATGATCATATGAGTGTCATAGCAACAACCCAATCTCGGACCGAAAAAGCATGCAAATCGGGTGGTAGTGATCCCCTTATGGGATAAAGCAACCCAAGTAATCGAATACTACTCAAATAGCAAAAGATGCACTTAATAGCCTACCAATGATTGACACATGGGCAATGCATAATCATGTTCATATGAGAGAAAACAAACTGAATATCAAGCCAAGTTATGCATATGTAAATCGAGCATCGAATAATCCATTGATAGAGAATAACATCAAATGCATCTCTAGTATCCTGAAGACTCAATCGTAAACCTATGTCCATGGGAGTGGCAATAGGTTTGCAATATGAAGGGCCAACACAGTGCAATAACATTTCAATATGTTTTGTTTGACACAATGATATTCTTCCATCAACTTTCATACACTCAATGCCCAAATAATGATGCAAAAGTCCCAAATCTAACATCTTAAAAGGCATGCAAATCAGACTTAAATTCAACAATATGATTCTCGTTAGGATAATAAGCAACATATCATTAACATATACAAAAATGAAAAAAATGGTGAGAAGTACATCATCTACACGTTTAACATATAAGAGGCTCTCTATTGGACGTTCTCAAATCCATGTGATAGCAAGTAGGCATGTATCTTTTCATACCAAGCAATTGGTGCTTGCTTCAATGCATACAATGCCTTTTTCAACCTACATACATATGTGTTAGCCTAAACCACAATGCAAAAGACTACATGATGAGGTTGTGACATGTATTTTTGTTTGTTGCAATTCTAAAAGTAAAGGCTACTATTGTATCATCCAAAAAGTAAATGTATTTTGGTTATTCATGATGTTTTTGTGTGGAAGATGCAATTCAACCTTTACTTTCATGTACCAAGGATACATCAATCAGCTCAAAGGATGTGTACGACACTTTGCTTCATCTTTTTAAAATGGAGAGTCAAACGATGCTCATAATGATGCAATTTCTTAGCCTTTATAGGTTCCAAATGGTGATGCAAATCATTCTATTTCTAATGCAAATTTGCATGATGGACTTATTGATGAGAGAGTTGACATTGAAGAGGTAAAAACTATGCCTAAATTGCTAGTGCCAACTTTGAGAGATAGCAAGTTGGATGCATCTTTTCCATATCATACTTGTTCAGGATCTCAAAATGCTTCTTTTGCATCATATTGTTATGTAGTGGTTATCTCTAGTCGTTGTGATGAGAATGAGCTTGTTTTTTTTTATGAAACATAGAAATCAAAGAATAGGATGGCTACTATGCAATCATAATTTGATGGCATTATGAAGAATGGTACTTGCCCTTTATGTGACTTGCCTCTAGGTAAAAAGGCAATAGGCACTAAATGGGTATACAGGTTGAAATGTAAGCATGATGGGGTGATTGATAAGTATGATGCTAGGCCTATTTCAGAAGGTTATGCTCAAGAGATGGGAAATTATTTTGATGAGACCTTTGCTCCCACATGTCGAATGACAATAATTCATAGCATATATGCACTGGTAGATCATCATGGATGGAATGCAAAAAATTAAAACTACATTTGTGAATGCTACTTTACGTAAAGAAGTGTACGAATTTGAACCTCATGGTTTTGTGTAGAAAAGGCATGAAAACATGATCAAAAAATGGCTTGCAACCATGCCAAGCCTCATAAGGAGTGATAGACCACATTGCTTTAGTGGGACACCTCTTAAGTACATATGCTACACACATAACAACCTCAAGCCATAAGTTATGTGGTAAAGCCTGACTTTTGGCCATTGATCGTGCCGTTTTCAAAATACACTCTCAAAAAATCCATCTTTTTAAGGTGTATATGGAATTTTAAACTGATTTTTTATCCCATGCTTAGACAAAAATGCATGAAACTCAGAAGACATATACTCCCTCCCTCGATCAGAATAGAGGGTGCACATTTTGCATGTTGATAGATTTTCAGCCATAACCAAGACCTATTTAAACACTTTAGACTTTGCTTTCAATGGATGAACCCATGCGCGCTTGGAAAATTTGTTGAAATTCATAAACTATAGGTAATTCCCAATTGAAGGTGTATGCATTAGACCACAAACATCATTGTGAACAAACTATAGTTTATGTGTAGCTCTAACTTAACAATCTTTAGGAGAAGGAAGAACATTGCATTTTACCCAAAATACAACCCTCACAAACATGCTTAGAAGGTGCTTCAAGTTTGGGTAAAGAGCTCAGCATTTCAGATTTTTGCAAGAGAATCTAACTATCAAAATTTTGATGAATATAATATGTGTGCCAAAGTTGTGCATTTAAAGCAACATGAGAATCTTCAACTGAACATGCAAAATCATTCATAAATTTGCTATAATTTGTGAACTTATACAAACCACAACATAGCATTCCAATTGCAATGATCTCATCACCATTAGACAAATCATGAACTATATATCCATCACCAACAAATTTCACTACTAAATCATTTTTTGTTAATGTTGATATCAAAAATTGATTCTTTTTTATCCTTGGCACATATAAATCATACAATAAAGTGAATGTGCTACCATTTGCAACAAAGAGAATCATATTCCCAACTCCCATAACACAATAAGAGGAGTTCTTAGCACATGTGTTAGTGTTCCTCGTAGGAGCAAACTCGAGTAAAGTAAAAAAATATCAAAATATCAAACATTTGAGTCCACTTTATAGATTCATCATTTATGACAAGATGGATCATAAGTCTAATGAGTGTTAGATGCCCATTCCTCATTTTGAACAAGATTACCAAACCGTGTTACGAGTAGAGGTCTCTTCAATAACCATTCCAGCTTCATTCATTTTTTCCTCTTTTCTAGCCAGTTTAGGACAACTCTCAATGACATGATCATTTGCCTTACAATAGTTGCAAAACTATTTCTTCTTTTTTGTTTTCCTATCAACTCTATCTTCCTTCTTTGAATCTGAAGCATTATTATATTTTTGCATACTAGTAGATGAGTTCAATTTACTTGATCTCCAACATGCATGATTGACTTCTTTTGCCTAGATTGATGTTCTTGTGGGAAAACAAAGACTAAATCCTCAAAAGTTAAGGCATTTGGATTGCCTTTCAACATCAAACAAAGAGTAGAAGAAGAACTCTTTGATAAGAATATAGAAAACTAGTAAGAACAATATGCACAAGTGAACTATCTAACAAGATTTCATCTGTAGAAATCAATTTCTCATTCAAATCCTTGATGTTTGCTAGAAAAGTATCCATTGAATCTTATTCCTTCATATGCTCACTCTCTAATTTTTTTCAGAGGTAAGCAACATGAGCCTAATTTCGTTCTTGATATAGTGTGGAAAGATTATCCCAAGTATATTTGGCTAGTCTACATGAGCACATGTGAGGGATAATGGAACATTTAACCAAAAAAGCTATCAATGCATATTCTTGTGCATCTCCGCCATCCCAACAAAGCTACTCTACATTAGGTGCAATAGGAACTGCATTAGGTCCAAAAAGATCAAGATCACCATCTTCAACATTACCTACAGCACTTGCTATCACAACATTCATAGGTGTAGAAGGACGTATTTCAACAACCTGCACAATATTCCATAAGCCTTTTGCTACCAATACATGATGCATCATTTCAAAGAAGGAGACAAAGATGAGAAGAAAAAAGAAAGTTAGAAATAATTTTGCAAATAATGTAAGGGAAATGATCAAGTCACAAAGAGCTATCCAAAACTAGCTACAAAAGAGGTTGGAATGGCTATTGCAGAAGCCTCTACACCTAAAATAGAGTCTACTAATCTTGTTTAGAATGAAGAATGGGAATTTACTACTATATGTAGCTATGATCCATCTTCTCATGAGTAGTGTATGTTTGAAGTAGACTTAGATGTTTGGTACTTTGATAGTGCGGCAACCAAACATATTTCCTCACAATGTAGTTTCTTCAGTACACTTGAGCTTTCCCCTATAGGGAATACTGTCACATGCACTAATAACTCCTCTTATCCTATAAAGGGAGTTGATAAGATCGTTCTAACAACTATTGATGGTAGTTATTTCACTTTGTCAGATTCCTTGTATGTACCAGAGATCAAGATAACTCTATTGTCAGTTTCAGCATTAGCCAAGATTGTCTTCGTTGTCAAATTTGTTGATGAGAGGTATACAATTCATGATCTCTCAAATGGAAATTTCATTATTCCTTCTCGCATTTTATGTCATGGGTTGTATAAGCTCATACACTATGCAAAATCTATCAATGATTCAGCATGTGCAGTTCAAGATTATTAGGCTATCTTAGTTGCAAAGCTTTGGCATGCAGGCTTTGGACATTTGAATTTTGCTAGTCTGCTATGCCTATAGAAATCTAAAATGATTTCCTCTCTATCCAAACTTGAGGCACCTTGTAAACATGTCTATGAAGTCTATATTTTGGAAAAAAGTGCATTGTTCCTCCTTCCCAAATTATAGTTTAGTTCATGCTACTCATAAGTTGCAAATTGTTCATAGTGGTGTTTCTAGTCTTATGTAGACACCTTCTTTTGAGAACTACCTTTACTTTGTGACATTTATTGATGATTTTTCTAGGCATGCATGGGTGTATCCATTGAAAGCAAAGTCCAAAGTTTTTATGTGCTTCAAATAGTTTTTGGTTTTGGCTCAAAATCTATTACCATGTAGATTGGGCACCCTCCGTTTTGATCAAGGGGGCAAATACATGTCTTCTGATTTTAATGCATTTTTGGCTGAGCATGGGATAAAACATGAGTGCATAGTGTCATATACACCTCAACAAAATAGAGTTGCTGAAAGGAAGAACAGGTCTCTCATGGAGATGGTGAGTTGTATGGTCAAAAGTCAAGCTTTACCACATAGCTTCTAGCTTGAGGCTATTATGTGTGCAACATATGTACTTAACAAGTGTCCCACCAAAGCACTACAATCCGTCACTCCATATGAGGCTTGGAATGGTCACAAGCCATCTATTGCTCATCTGCGTGCCTTTGGTTGTCTGGCATATGCATTAGTTCTTGAACAAAAATGCAAAAAAATGGACGAAAAGTAGTTAAATGTATTTTTGTTGGGTACAATTTTGAAAACAAATGCTATCATTTGTATCATCCATAGTCTAAACACATTTTGGTTAGTTGTGATGTTGTTTTTGTGGAAGATGTGATTCAGCCATTACTTTCATGTCCCAAGGAGACTCCAATTAGCTCTAGAGATGTGTATGACACTTTGTTGCCTCTTTTTACAAGTGGACAATGAAGTGTTGGTCCAAATGAGGCAATTTCTCAACCTTTACATGTTCCACATGGTGATGCAAATCATTCCATTTATGATGCAGATTTACTTGATGCACTTGTTGATGAGATGATTGATATAGAGGAGGCAAAAACTATGCCTAAATGGCAGGTGCAGACTTTGAGAGATAAACAATTAGATGCACCTCTCTCATATCGTACTTGTTCATGCTCTCATAGTGCTTCCTTTGCATCAGATTGCTATGCAACGGTTGTTTCTAGTTTTCGTGATGAGAACGAACCTGTTTCTTTTGATGAATCTAAAAATTATAAAAAAATTAATGGCTGCTATGCAATCAAAATATGATGCTATTATGAAGAATGGTACTTGTTTTCTATGTGACTTGCCTCCAGACAAAAAGGACATTGGCACTAAATGGGCATACAAGTTGAAGCATAAGCCTGATGGAATAGTTGACAGGTATAAGGCCAGGATTGTTGCAAGAGTTTATGCTCAAGATAGAGGCATTGATTTTGATAAGACCTTTGCTCCCACATGCCGAATGAAAACTGTTCATAGCATCTGTGCACTTGCAGATCATCATGGTTGGAATGTACATCATTTGGACATTAAAAATGCATTTATCAATGGCAACTTACATGAAGAAGTGTATGTATTTCAGCCCCATGGTTTTGTGCAAAAAAGGGATGAAAACAAAGTGTGTAGGTTGAAGAAGCCATTATATGGTTTGAAGCAAGCACCACGTGCTTGGTAAAATGATGTGCATCCAATTATTGTTGTGTACATTGATGACATGCTCATTGGTCCTAATGAGAAGCATATTGCTGAATTTAAGGCTGATTTGCATGCCTCTTTTGGGATGTCAAATTTGGGGCATTTGCGTCATTATTTGCGCATCCAGTTCATGTAAGTTGATGGGGGAGTATCTTTGTGTCAAACAAAAAATATTGACACATTATTTGGCCTTGAAGATTCCAAAACTATTGCCACTCCTATGGAAACAATTTTATGGTTGAGTCTTCATGATTTTCGAGATGCATTTGATATTGTTCTCTATCAATAGGTTGTTGGATGCTTGATTTACTTATGCATAAAGTAGCTTGATATTCAATTTGTTGACTCTGAGATGAGCAGGTTTATGCATTGCCCATCTGTCAAGCATTGGTAGGTAGTTAAGCACATATTTTGTTACTTGAGTGGTACTCAACTACATGGATTATTCTATCCCAAGGGGGGATCATTACCGCCATATTTACATGCTTTTTTTTTATAGTCACTTAGTTGGGTGCTATACCACTCGTGTATCCACTAGTGGTTTTTGCTTCATTCTTGGTACCTCATGCATATCTTGCTTGAGCAAGAAGTGGCCTATTGTGGCCACTTCTAGTTGTGAGGCTGAGTATAGGGAAGCTTTCATAGTAATTGTTCAGTGTATGTGGCTCAGCCACCTATTGGATGATTTAGGTGTTGGTCAGTCTTCTTCCACCTCCATCTTCACTGAGAGTTAGAGTGCATTGGCAGTTGTGAGGAACCCTATGTTCGATGCTCACACAAAGCACATTGAGGTGCATTATCATTATGTCAAGGAGAGGTTCTCTACTGGAAAGATCAGTTTGGCATATGTGCCCACACATGATAACATTGAAGATCTTTTCACAAAGGCTTTGCCTCGAGACAAGTTGAAGCTTTCCACAAAGCTATGGGCTTACTTCCTTTTTTGGATTGATCTCTTTTTCTTGATGCTTCCTTATACATGAGTGGTAGCCGCATCATTCCTATGGGGGAGTTTTTTTATATATTTAGGTATTGATGTGTGTGAACATACCTATGATTGTTGAGGCACTTTTTTCCCTCTTAGGAGGTTTTTTTTTCCTCAGCTTGTATATATGCCTAATTCATTCAGTATTGTGTATTGTGCTCCAAGCTTTTTGTTCTTCCTTATGCTATTTGCGTGCTTTGGTAGACCTCAAACTCCAATAGGTAGAAGATTGACCAACACCCAAATTATTGAAAAGGCACCAGAGCCACACACACTCAACAATCACTATGAAAGCTTCATTATATTCAACATCACAACTAGAAGTGGACACAGTAGGCTGTTTCTTGCTCAACCAAGGGCATGAGCTACCAAGCATGAAGCAAAAACCACTAGTGGACACATGAGTGTCATAGCAACCAATCTAGTATGAGTTAGAAAAGCATGTAAATCTAGAAGTATTGATTCCCTCTTTGGATAAAACAATCCAAGTAGCCGAATACCACTCAATTAGTGAAAGATGTGCTTAACCACCTTCCAATGCTTAACACCTAGGCAAACATAAAATTGCTCATTTGAGAGATAACAAATTGAATATCAATCTAAGTTATGCATAAGTAATCTAAGCACCCAACAGCCTACTGATAGAGAAAAACATCAAATGCATCTCTAACATCATGAAGACTCAATCATAAACTTGTTTCCATAGGAGTGGCAATAGGTTTGCAATCTTCAAATTGAAAACACTACAATAATATGTCAATGTATTTTGCTTGACACAAAGCTATTTCCATATCAACTTGCATAAACTGAATGCCTGAATAATGATGCAAATGCATGAGATTTGACATCTCAAATGAGGCATGCAAATCAGCCATAAATTCAACAATGTGCTTCTCATTAGGACCAACAAGCAGCATATCATCAACATACACAAAAATGAACAGAACTACATAATCTACACGCTTAATATATAAGGTGTTCTTAATTGGACTATTCTCAAAACCATGTGTCAGCAAGTAGGTATGTATCTTCTCATACCAAACACTTGGTGCTTATTTGAAACCATATAATGCCTTTTTTCTTGGAGGCAAATCACATAAAGATCCAGTACCGTTCTTCATAATAGCATCATATTTTGATTGCATAGTAGCCATCAAATTTTCTAACTTTTGTTCTTCATCAAAAGAAGCAGGCTCATCCTCATCACAAAGGCTAGAGGAAGGCATTGCATAAAAATCTGATGTAAACGAAGCACTATGCCCTAAACTTATGATATGACAAAGATTCATGTGGTTGTTATTTGTCAAAGTCTACACCAGCCATTTAGGTATATTTTTTGCCTCTTCTATTTCAATTGTCTCATTTACAACTGCATCGTGTAAATCTTCATTGAAAATGGAATTATTTGATTCATCATTTGGAACTTGTAAAATCTAAGAAATTGCCTCATTTGGACCAGCACCTGACTATCCACCTATAAAAAGAGATAGCAAAGTGTCCTTCGAGCTAACTAATGTCTTCTTGGTACATGAAAGTAAGGGTTGAATAGCATCTTCCACAAAAACAACTAGTGGGCCAAAATATGTTTAGTCTGTGGATGATATAGAGGATACCCAATTGTACCCAACAAAAATACATTTCATTCATTTATCATCCATTTTTTTGCATTGTTGTTCAAGCATTAATGTGTATGCTAGATAACCAAATGCATGCAAATGAGCAACATATGGCTTGCGACCATGCCAAGGCTCATATGTAGTGATTGAATGTAGTGCTTTGGTGGGACACCTGTTAAGTACATATGTTGCACACATAATAGTCTCAAGCCAAAAGCTATGTGGTAAAGCCTGATACTTGACCATACACCTTTCCATTTCCATGAGAGACTTATTCTTTGTTTTGGAAACTCCATTTTTGTGAGGTATATATGTCAACTTGCACTAATTTCTTACCCCACACTCAATGACAAATGCATTAAACTTAGAAGACATGTATCCCCCCCTTGATTAGAAAAGAGGGTGCCCATTTTACATGTGGATAGATTTTTTGCCATAACAAAGAACTATCTAAAGCACACAAACACTTTGAACTTTACTTTCAATGGATAAAGCCATGAGTGCCTGGAAAACCCATCAATGAAAGTCACGAAGTATAGGTAGTTCCCAAATAAAGGTGTATTCATAGGACCACATATATCACTATGAACAAGCTACAATTTATAAGGAGATCTATCTTAACCATCTTTCAAGAAGGAGGAATGTTGCATTTTGCCCAAAATAGAACCTTCACAAACATGTTTAGAAGGTCCCTCAAGTTTGGGTAGGGAAGGCACCAATTTAGATTTTTGCAACAAAGCAAACTAGAAAAATTTAGATGACCAACGCATGCATTCCAAAGCTTTACATATGAGACAGTATGAGAATCATGAACTACACATGCTATGCCATTAGCTTATATAGCCCATGACATAAAATGCCAGAAGCAATAATAACATCACCACTCAAGAGATCCTGAATTGTACATCTAATTTAATAACCAAGCCAATCTTGGTTAATGTTGAAAATGATAATATATTTTTCTTGATCCTTGGCATATATTAGGCATCTGACAATGTCAAATAACTGCCATCAATAGTAGTCAAAATGATCTTTCCGACTCCCTTTACGGGATGAGAGGAGTTGTTAGCACATGTAGCATTATTCCATATAGGGGCAAGCTTAGGTGAGGTGAAGAAATGACGCTGCAAGGTAACATCTTTGGTTACACTGCTATCGATTACTAAACATTAGAGTCTATTGAAGATATACATTGCTCATGTGAAGATGGTTCATAGCTACAAATAGTGGTAAATGTCCTTTCTTCATTCTTGACAAGATTAGCAAGCTATGTTTTAGGTGTAGAGGCTCATGTAACAACCATTCTAGCCTCTTTCTTCTTTACCTCCTTTGTAGCCATCTTGGACTTCCTTCTTTGACTGTGCAACATTACCAGTTTTTTTTCTTACTAGTAGATGAGATCAATTTACATTTTCCCTTCTAACTAGCTAAGAAAGCTTGATCTGCAGCATGCATAATTGACATGTTCTCCCTAGGCTGATCTTCTTGCCACAATACAGAGACTACGTTCTCAAAGTTTAAGTTATTAGGATTGTCTTTGATCATCAAACAAAGATGGAAGCAAAACTCTGATATGAATCTGGAACATTGTTAAGAACAATATAGAAAAGTGAACTATCTAGCATAACTTCATCAACATCAACTCCTTTTCAAATCTTTGATCTTTGTGAAAAAATGTACAAAGGATCTCCTTCATTCATATGCTCACTCTCCAAATGTTTTCAAAGGTAAGCAAAAAAAGTCTCATTTTTTTCTTGGTATAATTGTAAGAGTATCCCAAGCATATTTTGTTATCTTGCAAGAGCAAATATGAGTGATAATGGCATGTTTTACAGATAAGGCTACTAGTGCATGTGCCTATGCATCTTTTCCATCCCAACAAAGTTTCTCTAGAGTAGGTGCAACAAGAGCCATAGCACGACCAGGAAAATCAAGATCATCATCTACATCACCTTCAATAACTATATTTCTAGGTGTAGTAGGATGTTTTTCAACACATTGCACAATATTCCACATCCCTTTTGGCTACCAATACATGACACATCATGTATGCCCACTGTTGTATATTATTGAACAAGGCACTGTTAAAATGTCAAATTATTAATGTATTAATATGTTTTTGATGTTTTTGATATAGCAGCTGAAGGTTCGTGAGGAGCGTGCAAGGCGTGAAAGGGCGGACATCAATAATCCGAATAAATTATTATTTAGCTTGTAAATAAACCTGCGTAGAAGGTTCTATTGTTAGAAAAGTAATGGTTAGAATAATGGTCATTGTAGACCGCAGTTTCTGTTATTAAAAGCAATGACTTTCTGTAAAAGTTACCAACTTTTAGTTTCACGCCTGCTTTTCGAAGCCGCCCTCATGTAACCACTATTTTTGACGTAATCAAAAGTCCTATAAATACATGCACTCCACCTTCAATAACTATATTTCTAGGTGTAGTAGGATGTTTTTCAACACATTGCACAATATTCCACATCCCTTTTGGCTACCAATACATGACACATCATGTATGCCCACTGTTGTATATTATTGAACAAGGCACTGTTAAAATGTTAAATTATTAATGTATTAATATGTTTTTGATGTTTTTGATATAGCAGCTGAAGGTTCGTGAGGAGCGTGCAAGGCGTGAAAGGGCGGACATCAATAATCCGAATAAATTATTATTTAGCTTGTAAATAAACCTGCGTAGAAGGTTCTATTGTTAGAAAAGTAATGGTTAGAATAATGGTCGTTGTAGACCGCAGTTTCTGTTATTAAAAGCAATGACTTTCTGTAAAAGTTACCAACTTTTAGTTTCACGCCTGCTTTTCGAAGCCGCCCTCATGTAACCACTATTTTTGACGTAATCAAAAGTCCTATAAATACATGCACTCTGTGGACTGTCGAAACAGAGTGCATGGGGGGAGATTGCACCCAATCTGCGTACTTTCTCGTCTCTTGTTGCGTTTAACTTAGGCAATACATTGGCAACATTGGCAACATTGGCACCCAAGGCTCCCTTGGCGACCGTGGCAGCCGTTGGCTACGAGCGAGGCAATTTTAATTTTTGAGTGGTAATAGAGAGGTTTAGAGTCCCTAAGGTAGGAGGATTTGAACCCACAACCTCCTACTTTCAAGGGAAGTACTTTGACCACTCCACCATCTCTTGGAGTTGTACTCAAGTCTCTCTCTCTCTCTTACTTGTGGAAGGCGCTCGTGGCGATTTCAAGGATGGACCCAACAAAGAATTAAGTGTAACTTTCAATCCGTAGGTCGGATTGAGGCGTGTAATATACCGTTGGAAAGCTCTCGGAACGAACTTTCCAATGAGCTAGCTTCGAAGTGTGAATTCCTTCAAAAATCCTTGGGTGGCACTTGATTGAGTGTTCAAGATACCAAGCAAGGTTGAGAACACGGGATCGAGACACCAAGGTTGCAAACAAGAAGGTTCAATACACCAAGGTTGAGAGCAAGGGTCCAAGAGCACCATGGAGGATTACAGTAATTCACCCCTACCTGCGGAAACACTTGAACAACAACTAGAGCTCTTGCGGCATGAGCTTCAAGGAGCTCAGAACGAGATCCGACAACGTGATGAAATCCTCCAAAAGATGCAAGCTGAGGAAGACAACCTTACGAGAGTAGTGAAAGCTATTGTGTCTGCCCAATCTGATGTTACTCATTCAAAGATTGGTAATAGAAACTACCAGTTTCTACGATTTGATGGCCGAAAGGATGGGCCTTTAGTACTTTCTTGGTTGTCGCAGTTTGATGATTTTTATACCGATGAAATGTATGCTGAAAGTGAAAAAGTTAAATTTGCCACTAACTATTTAGTAGGTAAAGCTCAACTCTGGTGGAATGTCCTTCGACACAGTACGGAGCGTCCAACAACTTGGAAGGCTTTTCAAGAAAACGTGAAGGATTCATTTCTTCCTCCTCAATACCATTTGCATGTTCGACGAGCATGGACGACCCTTACATGGAAGGAGGGTGATACGGTTACTACCTACACAGAGTGGTTCTGGCAAAATTTACTACTTGTACGAATTCTTGAAGATGTATTAGAGGATATCTTGCAGCAAAAATACGAAGATGGTTTGGAAGTGGGTATCCAAGCTAAGCTTCACACCCTACGACCTACAACCCTCAACGAGGCTATATCTTTTGCTTATGATGCAGAAAAAGAATTCCAGTCCATAACCAAGTCACTCCGTCTACAACAACCACATCCACGACCATTTCCTGTTAAACCTTCATTTCCTATGAAGCGTAATTTTAATGCCCCATCTTACCCTAGTTTTCCTCGACCTCTACAATCCAATTACTCAACTTCACCCGTTGCTTCATCTCTCCAACCAACCAAACCACCTACCCTTCAAACTTCAGCAGTGAATGCCCAACAGAAGCGACCACGAATCACTTGCTGGAATTGTGGTAAACCTGGACATACAAAAATAAGGTGCAGATTGCAACCTCTTCATATGAAGCAGGCTACAGCTCAATTGCATAACATGGAGGTCTATAATGAAGAAATTCCTCCTGTTTGGACAGAGGAATCACTGGAGAAGGACTTAAGTACCTTGGGTAACGATATCTCTCTACACTCTCTTCTTTGCATGCAGGGTACAATAACTAACAAACTAGTTAAAATTCTACATGACTAGTTCACATGACTTCATTTCACATTTATTAGTACAAGAACTTAAATTACAAACGTTTCCTTCTTTGTATAAAGTGAAAGCTGCATTTCAAGGTAGTCGTTATAATGTAACACGAGAAGTGCAAGATGTTACGATTAGCATAGGCCCTTATGTTGACTCACGAACATTTTTAATTGCACCTTTGCAATCTTATGATGTTATACTAGGTATGCCTTTTCGTCACCATTATAATCCACGTATTGACTACCATAATCATACCTTTAAGTTTGCTTTCAAAGGTCAAATCATTACTTTGTCTGCACGGCATGATTTCCAGCCATTTCCATTGATTAGTCACACGCAAGTAAAACGTGCATTTAGGAAAGGATTCAACTCATGCATTGTTTTTGTCAATGTCATCAATGATTATACTCATACACTTCCAGATGCATATAAACCTTTCATGAGTACTTATAAGGATTGTTTTATGTCTGAATATCCCTCCGAACTACCACCATCTCGAGGATCCTTTGACCATAGCATAGACTTAGTCCCTGGTAGTTCTCCTCCTCATAAAGCACCTTATAGACATGGCCCATTACATCAAAAGGAAATAGAAAATCAAGTAAAAAACCTACTACAAAAAGGACTTATAAGGCCTAGTTGTTCCCCATTTGGAGCATCAGTTCTCTTAGAAGAGAAGAAGAATAAAACTTATCGAATGTGCATTGATTATAGAGCCCTTAACAAGATCACGATCAAGAATCGATACCCTATTCCTCGAATAGATGATCTCTTAGATAAGTTACGAGGAGCTCGTGTCTTTAGTAAAATTGATCTTAAATTGGGTTACCATCAGATTCGTATGACACAAAGTGATATTTTTAAGACTGCGTTTAGAACTCAAAATGGCCATTATGAATTTATGGTAATGCCCTTTGGACTTACTAATGCCCCTACTACATTTGCGCGAATGATGAACAATATTTTTCTTGATTACCAAGCTTTTGTTCTTGTATTCTTTGATGACATACTTGTTTACAGTAAGAATGATAGTGAACATGAAAAGCATCTTGAAACAGTTTTTCATTTGTTACGAGAGAACACACTTTATGCTAATCCTGAAAAGAGTTATTTCTTTCAGCGTAAGCTAGAATATTTAGGACATATTATTTCAAGTGAAGGTGTGCATGTGGATCCGAAAAAGATTAGAGTTATCATAGAATGGCCTACACCAAAATCAGTCCATGTTGTTCGTTCTTTTCTTGGGTTGGCTAGTTTCTATAGGAAGTTTGTTCGAAATTTTTCTTATTTAGCATTGCCTCTTACTTTGTTGTTGAAAAAGAAAATAAAATTTGCATGGGGATTTACCCAACAACAGTCCTTTGACAAACTTAAACATGCACTTTCACATGCACCTGTTTTACAATTACCTGATTTCTCACAACCCTTTCATGTTGTTACTGATGCTAGCGGTTCAGGAATAGGTGCTGTTCTGATGCAAAATGACCATCCCATTGCATTTGAGAGTAGAAAGCTTAAACCCTCAGAACAGAATTATAGTACGTATGATAAAGAACTGTTAGCAATTGTGCATGCTTTGCGAATTTGGAAACACTATCTTATGGGCTCTGAAGTATTAATCAAAACCGATCAACAGGCTATTAAGCATTTATTAAGTCAGCCCTTAATCTCTGATAGGCATCTTAAATGGGCATCATTCATTCAAAATTTCCAACCCATGATACAATATCAACCTGGTAAAGCTAATGTCGTAGTTGATGCTCTTAGCCGTTTTCCTTCGAATTTCGTTGTTTTGAATAATATTTCTGCCATTCAAATTCATTCTTTTCAAGACATGGTTTCCACTTATGCATCTTATTTGTATTTTTCACGTGCATGGCATGACTTCAATAATGCTGCATCTTTATCTGATGAACATTATACATTTCATAATGGTTTTCTCTATTTTCAACATAGATTGTGCATAACCCAAGCTTTTAAAGATTTTGTCATTAAAGAAATGCATGAACCATCTTACATGGGTCATAGAGGCATACAGAGCACTATTTCTACTTGCAAAGATTTCTTCTTTTGGCCACATATGGAAAAAGACATTGCACATTATGTTTCTCAATGCATTGTATGTCAGCGTGTCAAACGTCATCATGGTAAACCATTTGGATTATTAATGCCCCTTCCTATTCCAAATGAACCATGGGAACAAATCTCTATGGATTTTATCACAGGTCTTCCTATCACTTCATCACATAATGATATGATTTGGCCAATAGTTGATAGGTTTAGTAAATATGCATATTTCATTCCATGTAGAAAAACTTTGACTGCACCTCAAGCTGCAAAATTATTCATTAAATGCATTTTTCCACATCATGGATTTCCTAAAGTAATGTTATCTGATCGTGATGTTAGGTTTTGTTATCATTTTTGGGTTGCCTTATTTCAACATTTTGGTTCTAAAATAGATTTTAGCTCTGCATTTCATCCTGAAAGTAATGGACAGAGTGAGGCTACAAATAGTACTATTCTTGATTTATTGCGTTGTTATTCATTAGATAATCCTAATAACTGGGATGAAAAGTTGCCATTGCTTCAATTTGCTTACAATAACACTTCCCATACCACTACTGGTCGTGCACCTTTTGAAATAGTTTTTGGTAAAAAGCTTCCCACTCCCATGTCCCTCACCCAAACCGACATTCCGATGGCTGATTCTATTGCTCAAGTTCACGTTTCTATACTTCATGATGTTCACGAGCACATTAGGAAAAGTCAAGTGCGATATACATGTATTATCAATACTAAACGATTAGCCAAAGAATTCAAGGAACATGATTTTGTATGGTTGCGAATAATTAAAAGACGTCTCAAAAATATTTTGCAGCATCCTAAAATTAAACTTGCACCACGCTATTATGGACCATTTCGCATTATAGAAAAAATTAATGATAATTCATTTCGATTAGATATTCCATCCCATTGGACTATACATAATTCTTTTCATATTAGCTTACTTAAACCCTTTAAAGGAACTTTACCACTTGCTGCACTTCTTGATGATCCTCCTTTAATTGAAGAACAATCTGAAATCTTAGTTCCTGAGAAAATCATTGATCATGATGTCACTACTACACGCACAGGTACTCAATATCATCGATATTTGGTTAAGTACAAAAATCACTCTATTGAAGAATGTCAATGGATACATAAAACACAATTAACACCTCATTATGACCACTTAATTTCTGCATATCATACACAAACACATTAATGTAACAGCTCCATGAACATTTCCATGCATGTATTTTTACATGGCACATGCTTATTTTCTTTATTCAGTGATGAAACATGTGACTGGCCATCCATGTTTATTCTTTTATCACCTGAGGTCAGTTGCTTGTTCAACTGAGGGGCATGTTATACCTTATGGAATATGTTGAACAATGCATTGTTGGATTGAAATATGGAATAGCCAATGCATTGTTGGATTGAAATATGGAATAGCCAATGCATTGTTGGATTGTAACATGAAATATGTTGGCCAATGCATTGTTGGATTGTAACAGTAATATGGAATATGTTGAACACTGCATTATAATTGTTAGAGTGTTGAATTATTTTATCAACTGAGGTCAGTTGCTTGTCAACTGAGAGGCATGTTGTATATTATTGAACAAGGCATTGAAAATGTTAAATTATTAATGTATTAATATGTTTTTGATGTTTTTGATGTAGCAGCTGAAGGTTCGTGAGGAGCGTGACTGGCGTGAAAGGGCGGACATCAATAATCTGAATAAATTATTATTTAGCTTGTAAATAAACCTGCGTAGAAGGTTCTATTGTTAGAAAAGTAATGGTTAGAATAATGGTCGTTGAAGACCGCAGTTTTTGTTATTAAAAGCAATGACTTTCTGTAAAAGTTACCAACTTTTAGTTTCACGCCTGCTTTTCGAAGCCGCCCTCATGTAACCACTATTTTCGATATAATCAAAAGTCCTATAAATACATGCACTCTGTGGACTGTCGAAACAGAGTGCATGGGGGGAGATTGCACCCAATCTGCGTACTTTCTCGTCTCTTGTTACGTTTATTTTTTGGTGTGTTTTTCTGCGTTCGTAACCTCTGTTTGAGCGTGAGCAAGATCCTGACAACACCCACAATGGGAATTAGTACCATCCAACTTATCCTCAACAACTAGCATACATAATACATCATTGATTTCAACCATGGGTAGTGACTAAATGCCATGATGTAGAAAATTGGTTGTATCTAAAAAAAGCTAAATAGAAATACCTTATCAAGCTCTACTAGATCTACAGTAGACTTCAAGGCTTATACTAGCAAACTGAAACCTACATATATATATGTCAGAAAAGGATAAAAATGCATGCATAGTTGTTACAGCAGTTGGGAAGAAGTGCACCAACAGTCCTAAGTGTGTTCACTCACATAACTACCAAAATATACCTATAAATTATAGTTTATCACTCCTTACTATGCTTCACATGATCATAAGACATCTACTTCTCATTTAGGTGTTTTTTTTTGTTTGGATTATGCACTAGATATTGAGAAATAGCACAGAAAATGCGATGGATGATAAGGTTATGAGATGTACTTTTTTTGGCTATACTTTTAAAAATAAAGATGATTGTTTTTAACATATACAAATTACATATAAAACTAGTTTTTATGGAATATAAAATGTAACATCTACTTTCTTATACTCAGGAGACATTGATCGTCCAAAGTAGTATTTGTGACATCTTTTCACCTCCCTTTATTTGTGGGTACTCAAATGTAGCTCCCACTTGGATGATTTCATAGCCTTCATGGGTTTCAAAGGAGGATCTGATTTATTCTATTTCTTATGAGAATCATTTTGATTTGATGATCTTTCTAATGGAAACCTAAGCATTGAATAAGCAAAAAAAAGCTATGGGAAAATGGTCAATTGTTATTGATTTAGACCCCCTTTTAGATATATGTTGAAGAATAAGGGAATTGAATTTGATCAGACCTTTCCTCTTATGTGTTGTATGATGAAAATTCATAGCATTTTTCACTTATAATTCATAATTCTTGGATGATTTACACAAAGAAACATATGTATGTATCGACCCTATGGTTTTGTAACCATGAAAACAAGGAATGAAAGTTAAAAAGGTCATTGTATGGTTTGAACCAAGCACCTATGTGTTAGATTTACTTAGACCACCATGGTCTACCATTGGTCTACCTGTATTTGGTCAACAACCCTAGATGGGTGAAGGACCAGAGCTTATGGGATCTAAGGCTCAAGGATGAGTCTTTGAGGTTATTCCATCTCTCAAAGTGTCCATATGAGGGGTGTTTGGACCTTAGAGAAGACTCTATGTGTTCATAAGGGCAAGTGCTATTTAAGGTTGGGAGGAAACTAGAAGGTAGTTAATTGGGATCTTTCATTTGGTATCAGAGCTTATGTGTGTGTGTGAGAGAGAGACAGAGAGAGAGAGAGAGAGAGGGAAAATGGAGTTGGGGAGACCCACTTCATCATCCTCTTAGGGATTCTAAGGGAAATCTTTCAACATGCTTTATGGATGATTTTCTGAGAAAAGAAAAGGTCATGGACTTCTTCTTCTAGGCACATGTGGAGAGAGGTTGTTGCTTGCCTTGGGAGTCATGCAAGACTTGGGAGTGCATGCAAAAGATTGTTTTCTTCATCCACCAACATTGCACACACAAGGAAGCAAAGAATGAATTTTGAAGATGTTGGATCTCCCATTGTCGAGGCTTAGCTTGAGCAGCCATACACTAAGGACATCACATCTCTTAATGTCAAGATTTTGGGCATGCACGGTACACTTTGTATGATCCTCGAGGTTACTAGAAAACTAGAAGTGCCACCATTAGGTACTTTGATGCAGATGGAAGTTCCATATGCAAAACCATCTAGTTCACAAATTCTAGTGATAGACATTGCATCATCTAGTAGAGACGTTAAATGGCAAGTAAAAGATTTCAATCCACCTAAATGCCACAGATATGTCAACACTAGGACGACAGATGGAATGGAATAGTGTCGAAGCCATTCGTGCAGTCAGAATCGCCATCAGAGTGACAATTTGTGAGCTGAAATTTCAGCACTCATTTCAGTTTTCGTCGAAGTGAAGATTTTGTCACATTCTTGTTCCTTAGTGAAATGGTGGGCAGTAATGACTTGTTTGGCATGCTTCAAGCTGAAGATAAGCTTGATGGGACCAACTATCCGATGTGGTCTTACATGATGAAACATGTTCTTGTTGCTAAACAGCTTTGGAACATAGTGGCAGATGTAGATCAAAGATCGGCAGGTACTGCTTCTACTTCACAGTCTACTGTCACAGATGGAGCTTCTTCTTTGAGTACAGTGGTTTCTCCTTCTCCACCTACACAAGAGCAGCTTAGATGGGATGGAAAAGATGCTCAAGCTCATGCTTTGATTGCACTTTTTGTGAAGCGTCATATAGTTCCACACATCGATCATGTTCTACATCACGACAGGCATGGGACACTCTTGCTTCTTTGTATGCCATGTGTAATGAAGCACGTGTTGCATACTTGAGGAAGCAACTTGAGGATGTATTTATGGCTGAAAATGAGTCGGTGGATGTGTATGTGACATGCATCAAGGACTTGAAAGAGCAATTGGCAAACATAGATGAGATCATTCCGGATGCATCACTCATTTCTACATTGTTGAAAGGATTATCGGAATCTTTTCAAAGCTTTGCTACTACACTCCGTTTGGTTGCAAAAGGAAATCCTATTTTTGTATGCATTTGATGAGGTTGTGTCTCTTCATTTGCAAGAAGATCAATCTAGAGTGAATAGGAGTGGTTTGATTGAGGGAACGCAAGCACTTGCTATCTCACAAAAGGGGAAAAGCAAGTATGGTTCAGCTTTGGGTTCATCAAAACCAAAGCCTCAAGCTTCCTCTTCCACTCATTCCTCTAATGATGGTGATTTGCAAAAGAAGAAGAGATGCAAATATTGTCGAAAGGCTAGTCATACTATTGATGAGTGTAGAAAGCTTGCTAAACGCAATGAAAAGAAGAAGGAAACCAACATGTCTATTGCTGAAAATTCAGCAAATGCAAAGAATGATGAAGCTAACATGGCTCAAGATTTTTGGGCATGTGTTGTTACATGTCATTATGATGCTTCTTTACATTCTAAATGTATGGTTGTGAGTGAGGTTGATTCAGATTGGTTCTTTGATAGTGGTGCTTCAAAGCACATAACATCATGCAAAAGATTTTTTGCCTCTTTGAAAGATGCACCTAAAGGAGGACATGTGGTGTGTGCAAACAATGCCTCTTATCCTATCATTGGAGTAGGAGAAATTGAACTTACAGCTTCAAATGGAGGTGTGATTCTCTTAAAAAATGCATTGTATGTGCCCGGTATCAAGAATAACTTAATTTCAGTTCCATTGATTGCCAAAGCTGGATTTCATGTACACTTTGTTGATGATAAGTGTATGGTTCATGATTTCAGCAATGGTGATGTTATCGTGATGTCCGCTACATTATGTAATGGTTTGTATCGCATGGATACATATAAGAGGGCTTCCTCGAATGCCTTGGTTGCTCATACTCCTTCCATGGCTGAAATGGAGCTTTGGCATGCTCGTTTTGGTCACTTGAACTTCAATAGTTTGCTTTACTTGCAAAAGAAGGACATGGTTATTGGTTTGCCTACATGACTTGAGTCCATTGAAAAGCATGCATGTGAAGGTTGCATTCTTGGAAAAATGCATCGTGCTTCTTTTCCAAAAGATAGTCATACACACACTACAAGAAAATTGCAACTTGTTCATAGTGATGTATGTTGTCCCGTCAAGACTCCATCTTTTGGGAAGCATGTATATTTTGTTACCTTCATTGATGATGCTACTCACCATACATGGGTGTATCCTATGAAAGCAAAGAATGAGGTATTTTCTTGCTTCAAAGCATTTTTAGCTATGGCTGAAAATTTTTCTTCACAAAAGCTTTTGCTCTACGCATGGATCGTGGTGGTGAATACATGTCACATGAGTTTAATGCTTTTCTTTGTGAAAGAGGTATTTCACACCAATGTACGGTGCCATATACACCTCAACAAAATGGTGTTGTCGAGCGTAAAAATAGAACTCTACTTGAAATGGAACGATGTATGGTTAAAGGAAAGCATCTTCCTGATAAGTTTTGGATGGAAGCGGTCATGTGTGCAAATTATGTGTTGAATAGCTGCCCTACAAAAGCATTGAGAGTCATCACTCCTTATGAGGGTTGGAATGTTCATAAGCCTATGGTTAGTCATATGCGTGTGTTTGGTTGTTTGGCATATGCTCTTGTGCCATCACAACAACGTCACAAACTTGATGACAAGGCAAAGAAATGTATATTTGTTGGTTATAGTGCTGAAAGTAAGGGATATCGGTTGTACCATCCATTGAAGAACATATTATTGTGAGTTGAGATGTGGTATTTGCTGAAAATTCAATTTTCCCTCTACTTGAATGCAAAAAACTGCCAATAGTTAGCTCACAAGATGTGTTCGATACACTCATGCCTTTGTTCCAAAATGGTGCGCTTTAGACCAACCAATTGAAGCTCAAAGGGCTGAAAAATTCCAGCCAAATAGGGCTGAAAATGAAGGCAGCCAAAGTAGCTGAAACAAACTTTGCAAGACAGCAAATTGAGTGCACCTTTACTTTGTAGAACAAGATCAAGCTCTCACCATGCATCAAGTAATTTTGTGGATTATTCTCTTATTGCTACAACATGTAATGAAGAGCCACTTTCTTTTGAAGATGCATGTGACGATCCACAATGGATGAGTGCTATGCAATCAAAAATGGATTCCATACATAGGAATGGTACTTGGGAGTTATGTGAATTGCCAAAAGGAAAGAATGTGAATGCCATTGGTACAAAGTGGGTTTACAAGATTAAGAGAAAATCTGATGGTAGCATTGATTGCTACAAAGCTAGATTGGTTGCCAAAGGATATGCGTAACAATATGGCATTGACTATGAGGAAACTTTTTCACCTACTTCACGCATGACTACCATTCATATCGTGGTTGCATTGGTTGCCCATCGAGGTTGGAAAGTGCATCAGTTGGACATAAAAACAGCCTTCTTGAATGGTGATTTGCAAGAAGAGATTTATGTGAAGCAACCTCCTGGATTTTGCTATGAAAGGGAAAGAGCATATGGTTTGTCGCTTGCATAAAGCTTTGTATGGTCTCAAGCAAGCTCCACGTGCATGGTATGACAAAATCCATAAGCACTTGATTGCTCTTGGCTTCACATGTAGTCCGATTGAAAGCACACTCTATGTATGCAAAAATGGGGATGATCTTATAGTGCTTGTTCTTCATGTGATGCAAAACTTGACATTCTTATGGCTGATTTGCAGCATACTTTTGATGTCACTTATCTCGATCTTTTGAGCTACTATCTTGGCATCTAGTTTGTATCAGTTGAGGGGGGAATTGTTATGCATCAAGCAAAGTATGTTGAAAAACTACTTCAACGTTTTGACTTTGAGGATTGCAAGCCAGTTTCCACACCAGTTGAGATAGGATTTAGGTTCTCAGTTGAGGATTCCAGTGATGCATTTGACACTTCTCTTTATCAGCAAGCTGTGGGATGTCTTATATATGCATGCAACACAAGGCCGGATATACAGTATGCAGTTTCCCAGTTGAGTCGATTCATGCATAGCCCTGACACTAAGCATTGGCAAGCAGTGAAACGTGTGTTTAGATATCTCCGAGGCACTTTGAGCTTAGGTCTCTTTTATGGCAGAGATGTTCAACCATACTTGCATGCTTTTACAAATAGTGATTGGGCTGGTTGTTATGATACTCGTGTGTCCACTAGTGGTAATTGCTTTTTCCTTGGAGACTCATGCATATCTTGGTTGAGTAAGAAGCAACCTACGGAGGCGACATCGATTTGTGAAGCTGAGTACAGGGCAGTTTTCACAACTACAATGGAGTGTATATGGCTGAGACACCTATTGATGGATCTTTGCATGGAGATTGATGCTTCTATGCATATTCTCACTGATAGTCAGAGTGCTTTGGCTGTTGCACGAAACCCAATGTTTCATGCACAAACCAAACATATTGAGGTGCATTATCACTATGTGAGAGAGTGCCTTCATGCAGGAGATATTGATTTGGTATATGTGCCTACACAAGATAATGTGGCAGATATATTCACCAAAGCTCTTCCACGGGAAAAGTTTGAAGCTTTTCGCAAAGCTTTGAATTGTTACCTTGTGGGGGTTGATCTGTCACTCCCTGTATGTGTTCACATCATTCGCTCCAGGGGGGTTTGTTACACTTATGTGTTCCTCGAGTAGCTTTGATGTGAATATTTTCCCTATACATGGGCACTTTTTACTCTAGTGCTGGCTAGAGGTTTTTTCCCCATGTTACCACATACTTGATACTCTCATATGTGGTGGTACTTAGTAATTAGGGGTATTATTCAGCTCTTACTTCAGTTCAGTTCATCGTCAATAGAGAGAGCTATTCCAGCCATCGTCTCCTCCGTGTGTCTTGTTGCGTTTGTGCTCCTTGTGTGTGCTTCTTGTGTGTCTCTCGCACTTCTACACACACCCAACAGTATATACGCCTATTTCCCTAATGGGCTACTTATCTTTGTACATTCTCTAGTAATACACTCAGTATTGTGTGTTGTGCTCCAAGCTTCTTCTCCTTCCTTGTGCTATTCGCGTGCTTCCACAGACGTCTATCTCCAACATCACCAACAAAAGAAACAAAGTAAAGAGCAACCCCCCCATTGATTTGGTGGGCATGCTACAAACATAAGTGTGAACAAGATCAAGCACATTAGCATAAAACTTGTCAATATTACATAATTTATCAAAGACCCTTTTGGCTTATGTGGCCAAGCCTTTTATGCCATAGTTCCATGTGAGAATTAATCTCGGCCAAAGCAATAAATTTGCCCAACAAGGCTCTCCGATGCAAGCAATAAAGTGTACCTTTCTTAGTGCCTTTTAAAATCAACCTTGAGCCCTTCACTAGCTTCCCGGAGCCTTTTTCAAAGAGAGTGCTATATCCATGCATATCCATGCCCAACTGATAATAGTCTCTTTTGGATGTCTGACACATAACACACATTATGCAAAATCAGCTCACTAGCATGATCCAAAGACAAGTGCACAAAGCCAGTAATTTCAATGGAACATGCATGATTGTTACCAAGGTAAACATGATCACAATTTCATGCATTGAAAAGTAGGAAAACACCCTTGATAGGAGTCACTTGAAATGATGCACCTGAATCAACAATCCAAGTATGTGAAAGTGCATTGTTGACTCTAAACACGACATCAAAGTCACTAGGGGAGGGGGACGGGTCCAGGGAACGATGGTGTCCCCCGGACGGGGATGGAGTTTGGGGTGTCCGGGGGACGCATCCCGGGGATGACACCAAAAATTTGCTATTTTTTTCAAAATAATCCAATGGAAGTCATATAGAATAAATTTGTTAGCATATGAAATGACTTATAACAAGAAAACCATAGAACAAAGGTGTTTCTTAAGTATAAACAATGGACACGTACAAAGTAATGTCTCCTTCCAACTGCCAATACATCAACACTGCCATCAAAGTTCTAAGAATTATGAAAACCTAAATAATTGTTACAAGCCACCAATATTAACAAATTGGCATCCCTTCCACATAGTCAATGATGATGCATGGATAATAAATGCAAAGAGTTCACAGCTTTGGAGATCATATCCATCTTTAGGAATTGAACATTTCACCTAAAAGAGTGTTACAAAATAAAGATCATTGAACAATTCTCACAAAGAAAATGGAATGCCATGTATTCATTGGAATCTTCCTCAAGCTCTTTTTTTTTGCTCTTCAATATTCTCCTCCTAAATTGCATCAAAGGCCAGTACCCTAGTACCCTGCTAGTAGGTGCAATAACAACCCCTCCAATAGCCCTTCTTGAAAGAGATGCAAGCTTCTCTTTCTCTATAGAAATAAGCTCAACAATTTTTTCCTTTTAATAAACAATCTATCCTTTCATCATCAACTTTAGCTCCCACTAAACCTAGGAAACACTTAATCATTAATGTCATTAATAGAAATAAAAAACTTGTCACCCAACCGTGTGAGTCGGTAAGTTGCAACCACCTTCATGGCAAGACACCTTCAAAAAAGGGTGCAAACAAATTAAAAAACTTTTGAAGTGTTTTCCTCCAAATTTGGCTCTCCATTGTCAACCATCCCCATCCCGAATCAGGTTTATCACAAACGTCCGTCCCGCGAACGTGTACCGAGGACAGGAGCCTGTTTCAAAAGAATGCTTGGGGATGTTTTTCGTTCGCTATATCTGTCCCCTATATTTGTCCCCTAGATTTTGGGGTTGGGGACAGTGTCCCAGCGTCCCTAGGGTCTCGGGACAAGTCCCCCTGTGACTATGTAGGGCATCAATAAGATCACCTTGTGCATGGCATAGAGTGGAAGCAGCATGTACATATGTATCCTGAGCTGATATAGTAGCACATAGAATATCACATGACTCCTCAGTGACCACACTAGAAGCCACATTGGTCTTCTCCTTTCCTTTGTCTGTAGAGTTATCTTATGCCTCATTCTTAGTGTCTTTCTTCTTTTTGTTACTTGTGTTCTTCTTTCTTTCTAACTCTTCTTTGTAGTATCTGTACTGGCTTCTTATGACCTTTTCTACTACATTGGTATCAAACCACATCACCTTTGCCTTTGCTTTTGCTTTTGTCTCTTTGTGTACTTCTATCTTTTTTCTCTGTTCTACCTCTAGCCATATTTGTTGAACCACTTCCCTCTCCGTTCACCTTCCTTCTAATCTCTTCATTGAGAATAGAACCCCTCACACCATCAAAGGTCAAGTTGGAGTTGTTTGAGAATGAAACAACTAATGTTTTCAAAGAGTGAGGCAATGCCATAAGTAGTATTCAAGCCATTTATATCCACAAGGATTCTATAAGCGGCAACCATTTTAATGTATGTAATAGCTTTCTTATTCGAAGCGGTACATGCATCATCTGCCATGCTCTCTAGCTTCACATGCACAAGGGCATCTTCACAATCCTTGAGAAAAAGAATGCCTTGCATATGCTCTTCCACAAATCAAAGCATGAACCCACAAACCTCTAAATCTCAAAGAGATTTTTCTCATATGAGGAGTAGGAAGCCATCTTTGAATTGTGAGGATGTCAAATGAAGAAAGTGTAAATTTCAAAATTTTATTTAAAAATTTAATTTCTGAAATTTTGGGAAAATTAACACCAAAGTCCAAAAATTCTTCCATAGATAGCTTCATAATGACTTAACAAGATTGTATGTGAAAGATATTAAATTTTGAGTTTTTTCTCAGAAAATTTCAAAAATTAATTTGGGCATACATATGACGTGTAGAAATCCAATAGGGGTTATTTTCAGCAAAAGCTCCAATTTGTAAGAGCATAAAGACTTGAAATTTGATAAAGTACTTGCAATAATTTAAATTTGAGCAAATGTGCTTTTCCACAAAGTTAATTCATAAACTCCCACTTGAAATGAGAGAAAATCTGTGCAACAAAGGACCTATAAATGAAAATCAAGCAGTGTGGGTGTTGGAGATGACATGTGGGAATAGAAGAAGCACAATAGAAGAGATTTTTTGTGATGAGATTCTTCAAAAAGCTCAAAATTTGCTTTAGCTTTGTAGTGAGTTGAAGTAATCCTCCAAAAAGAGCACTTTTATCGTGGAAAATGAAGGTTTTTTGTGATGAAATTCTCCCAGGTGCAAGAAAATGCCTTCACCTTAGGATAGGTGGAAGTAGGAAAGGATTTTGAACAACTTTGTTGTGATGGAACAGCTCAAAGCTCTAATATGAGTTAAAAGAGGCTGCAGAGAGCTACATGGTGGCTTGCTCGATTACTCCAAACACCAAAGGGGTGGGTTGTTGTATGAGGAGTGAGACTTGTGTAGAAATTTGGAGAAGAAGATGGAGAAGTTGAAGTTGAAGAAGTTATGAGAGTTTTGGGACCAATTTTTATTGATAAGTTATTTTTAGCTCATTTGAGCATGTTAATACATGGTCAATGAACAAAAGTCATGAAAATAATGTAAATGCCTTTAACTCCCCAATTTGGTGTCCAAAAAATATAACTAAAATATGTTTGGAAAGCTCTTGGAGAGAGCTAACATCTGCAAGTGTGAAAATATAGAAAAGGAGAGTCTTTGGGGCCTTTGTCTCCAACAACTACAACATCTCGGCTGTGTATTACCTTTTTGACTTGACATAACCAAATTATGTATCCCGTTTCACCTTCATGACGATAACCCATGAAGATGCATTTCATGGATTTTGCATCTAACTTGCTTTTCAACTTAGGCCTTATATGCACAGAAGCATCACAACCAAAGATGTGTAGGTGGTCATATATTGAAGTTGTTGTGCCATACCAAACCTCTTGGGGATGCCACCTTTTAGGGACATGTGTGGGGATTGATTGCAAGCATGAAATCCAAATTTGAGAGCTTCTTTCCAAAATCCACGAGCAAGATTAGCTTTGGACAACATGCATCTCACCCTCTCACATAAAGCCTTGTTATATTTTTCAGCCATACCATTAGAAAAGGGGTTGTATGGGATTGTTCGTTGCCTCTTACTCCCAAGGTTTTCACAAAATTTGTCGAATTTAGTACTTGTAAACTCACCTCCATTATCCATGTGTAAGCATTTCAGCTTTCTATGTTTGAGTGGTCACAAGTGCATGGAATTTCTTAAATGTAGCAAAGGCTTCATCCTTAGATTTTAGTAGATAAATCCAAGCTTTCTAGAGTAGTCATCAACAAAAGAAACAAAGTAAAAAGCACTCCCCATAGATTTGGTGAGCATGAAAAAAACATCAGAGTGAACAAGATCATGCACATTATACTTAAGAATTCTTTACTTGCTTACCATATTGACATCAATTAGATCACTCTTGCTTGTTTTGCATATTTTGTGCATGAATAATATGAGAAAAAAGCATCATGTACACGTGCATCGCTTGTTGTCATAGTAGCACATAAGATGTCCTCTATGTTTGGTAACTCTTCAATGAGCACACTAAGGCCACATTGGTCTTGTCCTTGCCCTTAGAACTATTACGTGCATATATCTTGCTTTCTTTTTCTTCTTGTCACCTGATGTCCTCTTTCTTTCTAACTCTGCTTTGTAGTACTTGCAATGTGGCTTCTTGTGATCTTTTCTACCACATTGGTAGCAAGTCCCACCACCTTTGCCTTTGCTTTTGCTTTTGTTTTTTTTGTGCATTTCCACCTTTCTTCTCTGTTCTACCTCTAGCCATATTTGTTGAATCACTTCTCTCTCTCTCTCTCTCTCTCTCTCTCTCTCTCCACTCACTTTCCTTCTAATCTCTTCATTGAGAATAGAACCCCTGACAGCATAAAAGGTCAAGTTGATATTGTTTGACAATGGTACGAGTCTCTGAAAACTCGAGCAATATCATCAACGAAAAAATCACTTTCAGTTTATTATTAAAAGCTTATCATCAAAAGCTAGTAGGCTCGAATCTTGGAGTTGAAAGAGAGGAGCTATGAACAATGATGGGTGCTAAGTTTAGAATCATCAAGCTACATATTTTTTAGCTTTCACATTAGGTGAACTTGGTTCACAAGAGTAGTGTTTTCGTAGGTAGTTTTTAGCTTTTGCTACTCTTCATAAGGAGTTGCAAGTTGCTTCAAATATGCCAAAAACTCATCACATATAGCCATCTTAATGGATGTGATGACTTTTTGGTTGAGATTACTCCAGGACGCACTTGTCATTCCCTTCAGTTTAGTTTGTGCAAGAGCTTCTTTTCATTCTTTCCTTCCAGAGTTCAAAACCACTTTGTTCAAAAAAATTTATTCCAAAAAGACTTTTCACTTCTGAAGAAGAAGTTGCCATTTTGTGTCTATGCCATTTTGCATCTATTGGTTGTCAAAGAGAACTAGTAGCCAAAAATGGTAAAATAATGCAAAGTCTCCAAATCTGAAATATTCTGAAAATTAATTTCTCCCTAAAGTACAACAATTTCTTGTTGTTTTGACCACAAAGAACATACATAATGCAAGAAGAATGTTCATAGGAACTTAAAGTTGCAAAAAAGCTCTGATTTCTATCAGTAAAATGACCTGAAATCGAACTTCTTTAGTGCAAAAAGACATGTTGTAATTTAATTTCCAACAAATAAGACTTCCCACAAAAAGTTTCCATTCAATCTCCCTCAAAGTGAGAGTGCTAAGAAGCAATAATGACATGCAACCTGTCATTCAACAAAGTATGATGATGAAACACACTTGTGAGAAAAAATTTCAACCTGAAATTGAAGCTTTTTTGCGATGAATCTCCTCTAGAAACTCGAGAGATTGCTTTAGCTTTGGTATTTCTTCAAAAGAAGCACTTTTATCGCAAAAATTGAAGTTTTTTGTGATGAAAAACTCTCAAATGCAACAAAATGCCTTCACTGTAGCATAGGCTGAAGTGGAAAATCATTTGGAGCAACTTTGTCTCGATGGAACTTCTCGAGGCTTCGATACCAGTTGAAAGAGGCGGCGGAGACCTACACAATGGTGTGTTCCAAATAACAAGGGAGTGGGCTGGTGCATGAGGAGAGAGAAAGTAGAGAGAATCTTGCGTAGAAATTTGGAGAGGAAGATGGAGAAACTAAAGTTGAAGAAGTCCATTCAAGTTATTACGAGAGTTTGGGTCCAAGTTTTATTGATAAGTGACTTTTAGACCATGTGGGCATGTTCACACATGGCCAATGACCAAAAGTCATAGAAATAATGTAAATGCCTACAAAAACTCAATTTAGGGTCCAAAAAATATTGCAAAAATATGTCTTGAAAGCTCTCGAAGAGAGCTATCACTTGGAAGAGTTAAAATATAAAAAAGGACAGTCCTTGGGGGCTATTATCCTCAACATGTGGCACATGATTTGACCTTTGACTTAGTTATTTTGACTTTTCAACTTAATGTTTACTTTTTTATTGAAACTAGATTGAGTTTCGAGGATCCAAACGAGGGTTGTTGATGAAGTGCATTATATGGCTGCAAAGCTCTTGGAGAGTAATTTATGAACATGTAGCTAGTTTTCCAATAGCTCGAACTCAAGTTGTTGGAAGTATGTCAAAGGCAATAAGAAGGGCACACTTTATTGCTTGCATGGAACAACCTTTTTAGGCAGATTTATTGCATTGGTTGAAGTAAACTCCCAGATGGAGTTATATCAGATAAGGCTTGGACATATGAGCCAAATAGGTATTAGGCTTAGACATGTTATCTTCTATGCATGAACTGGATGCCAATGACACCAAACTTGACTTTTGCAATGATTGTTAATATGATCAAAATCAAGTAAGAAATTATCGATTGGGGTGTGTCTCATAAGTCAAATATTCTTGAACTTGTACATTCTAGTGTTTGCAACTTGCCGACCAAGTCTAGATTTCCTAGTTTTGTTCAATGTTCAAAAAGGTGAATCATTCTAGAAAAAAAGGGTAAGGTTTTTCTCATTTCATAATAAGTTCATTTATGGCTCTTCATCTTTTGGTATGTACGAATTGATCATCATTAGATTCAATGGACTAGGCAACTTATCAATCATATTGAGTAATTTGTCGATTTTTTTTTTCAAATTTATTTTCCATTTGTATGGATTTGAAAGAAAATATGAAGATGGAGCTAGGACTTCACATGCACATACCATGATTGTATTTCCACAATATATAGATTCAGACTCTCCATCTTGTCATTGTTTACCTTAATCCTAATTATGATTATTAATGTATTCCAAAATCCACAATTCACTTTCATTCTATACGCTTTTTTTGTCTCTTTGTTAATGACAGAGTTCTACATCCTTAATGATTTATGGCTTGTCTCATGGTTCAATCTGGCACCTTGTAGAAGTTAGTATATTTTCCATTTTCTTCTTGTCATTATATTTTTTTAATGTATTTGTGCTTGTGTTATTATCATTTATTTGTAATTTTGAATGAATCATAAATCTAAACTTGTGAAGGTACACATTGTGCAATCTAAAGTAGTTTTCATTTCCTATGTAGAGAGGGATTCGGGCCACTCTCAAGAATCATAAGACATGATGCTTGGATCAAGGTGGTTAGGATCGTAAGGTTCAGTATGGGTAAGGTACTTGAACAGAATCTTACCTCCAACGTAAGATTTATAATGTACATTAGGTAATTTATATATATATAACCAATATATATATATATATATATATATATATATATATATATATATATATATATACATATATATATATATATATATATATATATATATATATATATATATATATATATATATATATATATATATATATATATATATATATATATATATATATTGTTGGGGTAAAGCCCTAACTGACTCCTTCATAGTGTATACATAGCTAAGTCACTTATTCTTTATTTTTGGGGCAAAAAGTTCAATGTGAACTTGGCCAACCCTAAAAGGGTTCTTTAGAACATAACTTAATAACACTTTGGCTAACTCACTTTGAGTGAAGCCTCCCAAAAAGCTGATTGATCCTCTCTCTCTCTCTCTCTCTCTCTCTCTCTTCCAAACAATTGCGCTTCCATTCCTGGCTATCACCTCCACTTTTGAGGTACGTACACACATCCTCTACCCCTCTAGCACCACATCTCAACCCATTCAACTAGTATCGGAGCTTATTTAGGGTTAGGGTTTCAGAGATGCTGCGCAGGTGCTGTACAGCAAAGAAAACCCCACTTTTCACGAGAATCTTTGATTTCATCGCAAAGAACTAGAAGATATTTTCTGTGTGCTACTATATCAGCTGATGATGCTCATGCACATGATGTCTCTTGCGATGTTCATGTACAGGACATGTCGATCACTAAAAATGATTTGATTGATGCTTTATTGATTGTGAATGATGCATTATCTCAGACATGGATTGTTGATTCTGGTGCTTCATTTCATGTGGCTCTTGTCAAGGAGTGTTTTGTTAATTTTCATGCGGACAACCAAGGCCATGTATACCTAGGGAATAATCATGCATGTCCCATTGAAGGCATTGGCGTTGTGCATCTTTCAACAGATGGCACAAATGAGTTGGTCCTGCATACTGTGAGATATGTACCAGGAATTAAGAAGAGTTTGCTCTCTGTTGGGCAAATGGATATGCATGGTTACAACGTTTTATTTGAAAGAGGCTCATGGAAGATGACCAAAGGGTCACGGTTCATTGTTAAAGGCATGAAAAGGAAAACTTTGTATTACTTGCATGGGAAGGCCTTGTCTAGCAAATTCATTGCATTGGCTGAGATTAATTCTCATATGGAATTGTGGCATAAAAGACTTGGCCATATGAGCCAAAAGGGTCTATCCAAACTTTGTAACTTAAAGAAGCTTGATGTTAAAGGTGTTGAAAATTATGGAACATGTGCAAGCTCCAATTGTGAGGCTTGGCACATAATCACCTCTCATTAATTACCTCTTCATCGTTTATGTATGTGTTGTAAGCCCAAAATGAAGCTAGACCCTAAAAATATAAAGGGCACACTCATAACCTTAGAGTAGAGTGTTGAATTAAAAAGGGAAAATGTATTTATGGCTTGGATAAAAGCATAAATATATTTAGAGAGATGGAATACTAGAAAAAGTCGTGACCTTATCCACATGGAGTGATTTGGAGAACCAAAAGTCATCCAAGGAAATGGAAGGACATGAAAGGAAAGGTCAAGAGGTGAGAGAAGATGCAAGGGTAGGTGAAGAGTCCCATGCCCATACCTCTATATATAGAGGTCATTTGAATGTGAAAATTTGTGGAGATGACAAGGAGATGGTGTAGAAGCATATTCTGGTCATTCTCTCACCAATGGATATCAGAAGGTACCTCATTTGGATGTTACAAGGCACAAAGGTATTCCATCCGCATACCTTTTCTATACACAGCCACATTGTGAAGGTCATATCTCTCTACATACTTATATATTTAATGCATATGATATCTTCTTGGAAAGCTTATCTCTCATACTCTTGCATGTCAAATATCTCTATCAAAGTATTCTCCAATAGTTACTGGGAACATTTCTTGTGAACCTTAGTTTTTTGCATAACCTGAGATGATAGGTAGTATAACTTTGTGCAATCGGTTACCTAGTCAAATGAAGTCCAAATGGAGTGTTCTTTAGGTTGTTAGAACGCTAAGAGAGCCTACTATGTGTGCATCAATTTTTAGATCCATTGGATTTCTGATGTGTGATTGAATCAGGTTTTAGTAAGCATGTGTCTTACAGGGCAGATTCTAGAAGAGGTTCTCTAACCTCCGCTGCGTGTATTGGAGTCAAATTTCTCCACATTTTGGTATCAGAGATTTGGTTGCAAAGCATTGGGAGTGGAGCCCATGGATGTGCAAAGAGAGCTTGAAGAAGATGCAGAGATGGCAAAGGAAAGCTTGGATCTATGATCTCATGGAGTATGCAACACTTATGTGTGTTGGAGATGAAGCTTTCATATGTAAAAAACATTTGTTGCTTTATGTTATTTGAAGTGATACACTCTCTTGTCCTAATCTCTAGTCAATATTATTGATCATTGAGGCATGATATAAGTGGTACTAATCACTTGGATGAGGATTTATGAGCAGCCTATAGAAGGAGATGAAGATTCAAGCAAAGAATCTTGGATGAGCAACTACATATAGTTGCATATGAGTATTGTATGCATGCTCTTGATAGTGCACTCAATTGAATGAAGTTCAAGTTTATATATGTACATGGTTGAAGATTGAAAGCTTGAGGATTGTTATATGCTTATGTAATGAAGATGCTTTTATCTGCATGCTTGTGAAGTTATGCCCAATATGTATGATAATTGTGGATAGCCATGTGTAGGCTGAATATATGTTGAATTTAGAATTGAAGATTGATGTCTAGCATGCAAGAATGTATGCACATGTAGTCAAGGAGTTTATATGCACATGGTTGATAATGTGTGGATGAGTAATATGCTATTTTATAAAGCCTATACAAGCTGAAATTTTCAGGCTTATGTAGCCATATGAATTGGCATAAAGAGAGCTGAATGTAAGCTCAATTGATTGGTGATTGTATACATGATTATGTGGATTTGTTAGCATGTTATTGAAGCTTTAAAGGTTGGTCATGTTTAGCCATATGTGAGCTGAAAGGACATTGTGTTGGATGCCATGAACATTGGTAAGATGCAAGGCTGCCATGTATGAATTTTGTGGATGTATCTTGTTGTGGCTAAGACCCATTCGGGTAAATTTGCAAAAGAAAATATATATGCTTATGTTATGATAACTAAAAGCATTTGATCTTTGAGTTTAGATACATCAAGTGAATGCAATGCTCCTATTCACACAAGCCCAATCAAAGGTGGGCAAAGCTTGGATGAAGCTAGGACACAAAGCTTGGAGCCAATGTGAGGGAAGGAGCCCAATCTCAAAGGTTGGCAAACACATAGTGTGTGCACTTGAAGATTGAACCCAAGTTGAAAGGTGGACAAGGTTGAAGCCTAGAATTGAGCTTCCCAACAAAGGAGGAGTAGAAGACTCCAAGGAAAGGGCTGCCATGAAGTGTTGAATACTCAATAAGGACTTGAAGACATTCCCCAAAGTTCAAGGAGCACAAGCAAAGTGCAAGGTAGAAGGAAGAGTCACCCTAGAGAAGTGTGACAATTGGCTGAGGTAAAGAAGTGCATTTGCAATGCTAAGGGATGAGGTAAAGGTTTTGAAAAATCCACATTGTGTGTTGTGGTAAGTTCCAAGCATAAATCATGTGAATGTATTGTCAAAGGTTGAGGCTAGTAAGACCGCCAAAAGAGAGTGGCAAGCCTATGTGAAGGTAAGTAAGACCACCCAAGAGGAGTGGCAAGCATATGGCAAGTAAGACCATTCAAAGAGGAATGGCAAGCCTATGTGAGGGAACGTAAGACCATCCCAAGAGGAATGGAAACCCTTGTTAGGTGCAAGAGGCACCATTGTTCACATTGACAATTTCTTGTGTCTTATGTAGGTGATGAAGAAAGCTTGGAAGATGTGGAAGCTATGAATGCTTCACATGAAGAGGAACTCATGAAAGAGTTCATATATGTTCAGCCCATTGTTGATTTTGCAGGTCTAAAATCAACCATGAAGAATTAAGTAAAGATTATGAAGCAAGGGGGAGTTAGCTTGCAAGGATTGTAAGATCCAAAAAGAGTCCAAAGAAGAGAAAGCGGAGTCAAAACAAATTTCAGATTTGGAAGAGCCAAAGAAAGAGTATGAGCAGCCATCAAAGGTAAAATTCAAGGACTAGGAGTAGCCGCCTACAATGAAGGAGCATTTAAGAAGGCAGTGAGCAGCCATGATGCACAAAAGAAGTCATGAGGACAAGCTAAAAGAAAGCATGACAACCATGACGACATCAAAAAGAGATGCAAATATTGCACCCAAAGAGGAAGTCAAAGATGATCCAAAGACAAAGGAGGATCAAAGCAAAGCATGCAAGCCTAGAAGACATGAAGCCATGAAGGTAAAGAAGAAGAGATATTCTCAAAGAGAGGACAAACAAAGAGGAAGAGAGTGAAGCAATGAAGATAAGTACAACCAAGGTGATCTCATTTCATTCTATAAGTTTGTATCAAGCATGTTTATGCTAGGGATGATCCTGCTTCTTGGAGGCCATGGCAAACATTAAATCCTGGTGAAGGAAAAATCAATATGCCCTTCCAAGTGTATGCATGCTTGTCATGCTCTATTACCAAGAACATTCTCTCTGATGTGTTATCTAGATAGACAACTTTGCTTGGTATCTTCGGATCTTTGAACTCGTAGATGGTGACTCTGCCTATTTTGCTAAGTTGTTCTGTCTTGAATCCCCAAAAAGCTTCCTCTATTTCTCTATTCAAGAATAGTTCTATGCTTTTGTTGTATTGGGAACCCACTCTAGATTAATCACTCTAGTCAAGACATACTTGCCTCGAGGAGTCATGGGTTCTCGTCCTAAGTTTCCTTGCTCTACATCTCCTATCTCATTCTCATAAATGACATTTTTGAACTCATATGTCATGTATGGTAAGCTGGTAACCAAATACATGGTTCCTTACTTATCAATATATGAACCCTCTTTGAAGGTGCTCAAGTTAAAAGGGTTGATCAGGATTTTTGAGTTGGACAATTGATCACCACATATCATCCCCATTGATGCATGCACCTAATCAATTGGTCCTACATACTCCAACTGTGTCTTATATGTTACATAAAAACAAGCTCTAAAGTAGTCTTGTGGATTTTATTAATTATTAAAAATGCTATATAGAATCTTGTGAATCTTATTAGTTATGAAAAATAACATGTGGAGGCGTTTACATCTCCAAGTTTAAAGTAAAAGTAGATAAAAGTAAGAAGGAAAGGAGAGGTGTCTATTTTTAGACAAGGAAGGCGCTTCTGTTGATAGCTTCTCAATAAGAAGAGTGGTTCTCTTAGTGTAGGTGTCCAAATTGAGTGATTCTTGTTGCGTTGCAAAGCTTACAACTTGTACTATATAAGTAGATCAGTTTTTCTACAAATTTCAATGACAAAACTCCATGCAAGTAGGCTTTTTTGCATATCTTCTTTTTTGTGTCTATTTGGTGCCTCATCAGAGACATACCTCTCTTCAAACTTTCATATCTCAGTCGTTATGAGGTCTTTTTGAGTGATTTCACTTGAAGGAGTTTCCCTAGCTCTCATATTTTCTATCCACATCAAAATTTTCCATATATATTTAATTTTTCTTGCTGTTGTACATCAGTTTTCAATTCAGACAGTTAGTCATACCTTGCTGTTGTAGGCCTTCTCATGCCTTGACTTCAAGCTGCTCGTTCGGGAGGTATACTCCACCTTTTTTGATGTTTTTTGTTTATAAAGCATGCTACGCAAAGTCTAATTTCAGGATATATGATTAGTTTTGTCAAATTCTACTCAGAGAATTTCTGGTGGTTATTTTGCTACAATGACCTATTTCTATTTTCTTGAAAGTTTGGAGAAAAGTTTGTTTTTGAAGTTTGGGAATATTTGTTTGATATTTTGAAGATCTCGGGAGGTCTCATCATGTTTCGTTGTGTACTTTGATGTTTACAAGTTTGTAAACACAACATTGTGGTATCAGAGCTTTTGTTTTTTGTTTTATCAAATCTTTCATACAACTTATTGAATTATCTTCTTTGTTTACAACAATTCAACATGGCAGATTTGAGTGCATCAATTGAGAAGTTATCTGATGGGAGAAATTATCCCATGTGGCAATTTAGAATGGAGTCTTATCTCATGTCTAAAGGTCTTTGGGGATTGATAATAGGTACAGAAGTGAAGCCGATATTACTAGAAGCTCCTACACAAGCGGATCGAGCAAGAGAGCAAGAATGGATCGAAAGAGACTGAAGAGTTTTGTTTATTATATCACAAAAAAATTCCAATACTATGCTTGGGCATATAAGAGGTTTGAATACTAGTAGAGAGGCTTGGGAGTCTCTAGAAAGGTTATTTGCAACTACCAACAGAGCGAGGCAAACACAACTTATTGGTGAGTTGACAAGAGTAAAAAAGAAGCCACGACAATCGATTAATGATTATGTTCTTGAGGTAAAATCTCTTATTGAAGCATTAGCCTCTATTAATTCATCTCCTAGTGAGGATATAAAGTTTAATAGCATGTTAAATGGCTTGAGAGAAGATGAAAGATGGAAGTCTTTCATTACGTCTATCATGACTCGAGAGAATCTACCATCCTTTGAAGATTTACAAACGCTCATGATGACTGAAGAAATCAACATAGAAGGTGGGAACTCTTATCATTCGCAAAGAGGTAGTCAAGGACAAGCTCTTTATACTTCATCAAATAGAGCAAGAGGTAGAGGAAATTGGAGAGGAGGAGGAAGATTCAACAACAATGCAAGAGGAAGAGGAAGCTTCAATGCTACTAGAGGAGGAAGAACAACACAACAAAGTCAACATACTCAACCAAACGAGCAAGGTAACTTTACTTGCCATTATTGTGGTAAAGTTGGTCATTATGCCAAGGATTGCTTCTCCAATCCGAATAGAAGAGGTGGGTTTAGAGGACGACAAAGAGGAAGAGGCCAAGATCACATGCATCACAACAACATAGTACAAGAGGAGGCTCAAACACAGACGGAAAACGTTCTTATGGCTATGCATACAGAGACACATAAGAGGAAGGTAAACAAAAAAACTTGGTATGTAGATAGTGGTTGCTCAAACCACATGAGTCACAACATGAATATGTTTGTGAACTTACACAAACCTGATTCAAGAGTCACAGTTGCTACAGGAGATAGTATTGAGCATGAAGTAGTTTACATTGGTAATTGTCCACTTAATGAACATGTAACTCTTAGAGATGTTTTGTTTGTTCCTACTATTACAAGAAATTTGATTTCAGTTGAACAGATGAAGGACAATGGAGTAAAGGTCGATTTTGACAATAATTAGTGGCAGGCTTATCAGAAGAAGGATGGGAATTTTGTTATAGAAGGACAAAAGGTAAATAGTTTATATACTTATGAAGTTGAAGTTCCAGATTATGCAGGTTATACAATGGTAAATGGGACTCAAGTAAGTCAATTGAATTTATGGCATAAAAGATTAGGACACATCAGTGTTGGCACGTTAAAAGATATTGCAAAGAAATCATTGGTTGAAGGTTTACCACAACTACCTAAGCAAGATTTGGATTTTGTTTGTGAGGCATGTCAGATTGGAAAAAAGGTACAAAGTTCTTTTTCAAAAGCAGGATTGCAAAGCAGAGGTATTTCGGACTTGATTCATACTGATGTATGGGGTCCATCTCAAGAAGAGTCCATGGCAGGTAGCAAGTACATAGTAACATTTATTGATGACTTCTCAAAGTTTACATTCATTTATTTTATGAAATACAAATCCGAAGTGTTTGACATGTTCAAGAAGTTTAAATCATTGGTTGAAAAGCAAACAAGTCGAAGCATAAGAAGATTGAGATCAGATGGAGGAGGTGAATATTTTTCCTAATCAGTTTCTTGCATTTTTGGAGGAAGAAGGAATTAAAAAGGAGACTACAAACAGATACATACCTCAACAAAATGGTGTGGCCGAAAGAAGAAACAGGTCTATCTTGGAGATGGGTAGGTGCATGTTAAATGAAAAGGACTTACCACTTACTTTTTGGGCTGAAGCATGCAATATGGCAGTTTATGTGATGAATAGGTTACCATCTACTCAAAATCATGTACAGAAAGCACCGTATGAATTGTTTTATGGATCAAAACTAGATATTGCTAATTATAGAATTTTTGGAAGCATATGTTTTGTTCATGTCCACAACAGTTAAGGTCAAAGTTGGCTCCAAGGTCACAAAAAATGGTTTTCATTGGTATGGCAGAAGGGCAACTAGGATATAGATGTGTGAACCCAGATACGGGAGAGGTAATTGTTTCAACAGATGTTATTTTTCATGAAGATAAATCTTGGTATAAACATGAAGTGCAGGTAGATGAAGAAGAAACTACAAGAAGTCACGAAAAGAGCCAAGTTCTCCAAGTTCACTAGAGAGTCAAATTACACATGAAGAGGTAACTCCCCCCAATCAGAAGTTGAAGAAAATTCTCGATTTGATTTCAAAGGAAATTGAGTCACATGAAGAAGAAAGTGAAGGTTCTACATCAAGAAGAACTCAAACTCGAAGGCAAGAAAAGCATGGTAGGACAAGAAGCCAATCAAGGTATCCAGTAAGAGAAAGAAGGCAACCGCAAACATTTTCTCATGAAGCTTATATTGCAAAACTTCTTTGAGGAGCAGGAACCAACAACTTTTAAAGAAGCGTCAAAGGTAAAGAAATGGTTAAAGCAATGGATGAAGAAATGACAGCTTTGTATGAGAACAATACATGGAGTTTAGTTCCAAGGCAACCTAACATGAAGGTAATTGGTAACAAATGGGTGTACAAGATAAAGAGAAATAGTGATGGTTCAGTAAGTAGATATAAAGCAAGGCTTGTTTGTAAAGGTTATGCACAGAGTTATGGCATCAATTATGAGGAGACGTTTTCTCCTGTTGCCAATATATCAACAATAAGGACATTAATAAGTGTTGTTGCAAGCAAGGTATGGAATCTTTATCAATTAGATATAAAAAATGCATTTCTCAATGGTGATTTAAAAGAAGATGTGTACATGGAGCAACCAGCAGGTTATGAAGATCCCAAGAAGCCTACACATGTATGTAAACTCTTGAAAGCTTTGTGTGGTCTTAAGCAGGCTCCAAGGGCTTGGAATTTTAGATTGGTAAAGTTTCTTGAAAAGCAGGGATACAGGTGTTCAAATGCAGATACTTCTTTGTATGTTAAGCTTGAAGGATCATTGATTGTTTATATCTCAATTTATGTGGATGACTTGATAATAACAGGAAACAATGAAGGTGAGATAGCCAGGATCAAAACAGAGCTTGGATCTGAATTTAAAATTTCAAATTTAGGAGAACTGACATACATTCTTGGAATCGAAGTTATGAAGAAGGAAGATGGCGTATATCTTCTACAAAGGAAGTATATTTTAGATTTGTTAAAGAAATATGGCATGGAACATTGCAAGAGTATCAGTAATCCGATGGAACCCAATGTGAAGTACAGTATTGAAGATGGTGAACCTTTAGAAGATCCACTTATCTACAGGTCTTTGATTGGTTCTCTTATATATGCAACTTTAACAAGGCTGGATATTACATTTAGTGTAAGTACATTGTCTCAATTCATGAACAAACCCACAGATGTTCATATGCAAGTAACTAAAAGGGTCTTGAGATATCTGAAGGGTACATTAAATGAAGGTCTGAGCTATAAATATCATGAAGGTTTGGAGTTGAAAGCATACCGTGATGTAGATTGGGCTGGAAATAAGGATGACAGAAGGAGTACAGATGGATATTTGATATTTGCAAGTAATAATTTGGTTTCATGGAGTTCTAAAAAACAGCCTACAGTAGCACTTTCAAGCACAGAAGCTCAATATAGAACCCTTACAAATGCAACATGTGAGATTATGTGGTATTTGAAGCTTTATGAAGATATGAATCTATCTACAACACGTCCATTACTCTTTGGAGATAATGTAAGTTCATTATAGCTCGCGTCTAATCCAGTGTACCATGCAAGAACCAAACACATTGAAGTACACTATCACTATATCCGAGAGAAGGTGGTGAATGAAGATATTGATATTCAACATGTTGGAAATAAAGATCAATTAGCAGACATACTCACAAAAGCATTGGATGCTCAGAAGCTCAAGCGAATCAAAGTTCTACTTGGAGTCAAAGCTTTGGATTTAGAGCTTGAGGGGGCCAATGTTACATAAAAACAAGCTCTAAAGTAGTCTTGTGGATTTTATTAATTATTAAAAATGGTATATGGAAGCTTGTGAATCTTATTAGTTATGAAAAATAACATGTGGAGGCGTTCACATCTCCAAGTTTAAAGCAAAAGTAGATAAAAGTAAGAAGGAAAGGAGAGGTGTCTATTTTTAGACAAGGAAGGCGCTTTTGTTGACAACCTCTCAATAAAAAGAGTGGTTCTCTTAGTGTAGGTGTCCAAATTGAGTGATTCTTGTTGCGTTGCGAAGCTTAAAACTTTTAATATATAAGCTGATCAGTTTTGTTACAAATTTCAATGAGAAAACTCCACGCAAGTAGGCGTTTTTGCATATCTTCTTTTTTGTGTCTATCCGGTGCCTCATCAGAGACATACCTCTCTTCAAACTTTCATATCTCAGTCGTTATGAGGTTTTTTTGAGTGATTTCACTTGGAGGAGTTTCCTTAGCTCTCATACTTTCTATCTATATCAAAATTTTCCATATATCTTTAATTTTTCTTGCTGTTGTACATCAGTTTTCAATTTAGATAGTTAGTCATACGTTGCTGTTGTAGGCCTTCTCATGCCTTGACTTCAAGCTTCTCGTTCGGGAGCTATACTCCAGCTTTTTTGACGTTTTTTGTTTCTAAAGCATGCTACTCAGAGTCTACTTTCAGGATATGTGATTAGTTTTGTGAAATTCTGCTCGAAGAGTTTCTGGTGGTTATTTTGCTACAGTGACCTATTTCTGTTTTCTTCAAAGTTTGGAGGAAAGTTTGTTTTTGAAGTTTGGAAATATTTGTTTGATCTTTTGAAGATCTCGGGAGGTCTCATCATGTTTCGTTGTGTAATTTGATGTTTACAAGTTTGTAAACACCAAACAACATTATAGGGACCTTCTGGTGTCTATAAATAGGTTGTGCTTGCACTACCTACCAATCATTCCATGTTAAAGGACATCTCTAAATCACTCATTTCCAAACTGAGTATGTAAGGATAATCACTAAGCTACTGGGCCCATGACTTAGATGTATGGTTGACACTAGCCTTATATGATCGAATACTTTCTCAATCTCTCTCTAGGTGTCTACCTGATCTAAAGTTCATATGCCTTGGCTATTATCCCAATTTTCCCAAGTACAACCTCGTTGCAAAGTTCTTTCGTATTAGTCACTTGTTCTTTTTACTTCCCGCTTGTCTTTGAGGTCTTGTCCAATAGAGTGTCATTAGGATTACTTGAGTTTTATCGCACTTCAAGTTTGATCCCTCAATTTTATATCCGTTTACTTTAGAGTTTGTCGTTAAACTATACTATTTATGCTTTCACTTGAGTTATTAGGGTTCTTGTGCTTGTATTGTGCCTAACGTAGCCCGAATTAATCAATACCACTAACCGTCTAGGAATTGATTGAGGAGGTTGAGAATGTTCCAACCTCAAGTCACTTATCCCTTTGATACACACGTTCTCAAACTTGCAACACGCTCTTGCTTTAGATGCCCTTTATTGCTCTCAATGGACCTGTAAAAGCCCCACAATTAGATCCACACTTTAACTTTAATTGACAGACAATTTTGATTCAAACATTTTTTTATAGACCCTTTTTTCTTGTTTTGTATTGATGAAAAACCCTCTGGAGCTCCCTTGATTTCCAATGCACTCTAGAGCTCAAAAAACAAATTTGGGATGAAAAAGATAGGTCAGTTCATGCTCCTAGGGGTCAAGACAGGCAAACATGCAAACATGATTTCTTGAAATATTTGCTTTGGGGGCCTCACAGTGCTCTAGACACTTGAATTTTTTGTCCAAAATTAGCTAAAAAGTTAAAGATTAAAAACCCTAAAATTTGGCTGAATTTGTCCGTCTATCGCGATGGATAGTTCTGTCAATCGCGATGGATAGAGCTATCCGTTGTGGCATGTCTATCGTGATTGACAAATGATGGACACATGTCTATCGTGATGGACATGTCTGTTGCGATGAACATATTTTTTCGAATTTTATGGTCATTTTTTGTCAATCGTGGACCTACGCATCGTGATGGATAGGATTATTGCCGAGTTTAAGTGTCAATCGTGATATTTTTGTCCGTTGCAATGGACCTATATGTCGTGATGGACAAACAATCCGTTATTGTCTATTTGTAATGATGGACATTGTTTATTGGGATGGTTGCTGTCTATTGTGATGGACAAAAAAATGCAAATTCTTTTGAAATTTTTTGGATATGTGATATGCAAGGCCTCTACTATATGATGGTGCACTCAGTTTTACCAAAAGACCACTTTTTTTGTCTGTCGTGATGGACACAGGTCAATGCCTTGGGACCTATGCAGAGGTTTTTTGTACCTGCAGATGTTGTTTTAGCGGTTGTGGATGTTGGTAGCTACACGAATGCTCAAGAAACATGCAAAAACAATGCACACGAATTCCCTCTCTCTCTCTCATGCGCATGAGTGAAATGAGGAAATGGAGATGGAATGTGCGGATATGAACAAAACAGTGAAGATGATGATGGAAGGAGATGGATAGTAGAGATGATGGTGGTGATGATGAAGGAGGTAGAAAAGTAAAAAGTAAGAGATTACCTATGATTCCAACATCACATCTCTACATCTTACCTTCACATGCTCATTCTCAAAGCTCGATCCCCAGCAATGGCCCCAAATTTGGTGTCACTCTAACACAATGGAAAGTAGCAATGCGAGGAGATCCACCTCATAATTTTCAATCCAAGAAGACGTGAGGAGGGTATGACAACCATGAGCAAGTGACGTGTACAAGTGAGTGAGTGAGAAGCACACAAGCATGCACACACAAGTGCATACACGACAATACAAAGAGATGGAGCAATGGAACCCTTGATTAGCCAAACACAAGATTACAAGCTCTTTTCTTCACTTCAATTCCCGATTTGCTCACCACAAAAATGAGCTCTCTAGCTCATTTTATAGTTTCTGACTAGCTATGACCTTGTCTAGACCTAGTGTCTGGCCTAGTTAAAAAAATAGATTCCTAGGCTAATTTAGAGGCGCAAAGAAGCTCTAAAAAATATAAAAATTGGTACGTACTTAGATATAATAGTCCTCAAGCTTGAGGACTCCTTGGTTTGCACAAAATGGAGTAAGAATCATAAAAAATGGTATTTACAATGGTGTGTAGTGATTAAAATCACTATTGTAAAAGAGTTATCTTTTGAAAAATTATGTAGGCCTACTTGCCAGGCCTTTGTTGACTGCTGTGCTTGCTTGGTCTTGCTTGAATCTTCCTCTACTCCGATTCTCTCCGACGACTTCCTTGTCTTGTAAAGCCACCTTGATTGCCCTGGCTGTTGCCAACAGTTTGGCATATGTGCCCACATAAGATAACATTGAATATGTTTCAACAAAGGCTCTGCCTCGAGAGAAGTTTGAAGCTTTCCAAAAAGCTTTGGTCTTACTTCCTTTTGTGGATTGATCTCTTTCCACATAGCTTGGCACTTCATTATACATGAGTGCGAGCTCCTTGTTCACTGCATCACTCCCAGGGGGGATTTGTTGATACATTTTTGTATATAAAAGGCAAGATCAATATAGTTGCAGATGCATTATGCTATATTTTGCATCAAATTAACTTTATAGTTCTAGACTGTGATTTGATTCAACAGATTAAAGAATCATAGGTTGATGATGACTAATGTTAGTATATAGTAAGCAAGTTTTTAAAGTTGTTCTCTAATTTCCAAGTTGAGCATGACATGCTTAAAAGAAAATGAAAGATATGCGTGCCTAGTTCCCAAGAAGGGAAATTTAGAAAGGAAGTCATTTTTGAGAACCATGATGTACTTTGTGCGGGACATCCTATTATCGAGAAAACCTTGCAATTGATTAAATGCACTTTTTGGTGGCTAAAGATCTTCATATATGTAAATAATCATGCAAGTTAGTGTTTTGAGTGTCATGTAAACAAAGTAGAAGGGCGTTGCAACCATTGGAAATACATCCGTGCTATTGTGACAATATTTCCATGGACTTCATTATGGGTTTACTTAGGGCATCATGTCAAAAGAATGCTAAATCTTGTGGTGATCGATCATTTAAGTAAAATGGCACACTTTATTCCTATCAAGGAACAAGTGGAATGTAGAACTATTCATTTTAGAATATTTTCAAATTACATGGTTTATCTAAGTCCATAGTTTTGAATATAGATCCCAAATTCAAAGGAAATTTTTGGAAACATGTATTTAAAAAACTTCAAGTTGAACTCAAGATGAGTAGTGGAGAGCATACAGAGACAGACGGTTATATCAAAATAGTTAATCAAATAATACTAGAAAATATGCCACGGGCATATGTTTCATAAAAGCAAATAGATTGGGATAGTTTCCTTCCATTAAATGAGTGTGCTTATAATAGTTGGAAGCACAAAACTAATAAGATAGCACCTTTTCAGGTGATTTATGGTTATGTGATACATAGTCAAGCTACCATAGGATTACCCAGACAATCTCCTAGTGCTTCACAATTTCTTACATATATGCAAACTAATCTCTCAATTCCCTTTTTCCTCTCTTCCAAAAACGGAAGCCCTATAGAGTTTTCATACATGTTTCATATCTAGAACCATCCAACTATATGAGGACATGGTTGACTTGCTATTTTGTTTGTTTTTTTATGTCTTGCATGCAACTTTTGAGGATTATCTACTCTCTTTGGCCAACATGCATGGAGAAGTAGATAAAGGGGTTGAAATGCACTTATTATTCATGCATGATTCCATCTCCCATTATGGGGGTTGGATTTTGAACCTCTTTATCATCCTTGCTATGTGCTTCACCATCTATACACAATTTGATTGATAGAAACCATTTCTTGGTAGGGTGATTATATTTTGGGAACGCATTCATTTATTATTTCAATGCCCTCGGTAATTAAAGATACCCTCAACAAGATTGAAAATAGATGCATTCATGTCAATTTTAAAGAAACTCTTGAACATGAATGAAATTTGGATATTGTTTAAGGAAAGAGTGATAATCTTGTATACATATTTCTTACATTTGCATAGGCATATCATACAATCTCTAAACTTTGTCTCTTTTTTTTTTTTTAAATGGAGGTTCAGCCGAGGCCCAATCCTCCAGGCTTTAACTTTGAAATTGCAACTGTACAAGGAAGGGCATAATATCCATGGGACCCCCCTTATCCCACAAGAATAGGGGTTTACATAGCTGAGTTAAACTATGATCACAACTACTGCGGAGCAAGACAAATGATGACACATCAGACACAAGCTACAACTTTTCATGTTAAACATGTCCCTTACATGATGTCGGCGGGGATTGAACCCTCACCCTCACCTCAAGAGGCAAGAGGCCCAAGTTCCAACCACCTCGACAAGCCACTTGGGACTAAACTTCATCTCTTCATTATTGAAACTCCGTCTTTCTTAATTCTTGTCACTTTTTCTTTTTATCAATCGCGAGGCTCTTTCCTTCTCCCTAGGGCGTCCGTTAGTGAACGCGCGTTTCTTAATCTCTTATTAAAAACACTCTTCGTCGTTTATTCGATAATTCCTAAAGAGCAGGCGGTGCCTTTGAAGAAGCTTTCTTGTACCCAACGTGTGTACTAGGGAAGCTCAGCGTCGATCGACTTGCCGACTGTTGTCAACTCGTTCGATAATTCCTAAAGAGCAGGCGGTGCCTTTGAAGAAGCTTTCTTGTATCCAACGTGTGTACTAGGGAAGCTCAGCGTCGATCGACTTGCCGACTGTTGTCATCATCATGCCCTATTTAGAGGACTTCTTGAAGAGTAAGTCTGTGGCGGAGTCCTGCTGTAGCTGTATCGATTTCATAGTTTTCACGATTATTTGCTTGCACGAGAACAGAGAGAGGGTTATATCACGTAATAAGATGCCATAATAATTGGTGCAACTTATATGCGCTTGGACCTGTAAAACCTTCGATCTTGTAGGCCGTCCCTTATAGAATGTCGTCATAGAGTTCTTGCTTGGAAATGATGTAGTTGCATTGTGTTATTTAAGTTATTTTCTGATGCTAGATAACTTGAAGATGCCATTACCTCAGCAGACAATGGTCTGAATGGGATTAACTTTGTGAGTGTGCTTTCGTGTATTGAATATTTCACGAGAAGAAATATTCTACTGTTGTTAGATTTATTCGATTATGTGAAAAACACATTTTGAAAGCTTGTCGAACTGTATTATAAAAGCTGCACACTGATGAATCTTCACCTGAACATTGAAATGTTTCGAGATTTTTCCATGAGTTTTTGAGTTGCTAACATGTAATTGAATCTCTATGTAGAGAGGTGCTTGTATCCCTAAGGTCATTTGCGGATGTTTGTCATTTGGAAACTGGTTTCAGTTTGGCACATAGCATAAATCTTAAATTCATCATGCTTGGTCATTACTGCGATGGATGCTATCCTTTCTCAAAAATCTCTCAAAAATCTTACACGAAAATGGTGACTTTCTCCTACTAGACCCTTGAGAGGCTGGACTATTTTAAGGGTTTCACGTTTGATTCCTGGCTATATCTGTTGAAATGTCCACTTAAAAGTGAGCTGTACTTTAGAATGTAGTTGCAAAGATCACAAATCTTTTTAGTGACTAACTACTTTTAAACATTTTAAAGAATGAGGGACATGCAATATTTTGATGCATGTGTTGGAGCATCATGAAACAATTTTTAGATTTGTGGTGACAGATATCTTGGTAGATCATTAATTATTGCAAAAAACAAGAATCAAGGATTATCTACAAGAATTTTATGAACGTATAGGGCTTTGATTATCAATGTCATGTGGTTATATTTCTCATGATTAGTGCACTATGTATGTATTCTCATTAACATCATCTTGTGATTCCTTTGTTAGAACATCCAATGCGTTTCAAGGCCTTGAGTAGAGGTGGGTTTCTTTGAGAGATACATTTGAGATGATTGCATGTTCACCAAATCATCTTCCTTTTTGTGAAAAAGGCTTTTCACTTCACAAAAGTATATCCATATGTTGAGCAATTGTTTTTTCATGTATGGGTAATCAATAGTCTGAGAAAATTTTGATAAGTGATTAAAGCAACATAGGTATTTATAGAGAGAAAAGAAGATGAGATAGTGAGGATTGGAAATAGGGGGAGAGATGAAATGATATGATATACCAGCATGTTCATGAGAAAAGTCATCTATGCAACAAGATAGCTACATTATGATGCATATGATGAAATTTTTAGGTAAGACCGATAGAAAAGGAAAAAGCTATAATTTTGAAGTTCCAATCAAGAGATCGAAGTTGCAATGGCCCGAAACACGTGGCAAGCTATTGGTCATCTTATGAAGAATGGGTACGTATAGGATATTGAATGCAAAAATTAATATAAAGATGGTACACGTAAAGTTAGTGGTAACGAAAACATTGGTATGATTGAAAGATATTTCCAACAAAAGGATTTTTGTCATGTGAAGTGAAAAGAAATTAGATACTTGAAAGGTGTCAATGTCATTGTAGAAGAAATGCTCTTGTCCATGCTGGTGTACATATTGTACACAAGACCAACAATGAAATCTTCTTTATCAAGTATATGCAATGCTATGAATATGTATTTTATGATAAGAACTTTGCATTGCACGTAAAGTGAAGCTTTTTACAAGGTGGTTCGGTATAGATAAACGTAGTCGGGAGATACAAAATAGTCGATAAAATATACAATCCGACAATATCTCCACGACCAGAAGTCCTACCGTCTCGGCCCTACGGACCCCACAGAAGGGGGCAAGCCCCCCTCTGCACTCCCCCCATTAAGGTTCTATGGGGAAACCGCGCGACGCCACAAGGCCTTTATTTTCACCTTAAATGGAAACCCAATGGCCTGGAAGTTTATGCCATACCTAACCTAACGGCTAGGCTCACAAAGATCATCTACAACCATCAATGGTCACACATAGACCTCATCTAACTTGGAAGTTAGGGTTCCACAAATGTCCGGGCTCTCATAATGGCTTCTCCTCATAATGGGGTCCTTACAACTTAGAGCACCATGGAACATTTCTGGTCACATGAGGGTGGAGTATTAAGCATATCTAACAAAGGCATCTTCATGGGATGTGGTGACTAAGGTGAAATGGGTTATAGAATATGGTGACCTCCCCTGAAAAGGGTCATACGCAGCCAGGATGTTGTTTTTAAAGAGGCAATGCTGCTACAAAACAATGTTGCCTCAAAGCATGACCATAAAAAGGTCACATTTCGTCAAGACCAGCCACATGTTAGACCTATTTCAGATCCTCATGATGCACCACATATGGCTGAAAATATAGAAAATCTAGTGGTTTTTTGAGCAAGATGATGTTGGACAGCAAGAAGAGGCTCCTGATGGGCATATGCAGCCACCTATTCATGCTGAAAACAGGGCTGAAAATGATGTACAACAGCCCATTTTGGCCTTTATGAGTTTCTAGTGATGCCATTTGGATTAACTAATGCTCCTTCCACCTTCAACAGGATGATGGACAGAATTTTTCGTCCTCATAGAAACTTTGTTGGCACATTCTTTGACGATATGATAGTCTTCTCAAAGAATGAAGAGGAGCATAGAGATCATCTTACAACGGTCTTTAAAGAGCTTCAAAATAATAGGCTACTTATTAATGGCAAGAAAAGTGAATTCTTTCTAGAGGAGATTCACTTCCTTGGGCATATGGTTTCAGGCAAAGGAGTCACTATGGATCCTGCAAAGATTGAAGCAATCGTATCTTGGCCAGATCTTAAAAGTGTGCATGATGTTCGGAGCTTTTTAGGGCTATGCTCTTACGACAGAAGATTCATTAGACACTTTGTAGAGATTACTTCTCCATTACATGCACTAGAAAAGAAGAATGTTAAATGGCAATGGACAGACAAAGAAAAATCAGCATTTAGATGTCTTAAAGAAAAGATGACTTCAGATCGAGTTCTTATTTTGCCCGACTTGACTAAGTCATTCATAGTGCAATGCGACGCATGCGGCAATAGTATTGGTTCTATACTTATGCAAGATGGCCGAGTAGTGGCATATGAAAGTAGAATACTTTCTGAGACGGAGAAGGCATATCAAATATATGAGAAAGAATTGTTGGCTTTGATCCATGCACTTTCTACCTGGAAGCACTACTTGCTTGGTGCTGATTTTGTAGTACAAACGGATCATCAAACTTTGAGATACTTTCTCACACAAGCCAAGTTGTCAGAAAAGCACATGCGATGGGCGAACTTCCTATCAATGTTCCACTTTCAGATTATGCATGTGGAAGGAAAGAAAAATGTGGTAGCAGATGCTTTATCTCGCAAACCACAAGTGTCAGCTGTTTCAATTCCTTATCATCATGAACTAGATGATATGAAGGAACAATATGCCGATGATGAAGATTTCTCAGCAATTTTTGAACATTTGATAAATGGTCAACATCATGACCATTATGTTCTCAAAGAAAGCTTCATCATGATGCATGGCAAGTTATGTGTTACAAAGCAATTAAGGCTGAAGGTTTTATTGGAAAGTCATGCACCACCATATGCTGGGAGGGATTGATGCCACTACCAAAGCGATAGAGACTTTCTTTTTATGGCCAGCTTTGAGACGAGATGTTGATGCATATGTCAGATCTTGCATAGTATGCCAAAAGGTCAAGTTTGACAGACAAAAGGCACCAGGGTTATGACAACCATTGCCAGTGCCAGGTAGGCCATGGGAAAGTATTGCTATGGACTTCATTTTTGATCTTCCAAGGACACCAACGGGAAATGATGGAATCCGGACAATTATTTGCAGATTCAGTAAACATTCACACTTCATTCCTGTCGGGAAGAAGATAAATGCAGAACATATGGTGAAGATATTTATGCATAATATTTTCAAATACCATGGGATGCCACAATCAATCATTAGTGACAGAGACCCAAGGATGACTAGCCTTTTCTGGAAAGCATTGTTTGAAAATATGAGCACTACCCTAAAGTTCTCATCTTCTTTTCATCCCCAAACATATGGCCAGTCTAAAGAAGCCAATTCCACTGTTTTGGATCTGCTAAAATGCTATGTTTCAGAGCATAAAGCATCATGGGAGAAGTATCTTCCACTTGTTGAGTATGCTTACAACAGTACGGTACACTCATCAACTGGCAAAGCACCTTTCGAGATAGTGGAAGGTGGCAAGAAGATTCCTCCTATCTTGCATACAAAGGACAAGATTTTTGAGGCAGATCGTTATGTTCAAGATTGGCAAGAGGCTTATACAAAGGTAAAGCATGCTTTAGAAAAGTCCCAAACTAAACAGAAACGAGTTGCTGACTTGCATCGTCTAGAGCTCCTGTTGGAAAAGGATGATTGGGTCTTACTACGCTTTGAAAAGGCACGACTGAGAAAGAGTAAAGGCAAGGAATGTTTATTTCCAAAGTTGAGTATGCGTTATTATGCTCCTTTCCAGGTCTCAGAGAAGATCAATGATGTGGCATATAGATTAAAATTACCTGATAGTTGGAAGATTCATAATGCATTCCATGTGAGCCTTTTGAGGCCTTTTGTTGGTAATGTGCCAGAGGATATGCCTCTTGATGATCAGCCTGAAGTCGAGGAATTAGATGAAATTCTAATTCCCGAACAGATTGTGGTGCACAAAGAAAGGAAAGTCAAAGGTAAAGTTGTCAGAAGATACTTGGTGAAGTTTAGAAACTATTCACCAATGGATGCGAAATGGATGGAAGAGGAAGAATTGGCTGATTTTCCTCAGATTTTGCAGCTTTACAAAGAAGTTTTCCTCTTGGAATCTACAATGCCATGAATGCTTTCAGAAGCAAGATACATTATAGTGCTTTCCAGTATTGCATTGCACAAGCTTTGAATAATGTATAGAGAATTGACAAAAGAATTTCAATGCCTTGAAGTTGTACGTGTGACACTTCAGAGAATGAATTATACATGCTGTGATATTGGTGCTCTTGCCCTTCATTGCGTCCAGAAGCATGTATTAGAAAGGCTTCAAGTAAGCATATTTGACTACAATTATGCTAGGCTTGACTTGGGATGGCTTATAGTAGTGGATTTCCTACCTATGTCATCTAATCCCAAGTAGAACATGCGACGGCACTAACAACTTGGGGATATGCATGTCGCATGCAATCGAGGTCGCTTGCAGTTTTCCAAGAGAGGGGTGTGTCACCAGGAGGTGAGATTTTTACAGTTGCTTTTTCTTTCTGTATTTATGTATCTAATATACATATTTTCTCTTTTCTTTTTCTGGTTGAATTGCTTCTGTTTCTACCCCCAGAAGACTCTTGGATTAGGCTCGGACCATTGCATTGTCAGAGAAGATGGCCATTGGGACAATGGGACTATGGTTTACCTGAGCCTTGAAGCTTGCAGTGGTCAGCTAGTGGTCAGCTAGAGATGGCACTGAAGAGAGAAAGATCAGTGGGTCAGGTTAGTTGGTTTGGACACTGAAGAAGGTGGTTGACAGCATGTTTGGCTGAACTTGAAAATAGCACTCTTGTCAGTGGCTGACAGTTAAAAGTCATGGCATTGGGGTCTCCACACATTATCTGATGGGACCCCAGTTATGAAAAATGCTGAGGATCGCAGAGGGAATGCAGATGACACAACTCCTAAATTTTAGGAAGTTGCTATTTTTGGACTTTGAAATCTGTTCGCATCATTACCGGCGAAATGTTGAGGGGATCAACTATTCCCAAAGTGGGCATATCAAATTCCTTACCATCTAGGATATTTTTAGACCTGATTTAAAAGCGGGAAAGACTCCTCTAAGTGGTTGCCAAGTGTCAAAAATGCACAAAACTGCTCTAAATGGTGCCAAGTGTCAAAAATGCACAAAACTGCCAGAAAGAGAACAACCCACGAGTATTTTTGGAGTGCTGGCTGCATTGCAGGTTTGAGCTCTCAGAAGGTGCACTTTCTTGCCCCCGTTCTATGTAGTGTGATAGTCCGCACTCACACACCTCTGCCTTTTTAATTCTCTTTTGGTAATGCCCTGCACGAGGGCTGCGCATATGAATGTACACTTTTGTGGGAACCTATGCTCGATTTTGCTGAGGCAAGAGCCTCTTGAGCAGGTACAGAGGTAGCTAATTGCTACTCCGCACTCAGGCCTAGGTGAGGGTAATAGCCTCACCAAGACAGCCCGAGGCACAGGGAACATCTGAAAACTGTTGTGCAGAATTTTCAGAGCTGAAAACAGGTATCTTCTCTCCTCTGGAATTTGGACAACGGCAGGTTTTACAGCCATTATGCTTGCGAAATTTTCCTTGGAATTTGCTGGTTAGGAGTAAGATTGAGCTGTGTACACTTAGTACCAAGAAATTGTAAACCCTTCTCAGTTCTTGAATATAAAAGAAATACCGCAAGGGGCGTCAAACTTTGGGGCCAATCAGGTGTGGAGAGAGAGGAAGTGTTGAGGGCTGGTCTCGGCTCGTGCTATGTGATTTCCCTGAAATTGAAAGCGTGCTGTCAGTGACCTCCTGTGTGATTAAAGAATTAGGAGCTTGTTTACTCGGGAGCGTACCATGGTTACATGAAAGTGTTGAGGGCTGGTCTCGGCCCGTGCTATGTGATTTCCCCGAAACTGAAAGCGTGCTGTCAGTGACCTCCTATGTGATTAAAGAATTAGGAACTTGTTTACCTGGGACTGAACCCTGGTTACACACAGAGAGAGAGAGAGAGAGAGAGAGAGAGAGAGAGAGAGAGAGAGAGAGAGAGAGAGAGAGAGAGAGAGAGAGAGAGAGAGAGAGAGAGAGAGGAAAGAAAGTCATATTAACGTCTTCTGGAGGCCAAACTTGGCCTATGAGACAAAAACCATGTACAAGTGTAGTAACCCTGTGCACCTGTGTAGAGGATGAAAGTATATCGAGACACAAAAATATATAAGGCTGGAAAAGGTTGGGGAGACGTGGCTCTGACTCTGCAGATAGTGGCCACCTATTACATGGGGGACATGTGAGTAAAAGTGTGAGTAAAACACCCTAGCTACCGGTGAATGGGTGGAGGTGGGTGTAGTATGTGGTACATCGGGGGTGGTCTGAGTGCCTCCCGAAGGAAGACAACCCATGGGGTGGTGGTGCGCCTATGCTCCATCATGTGGTCGTAGGCCGTCCTAATGCGTGAGATATCCTCCTGATATAGTCGTGGTCGATGATATCCACCCCTGCGTGGTCGGCACCGTGCTCTCTGTGCTATTGCCTGGTGGAGCGTTAGCCCTATAGATGGACCTCTCTGATGTAGCTCATCTCGCTGAAAAAATTGGGTAATGGTCTGTTGCGTATTCACCCGTGGCTGATGTGTGGGCTGGAGTGACCGATCCCGCCTCTCGTATGCTGCTGCGAGGAAGCGTCCCAAGCGTCGCTGGTCTCCCATAGTCATGCATAACGGGAGTGACTCCTCTATCTGGAACTGTGCTCGTAGGTCTAAGTATGCTGGGCATCTGATAACAAAATGCTCCTCACTCTCTACCTCTGTCTCGCATACTGGGCACCACCTCTCCTCACGGGGGACTCCCCTGGACCGACCCCTCTCAATCTCGAGCTGATGTGATGAAACCCGGAGCTTCCCAATGACGACTCGAAGGTGGTGTGGTAGATATGTCTGCATGTATCTCGGAATCTCTCGATGAAGCCCTCGTCTGATATATGTAGAAAATGCTCACGGTAATAGAGCATTTTCGGTGGCAATGTATCCCTAGGGCTCACCCATGTCCTCTGTATGTATGTATGCCATATCTCCTGACGAATGATCCTATTCCTCTCCTGATGAGAGAGCGAGTAGGTGGGTGCATGTGAGTCGTACTGTAGTGGTGGTAGCTTGTCTATGTCAAAGCCGTGGTGGGCCAGCCAGTCTCGTGTTTGTGCATACCTTGCCGAGTCAGGAATGAAGAAAGGATGCGCTAGATCACTGGATGGAGTTCCGCATAGAGGGAGGTGTCGCCTGCTAATGCCATGTCCCGTGATGCCTCGAAAGCCCGATAAGCAATGCGCTCTGTATCCATGCTCCGGAATAGTGCCTCAACTAGCATCGGTGGTGCAGCGAGCTCTGCTCTAATGATATCATGTGATACTGAAGGCTTGCTGCGGATAACTCTGGAAATCATGAGGATCTGTGGCCTCTCTAATGCTGTCCATACTGATGTGGCTAATCCTGGTCCCCATATGGCTGCCCCATACATGAGCGTTGGTGTAACCAAAGTGTCGAGAGCCACCCCTTTGTGCGAGAGAGAGAGAGAGAGAGAGAGAGAGAGAGAGAGAGAGAGAGAGAGAGAGAGAGAGAGAGAGAGAGAGAGAGAGAGAGAGAGAGAGAGAGAGAGAGAGTAAGGCATCGGTGGGTAAGGCATCATGGCGATCCTCAAAATGCTCTGGGCGTCCAAATCGATAGGGGTGCGCTGCTGACGTCTCTGTATCTCCATGTCATGGCGTGCGTGAATCGCCTGAATCTCTCTCTGATGTGGACGAGCTCTCCGGACAAGGGGTCTCGGTCGTCGACGCTGTCGTCTAAGCTCCTCTGCTCTGTGTAATGTGACACCCCGCATCGAGCTTGGCCCTCGAGTGTATGTGGGTCTGAAAAAATCTGTAATATGAGTCTGAGGGGGGGGGGGGGCCAGGTGTATCTCCATCTGCTGCTTGAGGAGTGATGCGCGGTGGTGCTGGAGCTCTACTAGGAAACGACCTAGAGGGTGCTGGTCCTGTCCCCAATAAAGCCCTGATCTCTCTAGGCCCCCTGAAGAGCTGTGGGTAGCGGTCTCTGATGTCCTCATATGCTTGGCATCTACATGTGTAGTGCTCCTCGTCCTCCACCTCCTCTCTACATATCCTGCATAATCGCTCATCCCTGGGGGTATGTGTGGCTCGCCCAATCTCAATCTCGAGCTGGTGTGATGATACTCTGAGCTTCCCAATGGCCACTCTCTCAGCTGGTGCCATATATGTATCCATGTATCGTGGTCTCTGAATGAAACCATCCGCTGTCACAGTTAGGAAGTGCTCTCTGTAGTGTTGCCTCTTTGTGGGAAGAGGCTCCCGTGGTGCTATCCATGTCTCCCTGACGTGTATCTGTAGTAGGTCCTGACGGATGATCCTATTCCTCTCCGAACGAGAGAGGGTAATGTGGGGGGAAGAGAGGTCATACTGAAAAGGGGGGAGATCCGTAATGCTCATGCCATGGTCTGCTAACCATCGGTAAGTCTGTGCATACCATACTCTCTCATGCCCTGTCTCTGCCAAATGTCTAGAGCTCTCAAATGCAAGCCTGGTGAGTCGGCTAGTGGGGAGCTCTCTGACTCTCAGAATAAAGGTCACCAACTGGAAGAGGGCCTCCACTAGCATCGGTGGTGTGCCAAGCTCAGCTCGTATAATGTCATGTGGAACGGAGGGCTTGCTGCGCAGCAAGCGTGATATCATGGTGATCTGGGGCCTCTCAATCTGCGTCCACATCGCCTCTGTGATCCCTGGTGCCCATACTGCTGCTGCATACATCAATGCGGGTGTCACTAGAGTGTCAAAGAGCCACCCCTTAGTCCGGGGCTCCTGAAAATGTGTCTGAAAGCAGCGTCTCTCCAATCCTGCAAGTGCCGCATAACCTCGCGTCAATCTATCTCTCGCAGCCTGTGCCATGGAGAATACCCTTGTGCTGCCCGAGAAGGTGATACCTAGGTAGACGTAGGAGTCCACTACCTCTATCTGTCCTCCATCTGCGGTGAAAGAGGCGCAATGGCGTACTGTCCTGGAGGTATGGAAGATCATGACCTTGGTCTTGCCAAGGTTCACTGTGAGTCCTCTCTCCATGCAAAAGGTATTGAGCGCCTGTAAATGTGACTGCAACCCCTCTTGTGACTTTGAGAGCAGGACAATGTCATCAGCATATAATAGGATATGTACTGGCGTACCTCCGATGTCTCCTCCTCTCCCTCCTGCTCGTTGTATATACTCCGTGATCTCGTCGATGTAGAGACCGAAGAGAGTGGGTGAGAGGGGGCAACCTTGTTTCACACCAATGGTGCTAACAAGGCTGTCTGATAGACCGCCGGGGCAGCGTACCCTGCCTGTGACTCGTGCATACAAAGCGTGGATGGCCCATAGCATGTCTGATGGAAGCTGTAACTCTTGGAGCCTCCGTAGTAGTCTCTCTCTAGGGACCATGTCAAAGGCTTTGCGGAAATCCACAAAGCAACAGTATAGTCTCTGCTTCCTCTCCTTCGCGCTCTCAATCAAGCAACGAAGCACGAAGATGTGGTCGATGGTGGAGAAAGTGCGGCGGAAGCCTGCTTGGCCGGGTGCTTTGATCCCCGCTGCCTCAGCGTGTGTACTGAGCTCTTCCTCTAGTACTGCACCATAGATCTTGGCCAGGATATGGCCTATCATAATAGTCCTGTGGTTCCCTGGGTCCATCATATCGCCGGACTTATGGATAGGCGTAATGGTATGCATAGTCCATGAGTCGGGTAATCCCTCAACCAAAGCACGGTTGAAGAGATGGGCGATCAAGTGGGAAACTACATCTGCTGCGTATATAAAGTGCTCTCCTTGTAGCCCCGTGTGGTCTGCTGAACGGCCATGCTGTAGCCTATGGATGGCCTGTCGTACCATGCCTGCTGTGAAGAGGGTGGATATCACCGGACGCGGTGTGGAAGGAATCGGTAATGGTGGCTGTCCTGGGACGTCATATAACCTCTGGGTGTAGGTGTGCCAAGTCGAAGGATCGGCTATGGGTGTAGGTGGATGTGGCTCACGTAGTGCCCTCCACGCGGTGGCACAATCCCTACTCATGAGAAGGTCGATCAACTCTGCCTCCTGTCTCTCCTCGAAAGCTCGCCGCTTCCGGCGTGTGAGGGCTTGCATCTGTCGTCGTGCCTCCCTCTCTGTGATGGATCCCAAGATACTCTGTGCTCTGAGATGTCGGTATAGTCGCCTACACTCCTCATCGTACCATCTATTCTGGGGTGTATGCCCCAACCGTGTTGGATGTGCAGTGCTGTGGGTGGTGTATGGGAAGCTGAGAGTAGCAGATGTATGGAGGATCGAGGAGAAGTGGGCGGTGAGGGTGTCCAAGGAGGCAGAGGGATCAAGGGAGTAGATGCGCTCTCGAACATGGGAGCTATAGATATGTGCTAGCTCATGTCTAAAGTGAATGGTGGTACGGGCTCGTGGCTGTGTGGTGACGGGGTGGGGTATGCATGGTGAGCCGCGAATGGATAGGGCAAGATATGCGTGATCAACTCCAATCGGTAAGGGTGGGATAGTGAATGAGGTGATCAGATGTGTCGCCTCCGGGGGCCCGATAACATAGTCTACCACACTGCCCCCCTGTGGTGTCGTGGGTGGAATGCAAGTGAGACCGTGCGAGGTGGGCCAGCTCCACATCCCATTATATATGACGAGACGGTGTGCTGCTCCCATCTGGAGTAAGTGTCGGCCATATAAGGTGCGTGTGGCGGTGTCGGCGGAGGCTCTGAGTGTAGGCATGTCATCTATGGTACGAAGCATCTCAGGGTCGTCAAAGTCGTAGATATCACACTGGTGGCTCTGAGTGCGGGCATTGAAGTCTCCTACAAGGAAGACTTCACCCATCCCGGTATACTCCATAATCGTGTCACTGAGGAAGTCATATGGCGATGTGGTGTCTGGTCCCTCCCCTCCTGATGGCTGCTGAGGGGAATGTGTGAAGCGTGAACCAATGGGTGCAATATAGCATACGGCGAAGTACGCTGCTCTCTCCTCTGATAGCTTCAAGCGTATCCACATGAAACGTGCCTCTGGGTCTCTGGCTACCACCTGTACCCTGTGCTGTAACGACTGTCTATAGAGCACGGCTACTCCTTCTGATCCTCGTGTGGTGTGCTGTCTCATCTGACGGCGGTGAGCTGACTCCCACATATAGCCCTCAATCCTCGGTAGGCTCCTCCCCGGGCTCTCGTGTGTCTCTGTCAAGAAGATAATGTCTCTGCCCTCCATCACCTCCTCGAGGCGCCCTGGATGTGTCCATAAAGATCCATTGCAGTTCCAGACTGCAATGTGCACCTCCTGCTGTGCTGTCTCATAGGCCGCGAATCCCTAGTCAATGGGCTGTCCATCAATGATGATCCGACCGTCTCTGTAGAGGGCACGATGTCCCTCTCGTCTTGCCTGGAGGACATGTGGCATGCATGCCCGTCTGTGCTCTACCTGCATCCGTGTGAGGTCGTCATCCAAATAGATGGGGGTGCCCTGTGTAGTGCGTAGTACCGCCCGTCGTCTTAGAAAGTCTCTCCTCCTTGCCTCATCTGAGAACTGAAGGATAAGTGCTCTGCTCCGTGTGGTGTCCCGTCTGCTCTCCATACTCTGGTGAAAGGGAGAGGCTCATCCACGCGGTATCCAAGTAATGTGCACAAGCGACTCCCGTCCTGCTCAGGTGATCCGTCTGTCTCTGTGAGGCCGGAGACGCGAACATTGAGCCTGCGGGCTTGTCGCATCCGCTCCTCCTCAATGGTGGTATGCACTATGTGGATCTCCTCATGGTGGTTGTTCTTCTTTGCCTCCTGTCGAAGGTTCTTTTTGACAACCTCGACCCATCGATCTTTCTTAGTCTCAAGCTCGTTCTGCACCACCTCCATACACTCCTTCTTGATAGTCACCCGAATGTCCTCTAGATGTGGAGCGATCTCCCCCTCCTCGTGCATGCTGTCCAGTTTTGTTTTCATATCAGTAAGCGCAGTGTGCAACTCCTCCCGGTCCCGTGAGTGCTGCTTGCGGGTAGCGAGAAGCTCTTCCCGAAGGGATTCGTTTTCCTTCTCCAAGGTTGCCACCTTGGCTTCGAGGGCGACAACTCTACGGGTAACCCCGTTCAGTGCAGAATCTCCTTCTTTCTTGTGTTTTCCTATCAACTCTCGGAGGGCATGCTCTAAGGTGGCCAACTGTTCATCCAGCTTGGGAGCCATGAGAGAGAGAGAGAGAGAGAGAGAGAGAGAGAGAGAGAGAGAGAGAGAGAGAGAGAGAGAGAGAGAGAGAGAGAGAGAGAGAGAGAGAGAGAGAGAGAGAGAGAGAGAGAGAGAGAGAGAGAGAGAGAGATCCTAAAGAGGAGGTTCAAGAAGGTTGGCAAGGATTGGCTTCGGGTAAGGTTTAGGCTTAGTTTTAGTTTTTTTTTTTTTTTTTTTTTCTTTTGGTAAGGTCGGGTTAGGGTTTCAATGGGCTAGGGTTAGGGTTTCGGTTTAGGTTAGGCTTAAGGTTTGGGCTAGTTTCGGGCTTAGGGTTTGGGCTAGTTTGGGGCTAGGGTTAGGGTTAGACATGGTTTGGTCGGGTTCGGGTTAGTTTTGGGCTAGGGTTAGGGTTAGGCATGGAGTGGTCGGGCAGATGAGAGAGAGGCTTGGGAGGGGTGCAATGGCAGCGGGGAGAAGCTCGGGGGCCCAATGGGCTTCTGCTGCAGTGGGTAGAGCAGGCGGGAGTGGCGGGCGGCAGGCTGGGGTTGGGGGCAGCTCGGCGGGGTAGGTGGGCCTGTCGGGGCAGCGGGCAGGGAAAACGTGGCAGCGGGCAGAGGTGTTAGGGTTTCCGAACAGGTAAAGAGGGCGGGGTTGGGCATGTTAGGGTTTCGGCACAGAGGACAGAGCTTTATGTTAGGGTTTCGGCGCAGAGGACAGAGCTTCATATGAGAGAGAGAGAGAGAGAGAGAGAGAGAGAGAGAGAGAGAGAGAGAGAGAGAGAGAGAGAGAGAGAGAGAGAGAGAGAGAGAGAGAGAGAGAGAGAGAGAGAGAGAGAGAGAGAGAGAGAGAGAGAGAGAGAGGAGGGGGGGGGGAGGAGGGGGGGGGGAGGGAGGGGTAGAAGTAGAGGTAGCGATAGGGGTAGGGGAGATAAAGTCTTCGGAAGGCCAAACTTGGCCTATGAGACAAATCCATGTACAGCTGTAGTAATGCTTGTGTAGAAATAAAAACGGAATAGAGGTTCATGCAGATATGAGAAAGAGAGATTCCTAGGCAGATCGCATGTTTCCTTTCACCACTCACATCTGGATGGTGAGAAAGATAGGATGGGAGAGTTGTTGGAGTAGGTTGAACGTAGTCATATTATTCAATTGTCCAATTGAGTGACAAGTATCTTGGTACCGTAGGTACATTGACTACAAAGGACCTCTACAAATGAAGGATTTGATTGAGGATTTGCATCATCATTGCTCATTGTTCAAGGTGCCAGGCATTGTGGTTGCAATGGAGGATAGTAATGGGATTTGTCAATTATTGATACGGAGCATCCCATGAGCTGAATAATTTCTTACTTTATACAAAGGATCAAAAAAAGCAATGAAAAGACATACACATCGACAACCAGAACATGCATGAAAACACGTACACACACACACACACACACACACACACACACACACGGGGCGCACATGCGCTCCACACGCACATGCGCACCACACGCACATGCGCACCACACGCACATGCGCACCACACGCACATGCGCACCACATGCACATGCGCACACGCACATGCGCATAAACACACATGAGAAAAGTTATATACTACTAGTTTCATCAGCTAAATTGAGGTGCTGTTTTTCTCTTTTTTCACTTTTTACCTGGGCTGTTCTGTAGGTATCTCGTCATTTCCAGATGAATTCAAGAACCAATATGGCCAGCTGAGACAGCTTGATGAGAGATTTCAAGGTATTATATTGATGAACAAATAAGCCTTATTCTTCAAGTTTTTATGGTATTGTCTCATAAAAGTCAAGGCTCAGAACAAAATAAAAAAGGAATACTTACCCTTTCTTATCTTTCTTTCTTGTAAAGAAATTCAAATGGAATGACAATCATTTTTAGAGGATTTGTGTAGAATAATGAGTTTCACTATCTTAAAGCAGGAACATACTTTATTTCTACTGTTGGAATTCATAGTAATCAGCATAGATGTTCATTGAAAATTATGTAACAGTATTTCAATTTGATTGTAAAGTGATCATGGAACACTTCGTATGCCTTATTGGATTATATAACTAGTATTTTAGTTATGAATGGTTTTATAGAGTATGTGTCGCTTCCTGAGGATTCATTCGGAAAGACAAACTTCACTCTTCAAAAGTATGAAATGACATTATTTTCATTACTGAGATGTTGGCAGATTTCAATACAAGTATTACTCATTTTAGTCATGCTGCTTTTGTAGAATATGAAAAGAAATACTGCATATTATGCATTGAATAATACAAATATTACTGATTTTTAGTCATGCTGGTTTTGTAGAATACGAAAAGAAATTAGAAAACCAATTTGAGGAAGAGCTGGAGGAAACAAAAAAGGCTCGTGAATCTGACAGCATGCTGCATTCACAGATCTTGCGTCAGAGAATTACAGAAACAGCTGATATATGCAAGCAAATTGCTGAACAGAAGATAAAATTGGCTGCTCAAGTCTATAAGCGAGTGAGTCTTTGTTGAATTGGTGAGTTTACGTTGCATACGAATATATGCACATGGATATTCATGCATGCAATGTACTGAGGCAAACAAACGCATGCACTCGGATGGTTCTACATCTCCAAATTCATTGCCTCATCTTTTGTCTTCCGCAATTACTCAGACCGTGCAAGGCTCTCCCTCGCTCTTATCATGGTGTTCTACATTTATTTTTGTTAAATTGACCACATATGAACTCGTCCCCATTATCTGGATTCAGACATTTCAACACGTTACCAGTTTGAATGGTCATAAACGCATTATGTGTGGAAAGGTTCAAATGCTGTAAAGCATTGCTTTTGTTTTTCAACAAATAGAACCATATTTTTCTAGAAGATTCATCAATGAAAGACACAAAATGAAGCACATCCCCCTTAGATTGGATACGTATACTGCATTCATCCAAGTAGATCAAATCTAAGTATGCAACTGATGAGACACATCAGAATAGTAAAAATTCAGTCTTTGTTTTCTATGTTGAGAGTCATTACAGAAATCAAGCTATAAGCCCTTAGTGTCAATGCATTTCAAAGAAGAAAGGACATCAAGTCTCTTTTGGCGTATGTGGGTGAAACTTTCATATCAAAGCTCTAAATGAGAAACACTTCATCAACAACAAGGAATTTGCTCGGAAATGATCTACAATGCAAACAATTAAGTGCCCCCTTTTTGTGAGTTTCCATGACCTACCATTGAAGATAATGCTACAGTCATGCAAAATCTGGGTGTCTCTCAGATAGCAGGATCTTCTTGATGCTAGGTATATTATATATATTTGACAGGGTTGAACACAAGCTCTTGTCCATTCTCAAGTTCCAAGTGTATGGTATTGATACCATCAATGCTGCAAGCATGATTATTCCGAATATAAACTCCTCCATGATTGTGTCTATCATATATGTCAAAGCACTCCAATGGAGTCACATGAAAAGACTTGAATCTACTGTCCATGTTTGTGCCAATCCAATATGAGCTATAATAATATACATGTCTTACACATTAAATGCAAGAGCTTCGGTAGGACATACAAAATAGCACAAAGAATGTTATTACAATGTCCTTGGGACTCAAATGCATTAGCCTTTTCTTTCTTTTTTTTTTTTTTTTTTTAATTTGCATTTTTGGTTCTTCAAGCTTCTTTACTCGTGCTTCTTCTTCTTGCATTTACATTCTTCTTTTTAGGCTTGCCTCTAACTAGGTGGGCAAAATCATTGCACTCCACACTATCGGTCTTTCTAATTTCTTTATTTAGGATGGAGTTTCTCACTCCAACAAATATGAAGGTAAAGGCCAAGGCTATTACTCAATGAGACTAACCCTATCTCCCATGAATTTGGAAAGGTCATCAAGAGAAAAAGAGCTCTGAATTTTCATCCTTTAACTTCATGGTGTTCAATTTTAACATCAAATGCACTGAATAGCAAGTGTTCTCTTTTCATAAGTGGCCTTGATTTTTTTCCCACATATGTACGTTAGCAAGATCCTTGGGATCTACCAAGGTACAATCATATATGGCCATCTTTATGTAGGCCATGGCCTTTCTGTTAAGAATTCTCAATGTGTCACCTTCCATAACTTTTGGTTTCATAACTTGCAAAACAACGTCACAACCTTTAAGGAAGAGAATGCCTTGCCTTCTATCCTTCCACAAATTGAATTTCGTGACCTAAAATATTTTAAGTGTAAATAGATTCTTTATATTAGAGAAAGAGAAAGCTTTGCTATCACATATGTGTGCAAAACCTAAAATCACAATTACTTGAAAAGTGACTCTAAAGAAGTAATAATCCCCAAAATTTTGTAAAATTTTGCAACATAAGTACACACAAGGGTAACACAACGTTGCTTGCAGATGCACATTGAACTTTAGATGAACTTGAAAAAATATTAGAAATTTGGTTAATTTTGATTTTTTCTGTAGATAATTAAAGGATTGGAAAAAAAAGAAAGTCCGAAAGTTTGGGGCTTTTCATAATTCTCTGGTACAATGCATTATTATTAGGGCCCTAAGAAATCAAATAAAAATATACTTGGAGAGCTATGAGAGTGAGTTACAAAGGTGAAGGATCATTATTTTTACACAAGAAGATACCTTGGGGTCTTTACTCCCAACATTGATTACCTTAACATATTGGCTATATGTCTCTTGAGCTCAAGTAAGAATGGATACAAGCATCTTTGATCTGGATACAAGCATCTTTGATCTTGATATCCCGAAACTTTAAAAGGTGCCCCAAAATTCTTTTTGAATAAGAAATGGGTATGCCTTTGTATGTCATAGTATAATGGGCAATGACTCAATGAAATATATAGTGCAATTGGGTCTTTGGCTCTCAATGGAGTACTTGAAATATATCATCCCTTATTTGAATCCCTCTATGTCCGTTAATGTGAATTGCGCTCACATGAAGTTGGACATAGTTTAACAATTGCACAACACACTCGTTTGATAAATTGTGTATCCATGTATGGGCTTGGCTATAAAATGATTTGTTGTGAGTTGGAGAAGAGGCTCTCTAGAGAAATACAATTTCATTTTTAACTCGTTAGGAGGTTCTATCCATGTCCCGATTGGGATAACTTTTGTAGGCTCCCTTTTTTATTATTTTTAACACCATGGGCCTTAGTTTTTAAACCATAGGCTTAAAGATTGGATGTGCTATTAATTAAAAAAAGAGGTTTAAATTCTCTTTATTTTATATGACTTTTTCAAAAAAGAAAAATTCAAATGTATTTAAGAAGGGAGATTTTCTAAAGAAGATTCTCAATAGAAGTATCTCCTCTCTCCTCCCCACCATAGTAGAAAGCAACGTTTTTCCAATTGCAACGGCAATAGGTGAGCATCATAGTAACGTTTGAAGAGAGGAGTTGCGATAAAGTGATTAATTTTTCAAAAAAAAAAAAAAAAAAATATATATATATATATATATATATATATATATATACATACATATATATATACACACACATGTATGTATGTATGTATATATGTATGTATGTATGTATGTATGTATGTATGTATGTATGTATGTATGTATGTATGTATGTATGTATATATATATATATATGTGCGCGATAAAGTGATTAATTTTTCAAAATTTATATATATATATATATATATATATATATATATATATTTATTTATTTATTTTCTTGATATATTGGATATTCTGATATATATAAGGTGGGATATGACTAAATATACCATAAATTGTAGTATAAGATATACATAGTCTAGATTATTGACTCTAGACTATTCACTACATGATTCACCATTCACAATTATATCAAATTGTTAGATCAATCATCATAGGAGAGTACCCTTGGCTTTGAAGGCCAAGGATGAAACTTTTGTCCAAGATGTGAAAGTGCATCACAAAGAGAACAGGGGAAATCCAAAATATCAATCTATCTCAAGATGACAACGCCCAAAAAGAAAATCATACATAAATGATTCTCTATTAAAGCTTTTTATGCCTTCCTCATTCTTCACAGTTTTTGTATTGCATATATTGGAGATATTAGATAATTTCTTATCTATTGGAAGTGGGGTGAGCCTCAATAACAATTAATCACAGGTTTACAGGATCTCCTCTTCAAGCTCTATCTAATTAGGCAATAAAAATTTTTCACCTTTTGTACCCAAAAATTGGCTAAGTATTGAAAACTAGGGTTGCTGGAATTTTAGGGTTTTATGCTATTCTGACATTGTTTCCAATAATCTCCTCGTCAATATCATAATGATAAGAGTGGTTGAGATTTTGACTCCCACATTGTAAATTGACATTTGTATATATGATGGTGTGAGTAAGTAGTGGCTTACGTAACACTTTGAACATCTTGTCTAATCTCTCTCTATCTTTGTCTCATCATTGTAAGATTAAGTGTTGTATGTTCATGTTTGTCAATACCGGAAGATTCTGGAATTTGCGCTGTACATTCTGGATTTATGGGACCTGTGGAATTAGTTATGGGCCTACCTAATTTCCAACATTTGGTATCAGAGCTCACAGGTTTACAACATATGGATTCAAAGCATCTTATAACATTTGACATATGACATATACACTTAGTCTAGATGAGTAGAGATTTGAGAATTAGACAATTCAGTCACATGTTTATGTATTAGTGTGGAGTATGAAGTTGATTATCTGTTTAGCAGCCAAATACTTTACAGAAGTATTGTGTGAAGAGCAAGACTTGATGAAGAGAAGGCTACTTCAAATTCAAAGAAAAGCAAGTTTGGAGAAGATGAAGGAACCAGATTAACATCAAATCACAGGTATTAGTTTCTACTATCAGATTGTCATTTGCAGGTCATATCTTAGAAGAGCATTTATGAAGAGATTTGAAGGATTCAAGAAGTGCTTTTATACACTTTCATTATTTTGAAAGTAAAAGCATTAACTACATCAAAACAGGTATCTAGAGGTTGTTCTTGAGAGCTTTAATAGAAGATCTCTTTCATGGCAAGAAAGCTCATCTAAGAAGACAAATTTGGAGATGAGATCAGTTTTGTTTTCAGCCAACACAGGGTTGGAAGTTTTGTCGATCAGAGTTGGTACCTACAGAAGTAATTCAATATTCAGGATATGAGGAGATGGAGCTGAGATGGTAGAAGCATGTTTTATCTTCTATATTCACTTCCATTTATATATCATGGTTGTTTTGTCTCTTACTCTTAGCACTAGAGGAAGAGAAAAATTCATTTGAAGAAGTTAAGAGTGCTTGCTACTTCAAGATGAAGAGAACAAAAGGTATGGAAGAGAAATTTGAACATGTTAACATCATCAGATGGAAGAAAGATGCAGAAGAAAGTCCAACAATTCCAAACGGAAAGTAAGACTTCCTTTTCTCTTATATTTTCCATATACTTTTCCTACTTTTATCCTCTACATCCAAAGAGAAGTCTACGAGAACATCTTGTGTGAAAAAGATAGTTTAAAGAAGAAGCAATTTCTTGTTTTGCATTATACTTGGTCATGTTTTAGTAGGTTTGACAAAGAATTACATTGAGAGAAAGAAAAGCAGCAAATATCTAAGACAACTTATATGTTTTAACTCATATGTGTATGAGTTATGTATAAGGTGAAGATTTTGAGCAGACAGCTTATATGTTCTCTCAAGGAATTCTTGGAGTGTCAATTCAGAGCTACTTGATATATGACAAATTACAGAGAAGTATATTTCTTCTTTATCTAACTCTTGAGGTAAAAGAGTATTTATAGCAGATGTTGGAGACTTGGAGTTAGGTTTTTTGAGTTTGGAAAAGTTACCTCATATTCAGTATACTCAGAAAATTCAGAGTTTTTCAGGATGAAAATTCAGAAAATTCAGTATTTTCAGAATTTCAGTATTTTCAAAAAAAAAAATTCAGAATTTAGTGTTTTCAGAAAATTCAGAAATTTCAGTATTCTCAAGAAAATTCAGAAAAATTCAGATTTTGTGATGTGCCAATCAGATGGAGAATCTACTTTCTATGATCGTCTTGACTTTTGGATACATGCTTGTATTCAACAAGGTGTTCCATCAAATCCTATCACTTGATTGATAAGTGGAGTTAGCCAAAAGAAAGTCAAGCAGATACTATCAGATTTCACTCGGGAAGAATACGAAGATATGAAGTATCAACTTGTAGCTTTTGGAGTTCTCAAAGTGAGAGTTTGTCCACTTGTGTTCCAGTAGAAGTTGCAGATTCTTGAGATGGATTTAGTTGAAGAAAAGTTTTACAACTTTATGTAAGAAGCATGGATACTTAGAGACATTCAGATAGCAAATCAAACATTCAATCATGAAGTTTGAAGAGAGCAGATTCTACACAGGTATTTTGTTGGAGAGATCTTGAATGATCTTGAAAATCTTGAGTATTTTTCAGTCAAATGTCCATCCTTTCTTTGTCAAGTTCTTAACATTGGAAGAAGTAAGTCAAAGATTCAGATTCTATCAGATTAGTGTTGCAGAGAAATAGAAGAAGATACTTGTTATGTTGTAGAAGATTATGAATCCTAAAGTGCTTTCAGCAAAGGTTTTTTATTATGATGTAAAAGATCAGCTAACCTTATTCCAGATTATGGGAAGCTAACCTTATTCTAGATTATGGGAAGCCGAGGAATGGAAGGAAAAGCTATTGGCATGTGCACTGCTAATAAAAAGGGTTCAGATATTTTGTTTCAAACACAGATATTGATGATATGGTAGCAATGCTAAAACACTGAAAATCAGATTTATTGAAAGGGTTTTCTCCCAAATCTGATCTCTGATGACTGAATATCATATACCATTGAAAAGCTCTCTTCAAGCTCTACAAGATAGGCTCATAAAAATTTTACCCAAATTTTGTGTCAAAAATGATTAAGTACCAAAATTAGGGTTTCTGCCCTAATAGGATTTTTGACTGATGTGACATTGATTTCCAACAATCCCCCCCTGCAATGTCATATTGGTAGAAACTGAACTAGATATGCAACTTCATTCATATGCAAACTGACATGTGCTTCAAACTTGTCCTTCAACCCTTCAAACTTTATCTTCAAAAGTCTTCTTCAAAACTGAATTTGAACTTCTTCAAACTTCAAAAAGCTGAATTTGCTGAATATGAACCATAATACTTGAGAAAATATGCAAACTAGATATCCAATAGTGTTATCATACATCAAGCAATCACTGCTTAATAACATATGTAGCATGACTTGACTTTGAATCTGCTATATTCTGAAATAAGTCTTCTCAAACCCATAAGCATACACTAGGATTCACATATTTGCATTTACTTTAAGAAAGATTTCTCAACGTACTTTTGCTGTGTCATGTAGATACACTTAACAAAATCAGAAATTGAATCCATCGTGGGACTTGTAACTGACAACTCACAACTTAGTGTATTATGAACATATTCATCTCTGACTGTACTCAGCTCAACTCATGAGAGTATCACCAAAATTTCATATCTATGATGTCATCATGTCTTCATCCTTGTTCTATCTGTAAGTCTTTCATACCTCTTTCCTTCAAATTTTGATATAATCATATATGTGCGCACCTCATAAGTAACAGACCTCTCTGAAATATCAAGCTTCTCTATAATAGAACTCTAGAACTTTCTCCCAAATAGGAACACCCAACAAGAACTTTCTTGAGACATTCTCCTTCTTCCTTCTTCTTTAAAACTGGAACATAAAGAGAAAATGACAAAGGAAATATAGGAATACGTGTAGGTATGATTCTTCATTCTTTCACATATGGCTGAAAATAAGTCTTCATGTTTCATCACCCCCTTGGATGATTTGACACTAGTATCTAAAATTCTTCAAAGTATATCATACTTTTTTAAAATCTGGAACGTCTTCCTTCCTAATTTTCTGCTGATTTAGGGTTTTTATCTCATTTGATAGCTCTCAGCTTGGAGGTCATAAAAATGTATTCAGATCATTCATTTGGTGGTGAGAAGTGTGAAAAATAAGTCAGAAGCACTTTTTAACGATTAAATTAAAATAAAGCAAAAGCAATTTAAAAAGCGATGAGATTAAAATAAAGCACTTTTTAGTGAGTTTTTCGCATGGAGCTTTAAAACCTATATAAGAGAGCATTGAGGTCACTTTTTAGATTATCCAACGCTAAGTTAACGCCAAAGATTGGTGGAACTTAAGGAGATGGTGCTGTAGCACACATGGAGCAGCCATGGTGCACTTTAGGAGCAACTATGGAGCTATGTTGAGGAGGAGCCATGGAGTTATTCTTGGAGAAGAGTGTGCTCACACTCTTGCTTATGGAGAAGGCTTACCTGTCAGCAGCTTGGTAGTGTGGATCATCCATCTAGATTATGTATTTGAAGATTGTTTTCTACATGAAGATTATGGAGTACTTCAAAGACATTGGATGGAGCTTAACATAAGATTGCATCTTATGTTAACTATTCAGGTACATATTCTCTTTATGCACACAGGCACTGCTTGGAGCTTATGGAGGCGAGGCATCCATACATGCATGCTACATGCATTCAGATGAGGTGTTAGAGAAGGTGTTTCCATATGAGTATGAGGATTTCTGTCAGCAACATGTTAGCATTCTATGCTAATTCCATAAGTATGTGATCTATCACACACACATCTGATTTAGGGTCTTCCATAGCCTAAATTCAGATTAGGGTTTGTTGATTATCAGTTTCAAATTGATCTTTCCTCTTTCTGTCACTCATATTCACTTTTCTACAACCTATGAGGTCATACATCTCATACATATTCAGATTTTTGTCCCTACATCTGAATATTCTTGTATTTTTGTACATACACTCTTCCATCTATTTGTGCTCACATAGAGTGGTTGAGATTTTGACTCCCACATTGTAAATTGGCATTTGTATATATGATGGTGTGAGTAAGTAGTGGCTTACGTAACACTTTGAACATGTTGTCTAATCTCTCTCTATCTTTGCCTGATCATTGTAAGATTAAGTGTTGTATGTTCATGTTTATCAATACCAAAAGATTCTGGAATCTGTGTTGTAGATTCTGGATTTATGGGACCTGTGGAATTAATTATGGGCCTACCTAATTTCCAACAATCCAAATAAGAGAAAGTACTATTTTGACTACTGTCATTCTAGATGTAGGTGCAAAAGTCTCATCTTAGTCAATACCTTTCTTTTGTGCATAACCTTTGACTAGTAACATTGCTTTATACTTGTCAATAGTACCATCTGCTTTTCTTTTGATTTTGAAGATCCACTTAACAACAATTGATTTTGAAGATCCACTGAACACCAATTGCCTTTTCACCTTTGGTAACTCACAAAGCTTTTATGTTTGATTCTTATGAATAGAATCAATCTCTTCTTGCATAGCTTTCTTCCATACAGGATTTTGTAGTGCATCTTTGACATTAGCTAGGTCATTTTCAACTTAAGTTACTGCTAAAATGTTATGAATCTCAAAATTTTCTGCCTAATTTATCTTATCTGCTTGTTCTCTCTTTGTCTGACTTCGGATTCGTCCTCTGAAGTTCTTTTGTTTCTAGGTTTGATATAACCACCTCGGCATATTCTTGAAAAGTGATGAAATATCTTCTGGTTCTTCAGTATCTCTATCTTCTAGAACTCTCGAACCTTCTCCAACTTCATAAATAGGAACATTAAGAGGTACTGATGATGGACTAGGTACTCATGTAAGTAATGTAACTCCGTCTTCACCTTTATCAAGTGCATCTTTTAGGGTTTGAGAAGGTTCATCACCCCCCTTGTATGGTTGAATAAAAGAATCCAAATTCCTTCTAAAGAATGCATAATCATCTTATTTTATGAAATTTGGAATTTTTTGCCTTCTTATTAAAAACCCGATTTTCTGAAATATTGCCTAAGAGTAGGATATCACCTCTATATAGAACATAGAATCTGTATCTTTTGCTTTCAATTGCATAACCAATAAAGATGGCTTTAATGGCTTTTATATTGAGCTCACCACGATCCGTCTTCTCAATGTGAACATAAGCTTGAGAACCAAAAACTTTGAAGTAACTCACATTGGGCTTCTTCCCATGATGAGCCTCATAAGGTTTAATGACCTTCAAAGCTTTTGTGGAAGATCTATTCAGAATGTGATTAGCTGTTCTACTGCATCAAACCAAAATTTGGGAGAAAGCTTTTTGGATGATATCATACTATGCATCATCTCAACAAGTGTTCTATTCTTTCTCTATGCAACACCATTTTGTTTTGGAGTGTAAGCAATAGTAAGTTGATGAGAAATACCTTTGTTTTCAAGAAAAGTCTTAAAGGCTCACTTCTCAAAATTTGGATCTTTGATTGGCTTTCATTTTCAACCATAGCTAAAAACTTCTTGAAAGTAGAAAGGACTTATGACTTTAAGTCCATAAATCCAAGAATATCTTGAGAAATCATCAATGAAAGTAACGAAATATCTGAAACCTTGAATGGAATCTCTTTTCATAAGACCATTTATATATGAGTGTATGATATGCAACTTCCTTGTGGTTGTGATGTATCCATGTTTCTTGAAAGGTAGTTTGTGAAGCTTTACTTCAAGACATCCTTCACATGATTCGGCATCATCTCGTAAAGCAAAAGTAGGTAAACTCTCCACCATTCCATGATCTTTCATGCGCTTGAGAGTTGTGTAACTGATATGACCAAATCTAGCATGCCATAACTTCATGTTCTTATTAGGTGTAGAAGATCTAGCAACATTAGCCTGACTAATTTTGGATAATATGAACATGCCACTTCTGTTTTCACCTTGAAGTAAACAATGCTTCTCATTAGGTGAGAAGATCTGACATGAATCTTTCTTAAAAACCACTTTAAAACCATGTGACAAGAAAGTAGATATAGAGAGCAAATTCTCGGCATATAAAGAACATTGGAAATCATGAAATCTCCACTTGCTCTTGACTTTAGATCACTTCTTCAATACGAATATCATCTAAATCATGACCATATGCAATGGTCACTCTTCTACCTGAAGAGTTAGTAAGAGAAGAAAAGACCTTTTTGCAATCTCCAAAATAAAAAAATCCAAGGATTATCAGAGATTGCATCTAATGTTGCCTGATCACTAGCTATTTCTTCAATTGTAACACATGCGTAAGATTCTTCCTTTGAAGATTTAGGTTTTGATTTATCTTGAGCATTATTACCTGATGCGTTCTTCTTCTCATTAAAAGTCCTTGTTCTGCATTTTGCTATGAAATGACCTGGTTTCTTACAGTAATGGAAAATTCCTTTCTTTGAAGTATTTAGTAACAAATTTTTCTTTGGGTGTAGATGAAGTATTACGGATAGGACTAGAAGTTTTAGGAGTAGAAGATTTACCGTCCTTCTTAGTTTGCTGACTCATTTTCTCTTTCTTTGTGGTCTCATTCTTCTTCTTACCCTTTGATGATGATAACATAGCTTCATCATTCTCTTCCATACTCTTTTGTTGATCTTCATCTTGAAGTAACAATTACCGAAACTCTTCAAATGAAAGTTCTCTATTTCTTGTAGAGAGATAAAGAAGTAACAAAAGCATGATATGTAGATGGAAGTGAGTTAAGAAGTGTGTTTACCATATTTTCATATGAAATATTGACTCAAACATTGAGAAAACAGATCTCGTAAGTCTTTGAGTTTCAAAATGTATGACTGAACTGATATGCTGGCTAGCTGTCTCCTTAGATGAGCTTTTCTAGTCGGTTTGTGCTCTGATAGAGATTCTCTAAACTCCAACCAAACTTGATGAGAGGTTCTGCATGACCTGATAAGGGGTATAATATGAGACTTCTATAGCAATATATGAAAGTACCTGTGCATCCCTCGAATCCCACCTGGTTTGCTCTTGTGTAGGAAGTAATCTAGTAGTAGTATGGACTCCTAATGATGAAGTAGTTCTTTTTTCTTCACTAACCTCATGTTGAGAAGAAATAGGAATAGAAGGTCTTCTAGAAGATGAAGAAACATCTTCTTGGACTTGTCTTGGCCTTGGATAAGTGCCATTGACAATATTCCATAATTCCTTAGATACTAACAAATTTAACATCGTAAAACTCCACATTGGATAGTTAGACGTTCCTTCAAGCTTGTCTTCATTCTCAAGTCTATAGTCACTCATCTTGTTAAGGGTGTATGCAAACTATGCTCTGATACCAAATTTTGGAAGTGGGATGAGCTTCAGTAACAATTAAACAGAGGTTTACAGGTCTTCTAACACATGAACCTTAGCATACACACCTTAATACTAAAAAAGAGATGAGTGAAAGATACAGAGAGAATAGACAAGATTTTCAAAGTGTATGGTAAGCTAGAATGCCCACCTATACTAACTATATTTAAATGTCAAATTACAATGTACGAATATGATACAAATTAATTACAATGTGCGAATATGATACAAACCGACAATATCTGAATCTACGCAGAAATAGGGAACTAGATACAAGAAATTGTGTGTAAAGTGCCTAAGAGGTATGTGTGTGTATGTGAGAATGAAGAAAATAAGAATAATTTAGAACTGATTTACAACAAACCCTACTTCTGAAATTAGGGTTTCAAAAACTCTAAATCAGAAACTAGTGAACTAACAAGTGTGGGACTGATATAGACTTGCTACTCATAATAAATCAGCAAGATGGTGATGGTTGGTTGCCAAAATCTCCTCTAGAGCTGCACCAAAGATAGAGCACACCTCCTTCAGAAGTTACTGACTTCTAGGATTGATTGATCCTTGAGATTGGTGCCCAAGTGATGCCATAAGTGACCCCTAAGGCTTCTTTATATATGCCTCAAGGCTGAACCACAACATTAACGACGAAAAGCTACACAAAAAGCATGCAATGAAGCAAAAAAAATGAACTTGCTTTTCAAGAATTAAAAATTGCTTTTTGTGAACAAAACTGCAACGATTTCCATATTTAGCCATCAATTAGTTATGAGAGTTAGCTTTTCTTGATGTAGAGATTGAGAGGCACATAACTAGGGAAAAAACCATTTTGGAGGCAAATTAGGGTGAGGATTTTCTCTCAATCTCGACCTTTGTTGGTTGAATGTTATACACCAAATGAAAGCTCTCTTCAAGCTCTATTTAGTTATGTGCCTCTTAGTCTCTACATCAAGGAAAATCTAACTCCCATAACTAATTGATGGGTAATATCAAAATCATTGCAGTTTTGTTTATAAAAAGCAATTTTTAATTCCTGAAAAGCAAGTTCTTTTTTTGGCTTTATAACATGCTTTTTGAGGTGCTTTTTCAGCAGTTAATTTCGTGGTTCAGCCTTGAGGTCTATATGAAGAACCCTTAGCTGTCACTTATGGCATCACTTGAGCACCAATCTCAAGGGACTAACTTCTAGAGGAGGTGTGCTCTACTTGGTGCAGCTGTGGATGAGATTTTGGCAGCCAACCATCAACATCTTGCTGATTTACTGTGAGTAGCAGGTCTATAACTTCATTAGTTTCTGCACTCGGTTTTTAAAACCCTGATCTCAGAATTAGGGTTTTCTGTAAAATAGTTCTAAATTGTTCTTATTCTCTACATTCTCATATACACACACTCTTCATACCTCTTAGGCACTTTAAACATGATTTCTTGTATCGAGCTCCCTATTTCTGCTTAGATTCATATATTGTCAGTTTGTATCATATTCACATATTGTAATTTGACATTTAAATATCAATTAGGGTAGGTGAGCATTCTAGCTTACCATACATTTTGAAAATCTTATCTATTCTCTCTCTATCTTTCACTCGTCTCTTTTTGAGTATTAAGGTGTGTATGCTAAGGTTCATGTGTTTGAAGATCCTGTAAACTTGTGATTAAGTGTTATTGAGGCCCACCCCACTTCCAACATTATCCCTCTTAAGAAAAATATACCTTTTGGATAAAAAAAAAGAATGCAAAGCAATTCGTTGCGAACATCGCAACATTGCGAAGTTGCGGACGGTTTGCAATGCGTTGCGATGCAACTATGCCCCCACGTGCATGCGTGCACACACACAGACACATATTTCTACTGACTTATGTTTGCTTTGGCATGTTCACATTTTGCAAACTGACCAAAGCATTCATTTTAATAAAACTGTGGTCTTAACTCACTTTTCAAGATAAAGACTTTTATAAAACTTGTGCATACTTCTTCATCTTCTTCATTTTGCCTGCACAAAGCTTTTTCTCTCTATTTCCTCTCTCCTCACATAGCTGGTCATCTGCTTGGTGTTTGGAGAAACTGAGCACATCTTCGTGTAGCTCTCTAAGGCCTCTTTCAGATGGATAGCTGAGTCGGCAATTCTCTCTTAGTCCTTTCCACGTTGGGTGCCCTGGGATGATAGCCTTTTTCTATGTAGAAGGGGAGGATACCCTCTGGGGGCTGCCCATGGATAAGGTGTAGAGAAGGGAATTCGTGAGGGGCGAAGAGCCCCAAGATTCACCTGCTGTGATTCAACTCAAGGATGCTGCAGGTTAGAGTTTCAACTGGCGAAGGGGCTTCCCATCACCAAGGCTAGGCCCTCACTCATGAGATTGGTCCCCTCTACATTAGATAAGGCATGGAGGAAGATACGGTGGGCCAGAAAGGGCAGCCATGGATGCTTTGGACGATAGGGGAGGACCAAACCACTTTGTACGAGTCTTTGTGGGAGGGCGAGAAGGATAATAATGAGGACTTGTGTGGTGATAGGGACAATAATAAGGGTCATAAGTGATAGCTCATAAGAAATAGTTTAAGATGTATTATGTATGACTAGAGTACTCCTATCTATTTCCATATCTGGGCTGCTTGTTTTTGTCTTTTGTGAGATGTTAGCACTACTTTTTTTATGGTGCACAGGTTTCATCATATTATTTATGATAGGAAATGAGATCATATGGCTTCCATCATTTATGGTTTTACATACCCTGCACTTGGGCTGTTTGTTTCTGTAAGATGTTATCAGCTTGTATTTAATGGTGAATAGCTTTCAGCATATCATGTCCTGAATGTGATAGGCGATGATATGATAGGGTATTCTGTGCCAATGTCATTTTGTTAATCAATTGTGGGCATTAGATGTTAGTGTCAAGTCAACTTCAGCTGTGTGCAGTTGCACATATGGGCACGTGCATGAAGTCTTGGAAAGTTGGATGAGAGATGCAAGTTCGCAACACATATATATATATATATATATATATATATATATATATATATATATATATATATATATATATATATATATATATATATATATATATATATATATATATATATATATATATTTGGAGAGTACAATGAATTGGAAAGACACACACACCCGACCTCGTAAGGTAGAGGCACCCATCTTGGGGAACTTCATGGACACCCATCTTTGGGAACTCATGGTTATGTCCAACCAAGACTCGGGACTTCCTCCTAGAGATTCAAAGCATCAACCACTAGGCTATGCAGGCTTGGACAAGGTCGCAACATATTGCCTATGGATAATGGTTATCGTTACTATGTAATCTGTATGTGCTTTAAATTAGCTCGTATGTGCATGCATCATGTGTTTAGCAGAGGAATTCTGGTGTTCTGATGCTCGTTCTTTTATACTATTATTTTGTCAGCCAAGCTGAAATCTGTTTCTTAATCATTATTACGTTGATTGAAACTAATTCCTTTAATATATTTCTGTTGTATTTGTTTGGGTCTTTTTCATGTTATAATTAACGCGGAATATTTAAGGAAATAAAATGGGTGATTTGAAAGCTGTCTAATACATTATCTTGAAGCTTCTTATTTTCTGAAAGGACTTAACGTGGAAAAGGTTAAGAAGTTGAGTGAAGAGGGGGAACTCAGTTGATGGGAGGAGGGTGTTATTATAATTTGGGACTTTGTGCAGGTAGATGGGCATGTTCGTCGGCTGGACAAATACCTGGAGAAGTTGGATCAAGAACTTAAACGTGGTGTGTGCTGTATGTGATGCATTTCTGCAATAGTGTGATAATATTCTTATTTGTTTTTTCTCAATCAAAATGATGTTTTTAAACAGAAATCGGACTGAGAGGAGGCTTATCTGCTGCTGAACATAAGTCAGGCATCTCTAGTCCCCTGAGAAATGAAGCTGATGCTAAATCTTTTCAGAAGTACTGATCTTGAACTTGAATTCTTTGATTATAGTACTGAACTTTGAACTTGAATTTGTTGATTATAGTGTTGAGATTAACCAGCCCATATACTAAGTTTTCCAGTTCTTCCTAATTGATGCAGACAGCATGTAACAGAACAACCTGTTAGCATGGATCTTGATCTGCCTGTAGATCCAAATGAACCAACATATTGTATCTGCAATCGGGTATCCTTCGGAGAGATGGTCGCTTGTGACAATGAAAATGTGAGTCCTTTTGAAAATGTACTTGTCAATATCGAATAATCAAGTGTCAGTTGTCTATCATTGCTTGTAAGATTTATTATGATTTGTTCCTGAAGTGAAAGAATATTGTCTGTTGTAATGGCAGTGTAAGATCGAATGGTTTCATTATGAATGTGTGGGAATCACTGACCCGCCCAAAGGGAAGTGGTACTGCCCTGAATGTGCTCCTAAAATGAGGCGTCGAAAAGGTTAGCACAGAGGCACTTCAGGTTTCAATTCAAAATCTCCAGGGAAGACATATTTGATGGCTGCAAACTATGGGATTGCTGATGATGGTTCCATTCTATCAGATTATGTTAGTAATATGAAATATCCACTGGCTCCTCTTCGAGTTCTGACTTCAATTTCTTCTTGAAACAGCAGTCATGCATGTACATAAATGAAAACTCCAGGTTGGATAAATACAATATTGCCAATAGTTGGTATTATTGGACTTCCCTCAATGCTGAAAGGTGAAGATATGAATATACCAGTGATATTCTTTGTTCTTGGAAGATTTGAGTGTCCCCCCCCCCCCCCCCCCCCCCCCCACACACACACACACACACACACACACACACACACACACACACACACACACACACACACACACACACACACACACACACACACACACACACACACACACACACACACGCACACACATGCGCGCGCACGCGCACTACAGAGTCTCTGATGAGATGTGGAGGTGTAAATACTAAAATGAATCTATATAATTCGGATTCTTTTTTTCTTACAATATTAAATTATATAGTATGCATATCTCCCTATTTCTCTATCTACATGGAATCAATTCACATCTTTTGCACTTTTTGTTATTGTGAGGTTGTAAACTATTTGGTATATATGCTTTCCCTCCCTAACTTGCATGCATACAGTGGGGATGTGGATTTTGATAGAAATTGGATTCTTTTGTTCTTTCAAGTTTCAGTTATAAATTTATGAGTGTGCATGCTCTTTTTTCCTCCCATGCTTGCAAAGAGCAGAGATAGCATATATGCATTCTACCCCTATGAGTATCCATGATGCTGCTGGACTCCCTTTCCATTATTATGGTTGTACCTTAATAGCAAATAGTTTTTCACTTCCTATGCTGTTATTATCGCTTATTGCCATAGTGTTCACTTCCAGTATGCACTTTTTCCTCTTTGTGATGATAGGGTACATGTCCATAGGGTTGAGTGGTTGTGATGTGGGCCAAACTGGCGCCACATAGACATTAATACATCCCATTGAACATGATTTTCAGAAAGTTGTCTTTGTCATCTAACACACCCACTGAACATGGTTTTCATTGGGGGGAGAGAAAGGAATGATGTATTAATGTCTATGTGGAGCCAGCTTGGCCCATATCACAACTGTTGAACATGATTTTTAATTAGCTGTCTAGTTTTACTTCGTCATCTAACACACCCACTGAACATGATTTTCAAAGCTGTCTAGTTTTACGTCTGTGCAGTTATAGACCCCATTAGTGTTTGTTACCTCCCTAACACATCAACTCAACAATTGTATTGTATTTGCTTCAGTTCATTTTTCTCTTGCTAATCCAGATTGTACTGAATCTGTCATAATGTAATACCTGTTTTCTCAGGTTATTTTGTGCTTTTGAACATGTGATAATATAATTCAAACTCACTTTTAATTTCACCTCTCTCTCTCTCTATCTCTATCTCTCTCTCTCTGGCGTGTCCATTTCTTCTACACTTATGTGCACGTTCTTATGGTCCAGTGAATGGATATGTAGGTTGATTCATATGATGCATTCCTGGTTAGATTCCCTAAGGGAAGGGGCATTTGCTAATGGGAGGCCATTTTCGATGAGAAAATGTTCTAGACCCTACAAACTATTCATCTCACTTGGCATAGAAACTTAATGAACACATGAAGCAAGTCTTCTTGCATGAAGAGTTTTGTCCGTGAGGGCTTGCACTGCCTTGTTGAGAATTGCAATTTCTGTGTTCTGGGCAGCCTTGGAAAGGGATCTTCAATGTCTTATGTATATGCTTTTACCTCCATCAATGCCGTGATGATTAATAATGGTTGTTAAGCTGAAGGACAGAGGTGACACAGAGACAGAAGATGGATATGAAAATGGTGTAATGGCCTCTCAATATCTCAGTCATGGGCATGCTTTTTCGTAAAAAATCCACTGCATCTGTTCGTCTTCCAAACATATTCATCTTTAGCACGACCTCATGAGACATGTAACATGCATCGGGTCGCTTTGTTCCATGAAGCAGGCAACTGCTCATGTGCCTTGGCTCTTGATGGGCTCATTGCCTACATAACTTGGTCTCAAGTTGATCATTAATAATGGCACTGACTTAATTGAGGAAGAAAGGGGATCACCTGATTGGTACAGGTAATGTGGAAGTTTACATGTGCTTGAATCATTGTGTTGAGAAGTAAAATACCAGTTAAAGCTATCAAAAAGATACATATTTTGAAGTAGAATAATAGCACAAGATTAGTGCAAAGTTTGCATGCCTCCTTGATCAAGAGTACCAAAATAAGAATGATGATGGCATCAATGGCAAATGACTATGAGGACAACAAACATGCTGCAATTGTATGTGCACATGCACACATGTACATACAGGGGTGATGATTAATGGGTGATATGTTTGCACGCTATCCTGTCCATTCATGCAACTTAGAACATGCAGACATGGGCCAAACCATGTAGCATTGCGATATGTAATTGGTAATTGGTAGTGTGTGTGTGTGTGTGAAGAAGCTTTAGGAATGTCGGGATCTTTCTCTCTCTCTCTCTCTCTCTCTCTATCTATAGGAGCCTCCTCCTATCAAGGGAGCACTAGATTGTGCTCTTTGACTACAGTAGACAGGATTTTGGAAACATGCTTCTGATTACAAGAATACCCACATAGGGAAAATAGTACAAGAATATGTAGCTGATACAAGAAGTCCACAACCCGGGATTGATAGGTATAGATAACTCAGCTAGAGGTGATACAGGAGATCCCACAACCCGGGATCATAAGTATGGAGCAAGATCTTTGGATTACAAGAATGCCCTTTTGGGAGATGAACTAGATACAAGAAAGAACTCGACAAGATCTCGTACGAGATTACAACAGGACAAAGCTAGATGTCCAAGATACAAGACTAGAGCAAGAGACAAGACTAGAACCCGAACTAAAACTTGAAAGTACTTACTTGGTGATTAGGACTCCTTGAGCTCCCAAGACTGGCATTGTTAAGAGTATGTATGTGGCCAAGGTCTCCTTATATAGGATTTCAAGGGCAGTTCCCAAGGGCAGTTGTGAGCTGATGATGTTATCAATGATATCAATAACCCGAACAGGACCCCTGAATGTCAGAATTTAGCAAATAGACAGTTGATCTTAGGGTTTTGGCACGTTCCGAATGCAATGGAAGCAATGGTTTCTCCTAATTTTGAACCAATCAAGAGATATAGGATTCACATGGAATTTGAGGTTCATGATGGTTTCCTTTGTCCATGACATCACCTCCCCCTCAAGTGACGAGTTCCACGAGGAGCAGTCATGTTCTTTGGTGTTGGCTTCATTGGATTTCTCTTATGGAATTCTCGAACCTTGATTGGTGCTCGTTGAAGGTTTTCCGCAGGTTTCCAAGTACGATCTCTGATGTCATTACCCTTTTAAATGAATAAGGTACCCCAATCTTCCTCGGGATATTCTTGAATCTAGGACATGCTCGACTTCAAATTCTTTATGATCATTAATCTCGATAGGTGGTGAAGGACTAGGTTTCTCCCCCCTCAATGGTGAAATTCGATATGGTTCCAACATGGATACATGGAAAACTGGATGTATTCTCATGGTACTTGGTAGCTGGAGGTTGAAGATGACTAGATTAATCTTGGCCAAGATGGTGAATGGACCAAATCTTTGATGATCTAACTTTGCAGAAGGCCTTGAAGTTTATAAATTGTTTCTGAGTAACCATACTTTATCCCCAATTTGATATGATGGATTCTGAACATGATATTGATCTGCATAGTACGTTATATTGTTATTGAGCTTTATGGATCTCTTGAGTTCTTTGTGAATGTCCATCATGTATTGGGCCTTGTCTCTGGCAGCTTGGTTCTTGATATGATTTGAGTGTTGTATATCTATCCTTGGATGTTGTCCATAATTTGCAAAGACGAGAGTTTTCTTAGTAGACGCATGAACACTATGTTGGAGTTAGACATCTGTGGAAGCAAGTGAACAACTCAAGGAAGAAGAAGAAGCTTGGAGCACAACACAATACTGAATGTATTACTACTAGAATGTACAAAGATAAGTAGCCTATTAGGGCAATAGGTATGTATACAAGCCGGGGGAAGAAAACCTCCTAAAGAGGGAAAAAAGTGCCTCAGTGATCCTAGTGTGTTCACACACATCACTACCTAAATATATCAACAAATCCCCTCCTGGGAGTGATGCGATGAACAAGGAGCTGGCACTCATGTATAAGGAAGTGCCAAGGTATGTGGAAATCACTCCACAAAAGGAAGCAGGCCCAAAGCTTTGTGGAAAGCTTCAAACTTCTCCCTAGGCAGAGCCTTCGTGAAAAGGTCTGCAATGTTCTCTTGCGTGCACACATATGCCAAGCTGATCTCCCCAACATAGAAACTCTCCCTGACATAATGATAATGCACCTCAATGTGCTTAGTGCGAGCATGGAACACAGGGTTTCTCGCAACTGCCAATGCGCTCTAACTGTCAGTGAAGATGGTGGTGGCAAAAGATTGACCAACACCCAAATCAGCCATAAGGCGTCTGAGCCACAGACACTCAACAGTCGTTGTGAAAGCTTCCTTATACTCAGCCTCACAACTGGAAGTGGCCACATGTTGGGGATTCGGGGACAAGAAGGAGTTTGAGGGTTTGTAGGAGAAAAAGAAGATGATGAAAATGGAATAACAGTGAGAACTTCTGCAAGGAAATACTCTTGGAACCCTTGAATATTAATTATCTTTCAACAATTACAATGACTGCGCATAGTCTAATCAATGACTAAATACCACTTCAGAGAGCATCTGAAGACCAATTATCTCAAGTCTTCCAGCGGCCGTACACCAATCCTTCACTTGCTTCCCGCTTCCCTTGTGCACACCTTGCACTAAGCTTCCGTCAAGCTAAGGAATTGGTATCACTGCGCAGCACGCAATAGCCCTTGGAACTCCTGGAATCCAGCTCGCCTTCTCTCTTCTCTGCACACTTTCCTCTTGACACCTCTTGCACTCTTGAATGTCGTCCCACACTGGAGGCTCTTCTTGCTTCCTTTCTTGCTCTTCTGAAGCTCTCTCTTGCTCTCAACTCCCGATGTCCAAGAATAGCCTTTGTCCTTCCTTTTGTTTGAGAGTCCGCCGGTTCGCGCACTCTAACTGCAATACAATCTTGGTGTTCACTTTGATGTCCCAAGATTGCTCTCACAAGTGGCAGCCAACTACTCACTGTTTTGTCCTGTAGTGACTTTAGCCTAAAACCAAAAATTTTAATGGGGGGCCATTCTTTCACCTGTGCGTACACTTTTGCCGCTTCACATACCTTCATGTTTCCTTTTAAGTCTTCACTTTTACACATAAGAGGGGGTTCACCTGAACCTTCCAAAACCCTTTAAAACACACTTTGAACTTTAGGAAAATTAGAGAAAATACCTCTGCAACCTGCAACCACTTTCTCCAATTTACCCTTTATGGACAATTAATTGTGCACCACCTGTGCACTTTGACACCTGTACTTAGACACTTTGACTTTGCACCTGTTGACTTTGACCTTGACCTTGGTGACTTTGACCAGTTGACTTTGACCTTTGACTTTGACTGCAATTAACTTTGACCACATGACTTTCATGGCTCAACAGTTGCCCACCACCTAATGTGCTCTCCGTCCCGGAGAGCTATAGCCAAAACTCGGAGCATAACAGACACCATGAAAAGAGTACTGCAGAACTGGAAGAGGACATCGGAGCAGCGACCAAATCCACCAAAAGCAGGATGGAACAAGTACCAGAGAAGAACCATAAATGGGAGTTGTGTTAGGAAAAAGCTAAAAAAAAAGGGGGGCAAGGTGAGTGTAGAAAGGAAGGTAAGGGAGGGATGAGGAGAAGGCTTATGGGGTCTAGAGGGGGAAAAAACCATCAAACAGGAGGGCTACAGAGTGAGCAAATGGAGAATAGTGAAATAGATGGTGAGAGGAGATGATAATAGACAATGTGGTCAATGTAATAAAATAAAAACATATGGTAATTATGATCAAAACATGTTGTTTGTGCCAAAAGTCAGAGAAAAAGTGGTAATTTGGAAAAATAAAGTCAAAAACTGAGTCCAGAGGTGCCAAAAAACATGAAAATGACTCCTTTTTTGTAAAAAACGGCCAACCGAGGCACAATTCAGAGCCAAAAGCTTCGAGCCATAAAAAATAAAAAAAAAATAAGAAATAAAAAAAATATATCTAAATAAAAAATAAATAAATAAAAAAATGGGTTGCGGTGTGGTGAGGGGGGGCGAGGTGTGGTGAGGGGGGGCGAGGTGCGCTGAGGGGGGGGGTGGTGTGGTGAGGGGGGGTGTGGTGAGGGGGGGTGAGGTGTGGTGAGGGGGGGCGAGGTGCGCTGAGGGGGGGGGTGGTGTGGTGAGGGGGGGGGGGGGGGTTGCGGTGTGGTGAGGGGGGGCGAGGTGTGGTGAGGGGGGGCGAGGTGCGCTGAGGGGGGGGGTGGTGTGGTGAGGGGGGGGGTGTGGTGAGGGGGGGTGAGGTGTGGTGAGGGGGGGCGAGGTGCGCTGAGGGGGGGGGGTGGTGTGGTGAGGGGGGGGGTTGCGGTGTGGTGAGGGGGGGCGAGGTGTGGTGAGGGGGGGCGAGGTGTGGTGAGGGGGGGCGAGGTGCGCTGAGGGGGGGGGGGTGGTGTGGTGAGGGGGGGGTTGCGGTGTGGTGAGGGGGGGCGAGGTGTGGTGAGGGGGGGCGAGGGGCGCTTTTTTTTTTTTTTTTTTTTTTTTTTTCGTATTTTTTTTCTTTTTTTTTTTTTTTTTTTTTTTTCGTGTTTTTTTTTTTTATTTCGTTTTTTTTTTTTTTTTTTTCGTTTTTTTTTTTTTTTTTTCGTGTTTTTTTTTTTATTTTTATTTTTTTTTATTATTATTATTTTTTTTAAATTATTATTATTATTATTATTATTATTATTATTATTATTATTATTATTTTTAAATTATTATTATTATTTTTTTTTTTATAATAATTTTTATTTTATATTTAATGGAAAATAACCCAAAAAAGAGAAAAAATGAAGAAAAAACCTGAAAAAAATGGCAAAAATTGGCCAAAAAATTCTGAAAAATTTGTCATGAAATTTTCTACATGTTTAGCCTAAAAATCCTTCATCAAACCACAGAGAGCCTCCATTTATTCTTTCTATTTGGCAAGAAAAAGACACATGAAAAAGGCAAAAATACTAGAAAAAGTCCAAAAAATGCCTGAAAAATTCTGAAAAAATTCCAAAAATTGTGCCTTTGCAAGGTGGATGAAATGACTGCTAAATTTGCTAAAAACTCAAGAAACAAGCATGAAATGGATAAAGAAAACTACTAAAACTTAAGCCAAAATGACGAGAAAAGACTATGTACAACCTGGATAAATATTGCAGGTTCCAGGTGATCTGAAAATCTTCACTTTTGTTGATGATAGGCCTTGAGCCTTGTATTGTTGACTCAGAGAAACTCCTCCATAGTCTCCAATTTTACTGAACTTCATTGATTTCGTCTTCTCCTTGGGTACACTGGTCATCTGATAGGGGTACCCTAAATCCTTCATTAGAATGTTAGCTCCTCCAGCAACTTTATGACTTAATCTGCAAAATTCCATTTTTACTATTCCAGCAACTTCATCCAATGGAACCCTCTGTTTCCAAAGACTTGCAGGTGCTCCTTCCGCAGTCTTGTAAAGCCTTGCACTTGCTATCATTAAACTTGACATAACAATTGATATCCATACCAGGATCCATAAAGCAGTGGCCATTGACATATGATTTGAAGCATCTTCATCAGGGCTACACTTAAGGAGTACCTTGCTTTTCTTCTCTTTTTCATGGCTTTTGACTGAGACTGTTTCAACCTGAGTGATTTCCTCTTTTTCTTCATAGGCTTCTTCTCTACTTTAGTTTGGGAAAATTCCATAGCAGGAAGATGGGTCTTCTGCATGGAGCCAAGCCAACATGTTTTCATCTTCATATAAATCTGCTCCTTCAAATAGATCTGCTTCTGGGTTGTCCACCACTTCTTCTTCCATACAAATACCAATTGTCTGCATCATACTAGTATTTCTCTGATTGTCTGGTCCTTCTTCTAAAATTATCTGCTGCAACTCTTTTCCCTCCTGCTTTACCCACATTGTGTCTTTGCCCCAGTCATGCAACACATTGCATGCCTTAACCAAGGTCTCCCAATTAACAGGGGGAAACTTCCTTCTACCTGTGGCAGCCTTAAAACAACAAAGTCCAGGTTAAAGATGGTACCTTGTATTTTGACTGGAACTCCAGGGACCACACCAATAGGCCTTACTATGCTTTGGTCTGCCATTGTTACAGTGAAGTTGGCAGGTCGTGAAGGGTATATTCCAATCTTTTTCATGGTATATTCAGGCATCAAGTTAATGCCAGAACCACCATCCACAATAACTCCTTGAAACTCATGACCTTTAATAGAGACTGTTAGCCGAGGGCTCTTGTAATCTGTTAGGGGTGCTTCCCCTAAACATCTATCTTTATGCATAACAGCAGCCTTTGCCACTAAACTTGTTGTGGACATTTCATCAATTATCTGCAAGAGTTCTGACCTGAACTTCCCATCCATCTTTATTAAATCAAAAATACTAACCTCCTTTTTCATGGACTTGAGTAGTTTGGAAGCTTCTGATTCCTTAAGAGCATGGGCTGCATTTGACTTATCAAACTGCTCATGAGCCCTGTTGAATGCATATTCAATGGCATCACTGGTACTTGTGAATTTTTCTTTTTGCCTTATATTTGCACTTGGGTTGGCTTTTTCTTCAGACACACCTTTGTCTCTGTTTAATCCATTAATCATTGATTCTTGGCCTATTTCCACTGGAGCCTTCCCCTTGCTTCTTGTCTGCACTGTAAAAGATTCAATTTCTTTTAAATGCACCACCCTGGTAGATGGAGATGGCACCTTAACCTGATCTACCCTTTCTTCTTTCTGCACAGAAATCATTTGAATGTGGGGCCCAGATGAAGAGGCTTGATTCTTAGGACAACAAATTGTGTAGTGGTCTCTGGCCTCTGGGCAGTTTCTGCAAGGGGGGGCATTTTCTGGTAGGGTGCACCTACTTTGATAGTGCCCACATTCCCCACATCTGAAACAAATAATTGGCCTTCTAGGCCCATTTCCAAAATTATCCCTCTGTCTAGGATTATAGTTGTTACCTTGATTTTGTGCAGCAGCCATCACATTTGTGGTTGTTGGGGGTCCTCCTTGTGTCCAGTATGTCGTTGCAGGTATTCCCCTTGATTGGCATTCATGGGCCTCATGGCCAACCTTCCTGCATAATTGACAAGTTACACTTAGCAGAGGACACTCACTTACTATATGCCCTTGTTTGCTGCACATGGAACACCAAAGACCACTCTTGATGCCCCCTCCTTTGAGCTCCTGCAACTCCTGTCGCAGCTGAGCTAATTCCTCTGCCTGGGCTTCCTCTTCCTTTAGGAGCTTGAGGGCTTCAATCTCTCTTCTCAGCTGAGCTACAGTAGTCTCCTCTTCTGTATAGGGCTTATTCCTCTTCAAGCCTTCCAATTCCCTTCTTAGCTGGCTTACTGGGTCCTCCAGTTCTGTACCATATGATAGTTGGGAAGACGTTGTACCATACTGGTGCCTTATTTGTTCCAAGCGGGTGGCCGTGTTGATGAATTCCTCAACAGAGGCCGTAGGTAGCACCAACTCTTTTATTTTGCATTGGGTGACCACAGGTAAAGGTTTGGCTAACCACTTCTTGACAAAGAAGTCGTGTGGTGGATCCGGTAATTTGGCCATTAATGCTTTTGCCCTGGTCACGAATTCGGGGAACTTCTCTCCTGGACCCAACTTCAAGTTTTCCAATTCTTCTATAATGATTTCAGCCGTGTTGCCCTGCTGAAATTGATTCTTAAAGGCCTCTTTCATCAAATCCCAAGAGGTAAAGTGATTTTCGGCAAACTGACTAAACCACTTGTCTGCCAGACCTTCCAATGTGGCGGGGAAGAGTATCAAGAAAGCATCTTCCCTACCCATTAGTCCCCTAGTCTTACATAATGAAAGAAATCGTCGAATGTGCTCATCTGGGTCCTCATGGGCTAATCCTCTGAAGGAGGGGAATTTTATGTTTAACCTGGAGAGCAAGATTTCTAGGTCCACCTGTCCAGCCATGCTTCCTACCGATGAAGTCGATGAAAGTGGACTCGATGATCTTCGGTTCGTCTTTCTTCTTGTCTGCTTGCACTTGATTCTCAAGGTTTGTGACCGGGTCGCGGTCATGAGCTATTCATAGTCCACTTAAAATGAGACCTTGATAGAAGGATGTACCTTTTGGCCCACTGGAGTAATGTTGTCGACACTGGAATGTTGTCCTCCAATGGCAATATATAGTCTCCTATCCTCAAAGCTCCTTGGAAGTCCCACCGGGCATGCCAAATTTGTTGGGGATTCGGGGACAAGAAGGAGTTTGAGGGTTTGTAGGAGAAAAAGAAGATGATGAAAATGGAATAACAGTGAGAACTTCTGCAAGGAAATACTCTTGGAACCCTTGAATATTAATTATCTTTCAACAATTACAATGACTGCGCATAGTCTAATCAATGACTAAATACCACTTCAGAGAGCATCTGAAGACCAATTATCTCAAGTCTTCCAGCGGCCGTACACCAATCCTTCACTTGCTTCCCGCTTCCCTTGTGCACACCTTGCACTAAGCTTCCGTCAAGCTAAGGAATTGGTATCACTGCGCAGCACGCAATAGCCCTTGGAACTCCTGGAATCCAGCTCGCCTTCTCTCTTCTCTGCACACTTTCCTCTTGACACCTCTTGCACTCTTGAATGTCGTCCCACACTGTAGGCTCTTCTTGCTTCCTTTCTTGCTCTTCTGAAGCTCTCTCTTGCTCTCAACTCCCGATGTCCAAGAATAGCCTTTGTCCTTCCTTTTGTTTGAGAGTCCGCCGGTTCGCGCACTCTAACTGCAATACAATCTTGGTGTTCACTTTGATGTCCCAAGATTGCTTTCACAAGTGGCAGCCAACTACTCACTGTTTTGTCCTGTAGTGACTTTAGCCTAAAACCAAAAATTTTAATGGGGGGCCATTCTTTCACCTGTGCGTACACTTTTGCCGCTTCACATACCTTCATGTTTCCTTTTAAGTCTTCACTTTTACACATAAGAGGGGGTTCACCTGAACCTTCCAAAACCCTTTAAAACACACTTTGAACTTTAGGAAAATTAGAGAAAATACCTCTGCAACCTGCAACCACTTTCTCCAATTTACCCTTTATGGACAATTAATTGTGCACCACCTGTGCACTTTGACACCTGTACTTAGACACTTTGACTTTGCACCTGTTGACTTTGACCTTGACCTTGGTGACTTTGACCAGTTGACTTTGACCTTTGACTTTGACTGCAATTAACTTTGACCACATGACTTTCATGGCTCAACACCACAGTAGGCTGCTTCTTGCTCAACCAAGATATACATGAGCTACGAAGCATGAAGCAAAAGCCACTAGTGGACACACGAGTGTCATAGCAACGAGCTCAATTAGAGTCAAAAAAAGCATGCAAATCTGGTAGTAGTGATCCCCCATTGGGATAAAACAACCTAAGTAGTCGAGTACCACTCAAGTAGTGAAAGATGCGCTTAACCGTCTACTAATGCTTGACTCCTGGGCAATGCATAAACCTGCTCATCTGTGAGACATCAAACTGAATATCTGGCCTAGTAATGCATAAATGAATCAAGCATCCAATAACTTTTGAGAGGTGTAAGACATGTTTCTATGGGTGGCTGGAAGGGTTTCCATTGGCGAGGACTTCTATTTGTTATTCTTGTTTCCTTTCAAAAAGGTGGTTATCACATTGAATAGCTTGATTGACATATTCATTCAATTTCTTAACCTCTGGCATCGAAAGCATAAGGTCCTTTATATCATCTCTTGAACCCCATCTAAATTGGCTTATGAAATAATCTTCATGCCAAGTGAGGTCACATATCGACTGTCTGAATTCTGATGCATAGGTAGAGGCAGGGCGGTCATCTTGACATAGCTTCTGGAGTTTTGTTTTTGCCACTCGACTCGTATCTGCATCTCCAAATGTGGCGGTGAGTTCTCGAAGGAACCCCTCATAGTCATGAAGTACTGCCATATCCTTCTCCAACATTATGGCAAACCATGATAATGCTTGACCATAGACCAAGGTTCCAATAAAACCGACCTTGGATGCATCATCAGGGTATCTATTAGACTGCATACGGATGTACAATTTGACTTGTTGTAAGAACCCTCAAAATTTTGTGCGATCACCATCAAAAATCTTTTGGCATGCAAATTTTGGGTTCCTTCATGAAAGATGAATTGGGACGTTGGTTCACTTGAATGCTTCCTTGATTTGCTTGAAGATTCTCGATTTGTTCTTGTAGTTCTTGGATGAGCATGTCTACATGCATTGGATGTTCCATCTCAACTTGTATGTCTATGAGTTAGGTCCTTGATTTGTTGTTGAAGACTTTGAAGTGATGCCACAATCTATTCATAAGCATTCTCCATGATGCCTAGTCTTGAACTCCATGATGCCTAGTCTTGATTAGAATCTAGTCTTGCCATAATGTCAGGAGAGCACTAGATTGTGCTCTTTGACCACAATAGATAGGATTTCAGAAATATGCTTTTGATTACAAGAATACCCACATAGGGAAAATAGTACAAGAATATGTAGCTGATACAAGAAGTCCCACAACTCGGGACTGATAGGTATAGATAACTCAGCTAAAGATGATATAGGAGATCCCACAACCCGGGATCGTAAGTATGGAGCAAGATCTCTGGATTACAAGAACTCCCTTCTGGGAGATGAACTAGATACAAGAAAGAACTCGACAGTTCTCGTACTATGAGATTACAACAGGACAAGGCTAGATATCCAAGATGCAAGACTAGACAAGACTAGAGCAAGAGATAAGATTAGAGCTCGAACTGGAACTTGAAAGTACTTACTTGGTGATCACAACTCCTTGAGATCCCAAGACTGGCAACAATGCCTCCTTATATAGGATTTCAAGGGCGGCTCCCAAGGGCGGTTGCGAGCTGATGATATCATCAATGATATCAACAATTTGAACAGGACCTCCGAATGTCAGAATTTAGCAAATAGATAGTCGAGCTTAAGGTTTTGGCATGTTCCGGACACAATGGAAGCATTGGTTTCTCCTAATTCTGAACCAATCATGAGATATAGGATTCACATGGAATCTGAGGTTCAGGATGGTTTCCTTTATCCATGATACCTCCCCCCTTCGATCTCTATATATATTCATAACCTCAAATGTTGGAGAATAAAAAAATGAAGATAAAGATGAGAATAAATCAATTAAGTAGAAAATCTTTTGTTAGTATTGTAAAGTCAATGATCATGTTGAAAAGAACTCCCCTAAACACTAAGGATAAGGAAAAGGAAGAGGAAGGAATGACTATTGAAGGTACATTTGCTCTAAAATTGAGTTTTTAGACTTCTATAGAATGAAGAATGGGCATTTATCACATAAGAGGCATTGGTCTTGCTGAGACCTTTGCACCTACATGCAAAATGACTAGTGTTTGTAGCATCTTTGCACTTGCAGTTCATCATGGTTGGAACTTACATCAATTGGATATTATAATTGCATTTCTGAATGGTGATTTGCATGAAGAAGTTTATGTTTTTCAGCCCCGTGGTTTTGTGCAAAAAGGGCATGAAAACAAAGTGTGTAGATTGGAAAAGGCATTATATGGTTTGAAGCAAGCACCATGTGCTTGGTATGAAAAGGTACATGCCTACTTGATTGCACATGGTTTTGAGAATAGTCCAACGGAAAGCACCTTATATGTTAAGCTTCAAATGATGTGCTTCTCGTAATTGTTGTGTATGTTGATGAGATGCTGCACACTGGTCCTAATGAGACACATATTGCCGACTTCAAGGCTGATTTGCATGCCTCATTTGAGATGTCAAATTGGGGGCATTCAGATCATTATTTGAGCATTCAGTTTATGCACGTTGTTGGTGGAATAGCTTTGTGTCAAACAAAATATATTGACATATTATTGCAATGTTTTGGCCTTAAAGAATGCAAACCTATTGCCACTCCTATGGAAATATGTTTATGGTTGAGTCTTCATGATGTTGGAGATGCATTTGATGATGTTCTCTATCATTAGGGTGTTGGATGCTTGATTTACTTATGCATTACTTAGCTAGATATTCAGTTTGGTATCTCACTAATGAGCAGGTTTATGCATTGCCAAGGTGTCAAGCATTGGCAGGCGGTTAAGCACATCTTTTGCTACTTGAGTGGTACCCGACTACTTGGATTGTTTTATCTCAAGGGGGATCACTACCGCCAGATTTACATGCTTTTTCTGACTCTAATTGGGTTGGTTGCTATGAAACTCGTGTGTCTACCAGTGGTTTTTGCTTCATGCTTGGTAGCTCATGCATATCTTGGTTGAGCAAGAAGCTGCCAATTGTGGCAACTTCTACTTATGAGGCTATGTATAGGGCAGCTTTCACAATGACTATTAAGTGTGTGTGGCTTAGAGGCTTTATGGCTAATTTGGGTGTTAGTAAGTCTTCTGCCACCATCTTCAATGACATTCAGATTGCATTGCCAGTTGGGAGGCACCCTCTGTTCCATGCTCCCACTAAGCACATTGAGATGCACTATCATTATGTCAGGAAGAGGTTCTCTGTTGGAGAGCTCAATTTGACATATGTGCCCATACAGGAGAACATTGTAGACCTTTTCACAAAGGCTCTACCTTGGGAGAAGTTTAAAGATTTCCACAAAGCTTTGGCCTTACTTCCTTTTGTGGATTGATTCCACATAGCTTTGCACTTCCTTATACATGAGAGCCAACTCCATGTACACTGCATCACTCCCAAGGGGGAGTTTTTGATATATTTAGGTAGTGATGTGTGTGAACACACTAGGACCATCAAGGCACTTTTTTCCCTCTTTAGGAGGTTCCCCCCTCCCTCCCCAATGCTTGTATATATGCCTATAACCCTAATGACTCACTTATCTTTGTACATTCTCTCGATAATGCATTCAATATTGTGTTGTGCTCCAAACTTCTTCTTCTTCCTTGTGCTGTTCGCATGCTTCCGCAGACCTCAAAGTACAAAAAACATTTTCATGATCAATATGAACATAGAATATCAAAATTTTGTTTCGAGAATGGAGTTAATCTATCTCATCGTCATTGGAAAGCTTAAGGTTTAAGGGGTAACATTCTATATGGTACTTGAAAGCATAAGAAATTATCAAATATCAAAGGTTAGAATAACCTCTAATGAGTTTTGTGAATATGATGATAGTATTATAGCGACCAAAAAACTTTATGAGATAGAGACATCAAAGATACAAATATCATAACGTTAAACTAGATAGGATTAAAATAATCTACAAATGCCTTACTATTTGACCTTAGTGGGACACCTAACACAATATGCTTAGTTGGAGTTTAGCAGAGTAATATTTATGGGAACCCATGATATAAAATTTTTTGAAGATGCTTTTGATTATAGTTTTTAAAAAGAGATTTTGGATTTTGGCAAACCCCCTAGTAGTGTGAATGATGATTTCCTTGCTGATGCTTTTTTCTCTGTCAAATAGGTTCTGTTCACAAAAAGTGGTGAGTCTCCTCCTTTCACATCGTATGAAGGATGTTTTTCTTTTTTTTTTTTCCTCCATTGGGGAAAATCCTTTACATTTATTAGCTACTAAATAGAAACATTTACCCTACTACGATCATTGATTTTTTGTTATATTGGACCAATTATATTATCAAGATGTATCGAGAGCTTGGCTGTGATGTGTTCTTGAAGTAGAGGTCCCTACTATTTTCTTTGATGCCCACTATGGAGTTTTAGGTGGTCATTTGTGTTCTAATTTAAGTGCTCATAAATTTAACAATCTGGTCTCTAGTGACCTCTTGTCCGCAAGTAGGTTAAAGAATACATTTTTTCCTATCATGTTCGCAAATGACTTGGTAATCCTTTGTCTCGATCTCAATTCCCAATGCAATCAATCCTTCATCTAGAACCTTTTCAAAAGTGGGGTTTGGATTTCATAGGCCCTATTTATTCTCCTACTATGTTCACTAAAATAGAGTATATTTTGACTTGCATCAATTATGCTACAAATTGGGATGAAGCTTGGGCTTTATGGGGTGCTACTACACAGACTGTTGCCCATTTCCTATGTTTTGAATTATTCACCCATTTTGGTTTACACTTTAAACTTGTTTCTGATTGGGGAGCACATTTTGTAATCAATTAATTGTTCATATCTATTGCTTTTGGTCAATATTACATAAGAAATCTTCTCCTTATTAACCATAGGGCTAATATTTTAGCAAAGATTACTAATAAAATTTAACTTACCATACTATAGAATCTATTGATTATTTATCTTGATACATGGTACCAATATTTACCCCCTACTCTCTAGGCTTATCGAACATTTTATAAAGTCTCTATGGTATTTAATCCTTCAAATCTCACTTATGGTCTAGAAGCTATTGCTCTTATGGAACACATGTGTGCTAGTCTTCATAAACTTCTTCTCAAGGATTCTTTGGATGATCAAGTAAATTAGCTCCATCTTTTGAAAGAGCACTGATATGAAAGCTATTTGTTGCTCCAAGAAGCTCGATCGCAACATAAATGGTGGCATGATATACATTTGAAGACCCCTTCATTCTAGTTAGGTGATTTAGTAATGTTTTTCGATTCTCGTCTCAATAAACAAGGTGGAAAACATTGATTGTGGTCCATATCATATTTTTATTGATGTGTGATTGGCTCCTTTGAAACTCCAAATATTAGCACTTGAGATTGTTTTAGCTCTAGTGAATGGGGCTAAGCTCCACCTTTATTGTTGTTAAACGATGATTGTACATACTTGCCTTTCTCTGTTTTCCATGCCACCACCTTGCATCATCCTAGGTTGTTGTATCATTATACATCCTCCCATTTGATGCATTTCATGTCATTTTATTGTTGCTACACCATTTGATCGTGTCTTGCTTTTGTTAAATTCCTTCCTCTCCTAGTAGATCTTATTGCTATTTCATGTGGTTTTTTCGAGTGAGCTTTGTGCTAGCATTGTGTTTTTGTGTAGTGTGTGTGTGTATTTGCTTGCCATGGATACCGAACTTATTGATACATTGTTTATTGAGCTTGTTGTGCCCTCACTTCTTCTTGAGCATATGAAACATCAGGTGGACTATCAAGCCCTTACCAAATCTGTAGCAATCAATTGATCAATTGTGCCTCCTAATCCTTGTACATGCGAGATCTGCAAATTGATTTCCTAGTTTCTTGCTTGTTTGGATTGGTGGAATATTCCCTTTCAAGCTGAAAACCCTCTTATAGTTGATGCCTTTTATATTTGTTCTGCACAATCACTTGCCCTGTCATGGCCTTGAGATTTTTAATTAGAAGATTTCCCTAGAAGCAATGATCAATAACTTTGGCCTCGAACTTGTATCTCATGAATTTTATCTTTATCGTTGTGGTGATGATGCAGCACTGTATAAGTTCATTGCGAAAGCTCTCTTCCTTCTCAACTCAAGAATGAGATCATCTTCCACTTTTTACAAGGAACAATTTTTAATTAGGATCGTCACCTCATGTTGAGATGCACACCCAGGAAGGTCGGCTGGAGACAAGCTCTTGATGTTGCGATCACTACACAGGTTGGTCCTTTGCTCAAGGTCCTCTTCCCTCCTTCAGACTTTCTGGGTGTAACTTTCTGACCCTGGACTACCCCATCTAGCTTAGTAGAAAATGATGGCTACTTAGCTATTAAAATCTCCTACCGACAACAAAGTCAATGATAACTTTGTTGCCCTTTTGCATAGTGGTAATATATCTCAATTTGTTACAACTATTTGAGATGAAGAAAGTCCTCTCTCGCTCTCAAAGAAAGCTTCCATATTTCTCGATGCTTCTTCAATGGCGGTGGACCAAGTCCCTTCTTCTCTAACTCCATCCCTCCCTATCCCTTCCTCGCCCTCATGAGCACACATTTTCAACTCAGCTCACACAAAGATGGATGGTCTTCCTCTCTTCCCAAATCCTTCCACTCCAAAACTTATCTCTCCAACCTCGGTTTTTCCCATGCCCTTCGTCGGTCCTCTTCGATTAAACTATCTTCTCTACCACCTCTACTTTTGGTAATGCAAGAACTCATGGCATCACAATAACCATCTCCATTTACTCAACCTTCTTCCTTCGAGCAACCCATTCCTTGTTTACCTTTGGTATCGACATCTCTTGTATCCTTCCCTTCCTTCTTCCCTTAGTGTCTTGCCCTCCAAATCGTATCATTTGTTTGTCCTCATCCCGATCCCTCCCATGGCTCTCCCTCTCGTGTTGATTCTTGTAGGAATTTCCTTTTGCGAGAAACCATATTTTCCTTACAACTTTGTAAGAGTTTTTCAATGTAGTTTATTATTTACATCAATATGCAAAATACATATCTAAATAGGAATTGGCCCCTTTTGTAGAAGAATTGCAAGCATAGATTTCCTAGATAAATAATGATAATGAAGTGTTTCAATGAGATAATGATGTAATGAAGAATTTATAGGGCAAAAATGTTAATTGAATGTGCAATTATAAAAAATCAATCAGCAACTATAGGATGATTTGACTGTTACTCAAGATAAACTTAAGAAGTTGGAGACACAGTTGAATGAATAGCTACTCAAGTGTCAAACTTTATAAACAACTAACTGATAGAGATGACAATATAGAATGATATAATTATTCTATCCATGGAGTGGTTTACCATTCAAAGCATGCAAAGGCTGAGGATCTTACCTGATATAATAATTTGTCTCGATTAATTGTTACCCACTCTAGAATAATCTAGGATCATGATGCCATAATTGCTCAATTAAAGTAGGAAATTCAAAACCAAAGGTACAAATTTCAAATTTGACTATGCAATCGTTAAAGACACAAGGAAAACAATTTTCATCATATCAAAAATCCACAAAGTGATCTTGCATATCACATCGAGGATATTCTTTAAGCATAGTTCCCAATGTATGAAATTCGCCATCATGTAAGATACCAAGGCTTCACCATTTGGGGGCGCCAATGAAGGATATTTAGTTAGTCTGCACATTGAGGATTATATTTTACTTTAGTGCAATATTATATGAGTAGCATAAAGAGAGGGAAAAATTATGTGAGTAGCATCAAGCGGATAGCCTTTGAAAATATATGTACTTCAATAGTCTTTCCTCAAACGAATCCATGATCCCTTGTTGTGGATTCACACAGACAAAGAGTTTTACTAGGTTGTTCCATTTGTTTTAGCAATTCCAACCTATCAACCTCAAACACACCTTTTCCTTCTGTAGTGACTTGACACCCAATGGCTAGTTGTGATTCATATTCTTCCTTAAATCTCATTTTGGTTCGTATGCGAGCTACTTCTTCAGGGTTAGGTAGATCGAGCAGAGAAAAGGGTATGTGTGGTGTGTGTTGATATATTTAGGTAGTGATGTGTGTGAGGACACTAGGACCATCGGGGCACTTTTTTCCCTCTTTAGGAGGTTTTTTTTCCCCGGATTGTATATATGCCTATAATCCTAATGAGTCACGTATCTTTGTACATTCTAGTGGTAATACATTCAATATTTTGTGTTGTTCCCCAAGCTTCTTCTTCTTCCTTATGCTGTTTGCGTGCTGTTAGTATATGATCAACGTCTACCCCTCATGATTGTATGCACATTTTGTAAGGCCCCCATTATGAGGAGAAGCCAAGCGTGCATTACCCAATTGATGGGAATCCCAACTTGCATGTTGGATGAAGGTCATATTGGACCATGTAAGGTATTGTAAAGAAAGGGAGTTACTAGGGTCCCCAATTCTGGGGTCCGGGGCAGCGATGAGCAGCTCGGCTAGGGGGTCCGAGGGGGTCAGCGGGCCCCCTGGTGGGGGTCCAGGGGCAGCGCCCCTGGCGCGATGGTAAAGGGAATATTCCATAGAATATTCCTTGTCAGAGTCAGAAATCATTTATATTTGTTAGGTCAGTTCAACCGGTCTAAGCCGTGTATGGCAATTACGCGGGCGGTGGCCACCCACGCTCTACTGCCCATGTATAGCCATCCATGGAAGGCCACCCATGATCCTATATATACATGACTTCTGCACTACCTGAGATCTCGAATTGAGCAAGCATACCTCTACCTTGTATCTCCCTATCTAGAGTTGTCTAGATCACCATTTAAGCTCTACCTTGAGAGCGCATGGGTGGAAAACGCCATCATCTTTGTACTTGTTGCTAGTAGAAAAATTGTTGAGATTCTCCTATATCTGTTATCTTCTCTACTATTGCTCCTGTGTTATATTGCGTAAGTATTGTCTTTCATGGTATCAGAGCCGTAAGGTTTGAATAGATTGAGAAGTATCACTATTTTAGCCTACTAGCAGACTAGAATATGAGTAGATTATTCGAGTGATTAGATGATGGCTTCATCGTTGAACACTGGTCTTGGTGCTTAAGCTAATGTTAATGCTGCACCTATTCAAATTTGACCACCTGCATTCACTGAAGGGAAGCTGGATGGAACCAACTATAAACTCTGGAAGTTCAAAATTTTTGCAATTTTGGACTCCTATGAATTACTTGACACTTTCATGGGACCGATGGGATTGGATCCAGAGCCTATACCAGTTGAAGATCCAACAAATTCAAGATTGATGATTCAGCCACATCCAGATCTTCTACGAGCTTGGAAGAGGTGGAATGCTGATGCATTATGTGCAATTGTCACTAGTTAAGTGATTCTGTGATTACTTTAGTTCAACATACTACTAAAGCACATGAGGCTTGGGGCATATTGGCTTGACAATATGAGACCAAGAACCACACTAGGATACAGAATTTAGAAAATCAGTTGGCAAATGAAAAGCATTCTGATTCTAAAAAGGCTGAAGATTTTATCAAACGGATAAAACATCTTCAAGACCAATTGGCTGCAGTTTGTGTTGTTATAACACCAGAAGAGCTGGCTCGAAGATGTGTACGTGTTCTTCCAACAAAGTATGATGGATTAGTAAAAACCCTTAACACTCAGGTAAGACCAACTCCCCTCACATTTGAAGAGTTTTGTGCTATGCTTTTAGAAGAAGAGATGTGGTTGAGGAATTAGCAAAGTACAAGTGACACTGCATTTTCAACAAATGCAAAAGGTAAAGGATCTTCTGATGTATCAAAGAAGAAGCCAAAGAAGAAAAAGTTCACAGGAAGTTGCTTCTATTGTGAAAAGAAAGGCCATGCCATCAAGGATTGCAGAAAGAAGCAAGCTGATGAACGGAATGGGACTGTAAAATCATCGTGGAAGAACAAAGAGTCTGCAAACAACACAGATCTAGAACTTTGGGTAGCTATTGAAGAGGTATGTTCATCTGCTCAAGCTCGTGTTGATGAGCCATGGATTTTAGATAGTGGAGCTTCTCACCATATGACCAGTAAAAAGGATTGGTATAGTTCCCTAGTGCCTCTGCGAGAATCCATCAATGTGGTGGAGGGAAATGACTCCACGTGTCCAGCCGAAGGGACTGGAACCATCTCTTTTATCACTTCTCCAGGTGTTGAGAAAAAGTTATCCGATCTTCTCTATGTACCTACACTTAAAAGAAATTATTGTCAGTTTCTGCAATAACAGATCGTGGACTCGAAGTTCACTTCAATAAGAGTGGTGCAAAAATCATGGATTCATCAGGTACTCCCTTGCTCTATGTCTCCTATGTCTGTTTCTGGGATCACATTACCAAATTCATCTGTCCTGTCTTGGTGATCGGTGACTACATACATAGTTCCCTCTTTGTCCAGGTATGCGCCATTCTCAAACTTCACTACTGGATGTTCTAGTCCAATAGGTTGATCTGGGTTCTTAATCTGGACTACGGATCTTCTTAGACCGTCCTCATAGATGTAGGCACCAAATCGGTTGGTCCTAAGATATTCAAGTTGAGTCTTGTAAGGACCTTCAACCTTTTGTAAGTAGGCCACACCTGAACTTCCCGTGGGTCTCTCAATACCTTGAGACATCTCTGATTCGCTAGTCTCAGAGGTAGGGTGGTTTGAATAATTGCTCAGCTGTTGGGCCCAAGACCTAGCAGTGTCATTGACACTAGCTTCAGAGGATCTGAGGCTTTGTCTGTCTAGGCCTAAGTGTCTTCCTGACCTAAGGTTCATATGCCTGGGTTTTCTACCCTCTAGTCCCAAGTACAATCTCGTTGCAGATTGGTTTGTATCAATCACTTTGTTCTTTTTAGTGGGTTATTGTGTTAAGCTCTTTTTTGAAATCACGTCGTCAGGGGTACTTAAGTGAATTTCGCACTTGATAATTGATCGAATCCAGTTTACTTTTGTCCCTTAGGGTTTTCACGCTCACAAACTACCTAATGCTTGTACTTAGTTGATTAGTTCTCTTGGACTCGATTCGTGCCTGACGTTGCCCTAATTAATCACCACACCTAGGTCGTACTTAGCCTAAGCTAGGAATTGACAGAGGGTGTTGCGAATTTCCGACCTTAAGGCTCCTTCCTTGGTTGTCCTTGTGTGCCCAGGAAGCGTGTTCCCAAGCTTGCACTTACTCTTGCTTGGATTGCCCTTCGATGCTCTCAGTGGACCTGTAAAAGTCCCAATGTTAGCTCAAGATTTCAATTTAAAGAATACAACATACCAATTTCATTCATGCAATTCAGAGATCAACTTGTTCTTTGGCTTTGTGGAAGACGATCCTAAAGACTCCCTAGCTTTTCTACCCCGGGGTATGGTCAACTTCAAAATACCCTATCTAATAATCATGACATTAATTTTACCGTAACTAGTGGAAGTTTTGGTAGTACTCCCCACGAGCTTTCCAACAAGCCTAAGATCACTCCGAACAGATTTTGTATGAGGGAGTTATGACTATTCAAGCATTTAGGGTTCAAAACAGGCTTTCAGGGTTCAGGGAATTCATCTTTGGTTTTCTAGGTATTTGGCCCACTTCTAAGGCTCTAAGGTAGTCCGAATGTGTTAGAAATCAAGCCCAAAAATTATCCCAAGTCAATCAATTATTACACTCCAAAAAATTATTCGTGAGGCGGGTGTATCGTGATAGCTCGGGTCGGTGTGTCGCGATAGGTCGGTGTGTCGCGATAGGCGGGTGTGTCGTGATAGGTCAGTGTGTCGCGATAGACGGGTGTGTCGCAATAGGTCGGCGTGTCACGATAGGATGATGTGTCGCGATAGGATGGTGTGTCGCGATAGACGGGTGTGTCGTGATAGAGGGTGTGTCATGATAGGCGGGTGTGTCGCGATACCTCGGTGTGTCGCGATAGGTCGGTGTATCACGATAGGTCGGTGTGTCGCGATAGACGAGTGTGTCGCGATAGACGGGTGTGTCGCGATAGACGGGTGTGTCGCGATACACGGGTGTGTCGCGATACCTTGGTGTGTCGCGATAGACGGGTGTGTCACGATAGGTCGCTGTGTCGCGATAGAAGGGTGTGTCGCGATACCTCGGTGTGTCGCGATAGGCCGGGATATGGCAAATTTTCTTGATCAAGCTAGTGATTCTAGGAGCTCTCAGCCTGCACAGTGTCGTGGTGCACTCAGAATCGTGATAGGGTCAATTTTTCGGTGTGTCGCGATAGCTCAAGCTCGATGCCTTGGGGCTTGCACAGAGAAGTTCCGTACCTGCTGAGCTTGTTGGAGATGGTGAGGATGCTGAAACCTGCAAGAAACATGCAAAAACACACAAAACAACAATGCACACTCACTCTCTCTCAAACTCGCACAAAGCAAATGAGGAGAATGACAAGGAAGAGGGAATATGAAGTGGAGAAGGAGATGGGGATGGAGGTGGAGATGGAGATGGAGATGGAGAAAACAAAAACAAGAAAATTACCTACTACTTACCATTCCAACGCGTCCTCTCTACGTCTTACCATCACACCCTCGTCCTCAAAGCTCGAATCCCCGGCAACGGCGCCAAAATTTGGTGTAGCTCAGTGATGAGTAGCACCTCCTTTAATTTCAATCCAGGAAGACATGAGGATGGTATGAAGACCTCGAGCAAGTGAAGGCACAAATGTGTGGGTGAGAAGCACACTAACATGCACACACATACACACACATGCGCACACACGGCAAGAACAAAGAGAGCAAGACAATGGAATCACTTCTATTGCAACAAAGTTCTCATACAAGTTCAAAACTACAAGAAGCTAGCCCAAAAATGAGCTCTCTAGCTCTATTTATAGTTTTTGACTAGCTTTGGCCCTGTCCAGACCTAGTGTCCGGCTTAGTTAAAAATTAGGTTCCAGGGCTTATTTGAGGGCTCAAACGAGGTCTAAAAAATATGAAAATTGGTAGGCAATTACTCCTAAGGCTCCTCAAGCTCGAGGACTCCTCGGCTTGTACAAAATGGAGCTACAAAAAGGTGAAACGATATTTACAAGGGTTTCTAGTGATAAGAATCACTTTTAAAATGATGTAAAGTTTGGAAAAATTTAATGGGTTGCCTTAGTGCTAGATTTGCATGCATGCCCGTACTTGCTTCTTCCCATATGATGCCAACAGTCACCTAACTTGGCAAAGTGGAAGGATGAGGGGTCGCCTAGCTTGGCCATAGAGCTTGAGAGGGAGGAGGGTCGCCCAACTTGGCAAAGTGGAAGGATGAGGGGTCACCCAACTTGGCCATAGAGGTTGAGTGGGAGGAGGGTCGCCCAAGTTGGCAAATTGGAAGGATGAGGGTCACCCAACTTGGCCATAGAGGTTGAGAGGGAGGAGGGTCGCCCAAGTTGGCAAATTGGAAGGATGAGGGTCGCCCAACTTGGCCATAGAGGTTGAGAGGGAGGAGGGTCGCCCAAGTTGGCAAATTGGAAGGATGAGGGTTGACCAACTTGGCCATAAAGGTTGAGTGGGAGGAGGGTTGCCCAAGTTGGAAAATTGGAAGGATGAGGGTCGCCCAACTTGGCCATAGAGGTTGAGAGGGAGGAGGGTCGCCCAAGTTGGCAAATTGGAAGGATGAGGGTCACCCAAATTGGCCATAGAGGTTGAGAGGGAGGAGGGTCGCCCAAGTTGGCAAATTGGAAGGATGAGGGTCACCCAGCTTGGCCATAGAGGTTGAGAGGGAGGAGGGTCGCCCAAGTTGGCAAATTGGAAGGATGAGGGTCGCCCAATTTGGGGGTTGGGAGGTAGGTCGCCAAGGACGAGGGGTCGCCAAGGATGAGGAGGTAGGGTAGAGTAGAGTTGGGTGGAGAGGTCGCCCATGGTGGGAGTTGGGAGGAGAAGTCGCCTTAGTGGAGTGTAGGAGGTCACCGAGGTCATGAGAATAGAGGGAGGAGGAGTTGTTCTAGGTAGGGAGGAGGGGTGTTTGCCTTAGAATGATGGAGAAGGAAGGGAAGTGATCTTAGTCAACCATAGAGGGGAGGTGCCAAATGAAAGAGCATGAAAATTTGTTACTCAGAGGGAGGAGAAGGAAGGGAAGGGTAGGTCGTTTTTGGAAGGCAAGAGATGAGAGGGGATAGATCGGGTGCTCAGGTAAGCAAGGAAGGAGGTGAGGGCGTCTTTGTAGCATGGGAGGGAGTGTGGCATTGGAAGGAGGAGTAAGGAAGGCGAGGTCTTCCTAGGAAATGAAGGGTGGAGGAAAGGATCCCCAATAGAGGAAGGGTGGAGGAGAGGTCGCCCATGGAGAGGAAGGATGGAAAAGAGGCTACCCAGGTAAGTGGTAAATGGTTTGAGATGATCTTTTGCCATTCTTGGCTTAGAGAGGTGGTATCAGAAGGAACAGGGAAGAGAATTTATGTGGTAAGAGATAGAACAAGCATAATGCCTATGAGTAGACAGAGGAAAATGGTAGTAGTGGTAGTAGTCTAGGAGATTAGTGTGATATTGTTTTTGTCATTATGAAACACTTGCAGAGAGGCTCTTAGACATTTCCCCATTTATTTGGTCATGTTTTAAGTTTAAGTGTTTCACCCTTCTTTTGATGGCAATTTTTGAACGCACTTACCACATGCACGAGCTGTGCCACCTCTATCCATGTGTCCATATGAGTGATATTTCTCTCTGTTGAGAGCACTGCAAGGTCGATATCATATGTTGCAAGAGTTGTAATGGCAATATGATGGTTAGCTCTGTGTACATCAGAGCATCGATCTACTACATTCTATCTCTGTAGCTTAAAGGGAAGCGACCTGCAGTAAGGAAGGATGAGCCAAAGACACCCTCAACAACCTCGTAGCCTCCCTATCTGTCGCCAACTCAAAGATTATCTGATCTCGAACCACCGTAGACATTGTGACTGCTTTTGCCAGCACTAAGCAGATTGGTCGACGTTGTAGCTGTGGATTACGAAGGTCGGATAGGAAGGAGCTGAAGGCTTAATCACCTCTGAGACAAGGCGACCATCCACTGATCGAAGACGGCTGCTGGGAGCACTAGACATCAGAGAACTAACCTGCAACTTGTCGATCTCAGATAGGAAGAGCATGACAACACTCTTGGTGATAGAAAGCGGGCAAAAACAAAAAGATAGAAAGGGTGCAGAATCTTCGTCAGTGCTCTCTTGCTAGTGAGAGCACCAGAAACTCACCTCTCTTCGACAAGGATACCCTCCATTGAGCTGTCTAGTAGGTTTCCTGGCTGCGGTAGGACCAGCTGTTACTGCAACACATACCAGCAAGGCCACATATGAAGATCGGGCCATGGGAACGATGCCTCGACTCAAACGGACGATTGATACACGCTCATACACAACTCGTCCAATGGGTGTACTGCAACTACCTCTGTTTATAGCTCAGAGCGTGGCACAAGACTACTCTCTGTTTATAGTGAGTTTGTAGCACTCACGGTGTTGTTGCACAGCTCACTCAGAAAGCAAGAAGGTGACTATGCCCTCTTCCGGCTTCTCCACCTCGTTCGTCAAGTGACCATTCCCGCAGGAGATACTTACACCATCTCTGTGCAGAGAGAGAGAGAGAGAGAGAGAGAGAGAGAGAGAGAGAGAGAGAGAGAGAGAGAGAGAGAGAGAGAGAGAGAGAGAGAGAGAGAGAGAGAGAGAGAGAGAGAGAGAGAGAGAGAGAGAGAGAGAGAGAGAGAGAGAGAGAGAGAGAGAGAGAGAGAGAGAGAGAGAGAGAGAGAGAGAGAGAGAGAGATTTGGCTCCATCTTAGCAATCCATGCATGTGGTTGCGGTGACCTACATCTTTCAGAACTTCTGAGAAATCATTGGCATTCACCTGGAAAATCATTGGCATTCACCTGGAAACTCTCTACGAGCTCTCTGGAAGCTGGCCTGAGGAGAAGCATTGCTCTACACCCATAGGCTATAGCGCACCAAGCGGATAAGTAATTACGGGCTAAATCCATTCCATATCCATTGAGCGGTGGAGAATTTCACGTAGCCTACTGCCTGTGGCCATCGAACCAATTTTGGATAACACAGCCAAATCTGCGCTGAATTTTGTCAGGCGAGAGAGAGGAGAGTGGCACAGTGTCCAGATTTGGACTATTCCAAATATCGCAGTTTCGATTAAAAATTGCTATGTGGACCATTTAGCGCAATGCACTATTACATTTCACATTGTCTTTTGCAAATTTTGCCATGCATTTGCAAGTGCATCCTTATTACATGTCTCTCTATTTACAAAAAGAAGACTAACACGGTACTTATTTCCTCTAATATAAAAAGAGGACGCGATTCCACGTTAGCAAATAAAGCACAAGTATTTTTTTATTGAGATGACACCTTGTGAGTCTTTAGTGATAGCACACAACTTGAGTTTCATACCCACTTTGATCCTTATTTGTACCCTTTAAGGATTACTTTGCCAAGTGGTGTTCAATCCTCCTTAATCTTGCACCTACATTGGCATCATCAAAGTTTTTATTCCCTCTCTACGGTCATCTCACCTTGGCACTACATGCCCAACTTTGTACACTCAAAATATAAGAAGAACAATATTGTGTGTGTGCACTTTTGTGGGTTGGAGGCTACTCTAAGCCCACCCACAAAGTTTCTTAAGTTCCCAAGCCTACTCTAAGGCTCAATTGGTGTGCATCGGGCTAATTTAAGCCCCCTCCTCTTGCGTCGACTTCTCTTGGTGTTGCACAAGTGAAGGGCTATTCTAAGCCCCCTCGAAGTGTCTCTTCTAATTCTTGGTGCAAGTGAAGGGATACTCTAAGCTCCCCCCTCCCCAAGGAGTTTTTCAGTCTGGTTTTGAGTCGTTCATTTCAAGCTTTGCAATTATTTTGCTGTAGCATTTTGGCAAGAGATTTTGGTAGTGTTTCTAAACACTTTATCTTCAAAGCTTTGTAATGACAAAAAGTGAAGGTAGCTCATCATCTATGGCTAACTTCTTACCATCTTTCACCCCTATTTTTATACCTAAGGATGAACGCCTCAATGGACAAAATTACAATCTATGGAAAGATGTCATGCGCGCCTATCTCTATACGAATCTTCTTCATGAGGTAGTAGATGGGATGGACCCTGAACCCAATAGGGATACCTATCATGGACAAAGGAAACCATCTTGAATCTCAAATTCCATGTGAATCCTATATCTCATGATTGGTTCAGAATTTGGGGAAACTAATGCTTTCATTGCATTCAGAACGTGCCAAAACCCTAAGATCGACTATCTTGTTGCTTGATTCTGACATCCAGAGACCATGCTTCGAATTGATGACATCATCGATGACATCATCAATTCGTAACCGCCCTAGAACTGCCCTTGGAAAACCTATATAAGGAGGGGTTGGCCACATTCATAATCAGTCTTGCCAATACCAGTCTTGTGAGCTCAAGGAGTCGTGACCGCCAAGTAAGTACTCTCCAAGTTCCAGTTCCTGTTCTTGTCTTGTTCCTTGTTCCAGTCCTGCCTAGTCTTGTATCCTGGACATCTTGTCTTGTCCTCTTGTAATCTTGTAGTACGAGATCTTGTCGAGTTCTCTCTTGTATCTACTTCATCTCCAAGATATTTCCTTTCTTCTTCACAAATCTCTCAAAAAAACAGTCATCTCAACTCTTATTATTGGATTCCATTAACTAGAAGGGGCTGTGGTCTTTGCATACTTCCCGGATTGACAATTTAAAGATGTGTAGTTGATCTTTTATGCTATAATGATTGGAGAGGACAACTCCAAAGGGTAACAACAAACATTTTTTGGCGCCATTGCCGGGGAACAAAGCAAAAGCTTCATTGAAGTCTTGGACCTTGCTGGATCTTCCATCATTGTTGATGGTATTTGAACACATTGAAAATGTAGAAAAGGTAGGTTTCTTTGCTTGTCTTTTGGGAAAAGAAAGCATGAATTAACCTTTAGAGATAAAGAAGTTGTGAAATTTTTGCAAATTGATAGTTGCTCATACCTTTTAAGAGTAAAGTGTAGGTGTGTGAAAAAAAATTGAAGCAAGATTGTTAAAAGAAAGATAAAATGTGATTATTTTTGCATAGGTAGATTGCTTTTTGACTAAGTACCAAGCAAAATTTGTCAAATCTTGGAAAAGATGACATGGTTGCAATTAGGAAAGTCAAGTAAAGTAGCTATGTGCAAAATTGATTGATCCATTTGTTTATCCAAGATAAAGTAATAGTCTTGAGAAAAGATTTATTTGCCACTTGAAAAAAAAGGTGTTGAGTTTATCTTTGCATGAATTGATACTTGCACTTCTTAACACATATTTTCTTGAAAAGCTCCACTTCCAAACTGTTATATTGCAATCATAAAGAGTATAACCAATCATGATATAAAAAGATCAATGGATTTTGAAACAAGAAAACCCTAAGTGAAGTGTTTTCCTTAATTTAGGGTTCAAAATACTAAAAAATTCATAAAAACTATTAAAAATCCAAACAAATTTCTTTGTTCTAAGGAAGTTTTGCAAGAGGATTGGTGTTGAATGGTGGAAGGAGTAGTGAGAAAAAAATCTAGAAATTGAAAGAAAAATAAAAAATATTTAGAGTAAAAGTTGCTGTTTAACTTTTTCAAATTTTTAATCTCTTTGAATGAGTTTGGGATGTATAATTGCTGGTGACAATTGATCTGGAGTTGGTGAAGAACATTGGAGAACACCAGCAAAAGTAAGGAAGTTCAGAAAAAACATGATTCTCAACTCAGAATCGTGATTTCTAGTAAGATAGAGAAATTGACTTAGTTGCACTATTGGGTATTAAGGTAAGTAATTTTAAAAGGTTTCATAAGTTGCATAAGTAAAGGAAATCAAAATTTCAAAATTTTAAGTAAGAATTCAGTATCAAGTGATCAGATTTGAGAATTGGACACAAAATCGCGATTTTCATCAGTAGAGGAAAGTGGGCAAATTTTGTTGGAAGGGATAAGGTTTTTTAAATAAAACAACAAAAATTGTAGAAGAATAAGAATCATAAAGGTGCGCACTCAAAATTGTGAAAATCACTCACAATCACGATTGTCTGAAGTCTATAAAAGTCTAAAATCTCAAAAAAATCAATCATTTGAGTGAGGGAGTGAGTGGAGAAGAGCTAACAGAATCGCAATTTCCTTTAACCTCAAAGCAATTTGGAATTTCTTGATCAAGCAACAAGGTAATCTTCTTCACATTAAGTTTTTGCATAATTTTAAGTTCAAAACTTTGGGAAAGGATTAGAAAACACAGAAAATTGTTGAATGCACATATTCACATTTTTCTTGTTTTTTGAACTTTTTGAAGGAAAAATTGTAACCCTAACTGGACCTGCATTATCTTAGTTTATTCCATTAAGAAAGGAAATGTATCCAGATATTGAATCTTTCCTTGAAGCCTTTATAGGGGAATTCTCCAAAACTGGGATTAAACATAGTACAGCTACCCTGATACATAGTTTTAAACAACAAAAAGATGAAAATGTCAGAGAAGCTGCCAGGAGGTTCAAGCAATACATTGATAGATGTCCAAGAGAAGAGGTACCTTTAATGGCAAAACAAGTGTCTTTGTTCATAGAAGGACTGAGAAGTGCACAATTTAAGAACCTTGGTGTATTATAGGAGATGTCGATCTAGGAGCTTGTGTGAAAGAGGCAATAGACTTAGAGGATAATAGAGGACAAGATTTATTAGCATTTGATCAACCAAGAACAAATGAATATAAAATTCCACCAACAGAAGAATTAGCACAAGCCATTGCTAAAGCCCTAGAAGTTAACACCAAGACAAATTTGATGAACACAGTTCAACAATGTCCTTATCATAAACCACAACATTTGCAAGATAGGAAAACACTCAAATATTGTACTTTAGAAAGAAAATGGACAAATCATACTAGAGAGGAGTGTTTCTACAATAAACAACCCATCAAAGAAAGGGAATTTATGAACCAACACAACTTACAAAGAGAATCCGGATTTGCTGAGCAACCAAGACCAGTACTTGGACAACAACCACCATTACCAACAAATGTAGTACCAGTAAAATACACACCGGTTGAAGAAGAAAGCATGAGACTCAGATCATCTTACAGAGAGGATTACCATTTGAGTGAAGGATATCAGGAAGATTGGGAAGGATATGAACAAAGAGAACCAGAATTGCAAGCCTTGGACTTGGGAAATGGGAGAATTGAAATGGACACAACCACATTCATGTACATAACTAACAATTATATGTCCAATCAGAAACCCCAATTCAAAGGAGGCTAGAAGATAACTTGTTATAGATGCAGGGGGGGACATTTCATTAGAGACTGTCCACAACCTCCAACACTAAGAATAGAAGGAGCATATTGTAAGGATTGTGGCTGGGAACACTTAATAAGGGATTGCCCAAGAAACCCTCAAAAACAACAGAACACATCTAGTAACATACCATTAAAAACAGCTAACATAATGGAGCAAGAAGAATTGAGTGATCCTGATCAAATAAATGTAAATGCCATAACAAGATCTCAAGCTAAACAACAAGGCATAAAAAATGAGACACACACATAGGATCATAAGAAAAATCCATTTCCAAAAGAAAAGACAAAAAGGAAGATGGGAAAGAAAGATGAGAATGGGTAAAAATTTGGAAGAAGAAACTATGGAACATCCAAACAATAGCCAACCACAAAATACACAGACTTAGGAAGAGGCAAAAAATTCACAAAGTCTAGAGACTCTGGTAAGAGCATACAAAGGAAGAATTCAAGATGGACCAGACCCTACAGATCATGTGATGGCATATCCTATGCTAGATTTAGAGGATGAAAGAATGCAAAGATGTAAACAAATCATACAGGAAGCACAACTTAAGATTGGGGAAATAGACAATCATCAAACAACAACTGAAGGGTCAAATGCAACAGAAACTAGGAAGCATCTTGATCAGAAAGATAATTCACAAATAGCCTTTCAAATCAATCTAGACAAACACTATACAATTCTATATCAAATCACAATGGAAGAATTGGTAAAACAAAATCCTCATTTACTACATAATCTGAAAATTGGGGAAACAAAGTCAAAGAGTCTTGATCCACAGCAACAGGAATTGGAAAAATTGTGGTACATACCTATTGACAAAATAGGAGGATACTGTGAAGGAGAAGAAGGGAACTCGACTTTGAAAATACAATTTGGTAATAATCATGCTAAGGCCATATTAGACAGTGGATCAGGAGTGGCAATCATGACACTAAACAAACTTGGGAGAAATGGGGGCAGAATGAGCTAATACCCACTAAAATGAGATTACAACTTGCAGATGGACACATAGAAAAACCCCTAGGAATATGGGAAAAGGTGATTGTGGAAATATGTGGGATTGAGATAGAGCACACTTTTTCCATAATCGAATTTCCACAATCTACCTCATATGAAATCATCCTAGGAAGACCATTTATGTGACAAATGCAAATTGTACAAGATTGGGGAAAAGATTGCCTATATCTTCAAAGCAAAGGAAGGATAACTAGAGTAAATTTAAGAAATGGTCAATATTGTGATATGTCCTCTCAGGAATGGTTCAAAGTACATCAAAATCAGGAATTAAGTGAAGAATCTGGGAGTGAAGATCAAAATGACACAGAATCATCAATTTGGAAATGTAATGTGATCAGGAATCACCTATATAAAAAAAGTATGTTAAAACAGGAAGATTGTCTAGGAGAAAGGAAGTCACAAGATGAAAGTTACATACCATAGGAATTTAAAGATGAAGAGTTTGAGCCTTATGGTTGGGATCAGATTTTGACCACAATGGATTTGGCCAATGATGAATATGTGGGAGTAAAATTCCAAAATGAAGAAGGATATGATATTTTTCATATAGGAATACAAATGATAAAGGTGTCAAAAACAGAGGAAGAACAGAAGGAAGGGATAATTTTAAAAACTGGAAAAACACAATTTTTGGAAAAAGTGGAAGCTACAAATGCTATAAAAGATAAAATCTCAGGAACATATAAAAAGTAAACACTAAGAAATAGAAAAAGAACAAGAAGTTGAAAAAAAAAGAACAAAAGAAAGAAGATCAACAATTTGATGTACCTTCAAATTTCAAGACCTATGAAGTAGAAGACATATTACTTCTAAAAATGAAACCAAAGAGAGAAAAGAAAAAGGGGGAGGCATATGACAATGAGGAACAAACTAAGAAGGTGGTGATCACTCAAGAAGAGGAAGAAGATAGACACATTGTCATAGCTGATGACATGACAAATCAAGAGGAGGAAGCATTGAGGAAATTGGCTAAAACTTATAGGGATGTGTTTGCTTACAGTTATAAGGATTTGAAGGGCATTGATCCTAAAATTTGTGAACATAAGATTCCTATTACTCCTGATGCAAAACCTAGCAAACAAAGACACTATACATTTAATGAAAAATACTCTGCTAAAATAAAGGAAGAAATCGACAAACTGCTGGCTGCCAATTTCATCTATGAGATTGAGTACACTGAGTGGATATCTCCTATAGTTGTGGTACCAAAGAAGAATGGAAAACTCAGGGTATGTATTAATTTGAAAAAAGTTAATGCAGCAACTATAAGAGATAGCTATCCATTACCAATAACTGACCATCTTTTGGAAAGAGTTGCAGGTAAAGAGGTCTATAGTTTTTTGGATGGTTTCTCAGGATATAATCAGGTGCCAATAGCTTTGGAAGACCAACATAAAACTGCTTTTTCCACAAAATGGGGAATCTATGCATTTAGGGTTATGCCTTTTGGTTTAACTAATCCCAACAACCTTTCAAAGATTGATGTGTCATATATTCAAAGAATTTCTTAGAAATATAATGGAAATCTATGTTGATGATCTTTGCACTTTTTCATTAAAAAGACAAGATCATTTGAAAGATCTGGAAGATATATTCAAGAAATGTAGAACATACAGAGTATGCTTAAATCTTGATAAATGTATGTTCTTTGTGAGGCAAGGGAGAATGTTGGGTCACATAGTTTCTAGAAATGGAAGTTCAACTGATGAAAGGAAAATTAAAGCCATAGTGGACCTACCAAAGCCGATGAATGTAAAAGAACTTCAAACTTTCATGGGACATTGTGGATATTATAGAAAATTTGTGCATAAGTTTGCAGACATTGCAAAAACTTTGTATGCATCGATTACAAAATTTGAATGGACCATAGAATGTGACCAAGCCTTTGAGACTTTAAAAACTTGTTTGGTAACAGCACCAATTCTAAAAACTCCACAATGGAATAAAATTTTTCATGCTCATGTGGATGCTTCAAATTATGCTTTGGGATGTGTGTTAGCACAACCAATAGAAGGGAGCAAATTAGAATTTCCAATTGCTTATGTCAGTAGGCAATTTAATTTAGCTGAAAAAAACTATACAACCACTGAAAGGGAAAGATTGGGAATGATATTTGCTGTAAAAAAGTATAGAAATTATCTGTTAGCCAACAAGTTTAAATTCTTTGTGGATCACCAAGCCTTACTCTACTTGGTAAACAAACCATGCCACACAGGTAGAATAGTCAGATGGTTTCTCCTACTGATGGATTTTGAATTTGAGGTAGTGGTCAGACAAGGAAAAACTCATTTGAGAGCAGACCATTTGTCCATAATACAAACCAGAGAGCCAAGTTCGCCTTTAGATGATGAATTACCAGATGCATATCTATTCAAAATAGAAATTATTCCTGAATGGGCCATGAATTTGGTGCCTTTGCTAACTATGGGACCTTGTAGAACACCTAAAAACAACACACATTTGGTATTACAAAGTAGCAACTTTGTATTACTACCTGGCCATTTGTATCATCTCAATTATATGGTTATACTGGAATACTGCATTCCAGAAGATGAGCAACATGAATATCTAGGAAAAGCTCATTGTTGGAATCCTTGTACTCATGCTTCCAGGATAATCACTTTAAACACTCTCAATAGAATGGGTGTACATTGGCCTACCAAGATTCAAGATGTAGAGAAATATATTTCTAATTGTTCAAAATGTCAATCTCTGCAAAATTCAGAAATTGCAACTTTGTATTGGTTTCAAAAAAATCCAGATTGGAGTGCAAACATAATTGAGGAGTTAAGAGAACAAAAAAGGAGAGTCAGTGAAAGCTAGTGCAGACTCAAGAAATTTACAAATCAGTTCTGAAGAGTATCAATTGATAGGAGACCAATTGTACAAGAAAGGGATGGATGGATATCTAAGAATATGTGTTCTTGAAGATAAGTATATGGAAATGTTAGAGATGGCACATTCTAGAGTGGCAGGAGGACATTTTTCAAGTGAAAGGACTGCTAAACTCATATTATATTCTGGTTTTTGGTGGCCAACTCTATTTCGTGATGCAAGAACATATGTGAAAAGATGCGACATTTGTCAAAGAGTAAGTCAACCAAGTAAAAGAGATGATATGCCATTAGTACCACTTATTTCAGCAAGAGCATTTAGTAAATGGGGGTTGGACCTCATTGGACCTATACATCCTCCAACAAAACAGTCCCATGCTGAATATATACTTGTAGCCACAGATTACCTGACCAAATGGGCAGAGGCCAGGGCTACAAAAAAGAATGATGCTCAAACCACTGCAAGATTTCTTTATGAAAATATTATCATCAGATTTGGATTACCAATTGAATTGGTAAGTGATAGGGGGACTCATTTTTTAAACCAAGTAATAGAAAACATAACTAAGTATTTCATGATTTGTCATAGAAAGTCAGCTCCTTATCATCCACAAGCCAATGGATTAGCAGAAAGTACTAATAAGGTACTTTGCACTGTTTTGTCAAAATTGGTAAATACAAATAGGAATGATTGGGATTTGCAACTTAATCATGTCCTATGGGCTTATAGAGTGGCATATAAAACTGCTATTGGAACAACAACATTTAATCTTGTATATGGGCAAAATGCAGTTTTGCCTTTGAAATTTCTCATTCCAACATTAAAGGTGGGAAATCAATACAAGTGGACTGGACATGAGTTATCAGAGAGAGTGGTGGAATTGGAAAAACTTGGAGCTTCCAGACTTCAAGCAATTATGAGCATATATGCAGATAAAAAAAGGAAAAAAGCTTATCATGATGTTCATATTAAAGAAAAAGACTTGCGAGTAGGGGATCTAGTTTTGGCATATACAGTGAAGGAACACAAGAAAAAATTTTAGAAGAAGGGACATGGACCTTATATCATCAACCAAATTAGTAAGAGTGGAGCTATCCAATTAGCTAATATAGATGGAGAAATCATGTCAAATTTTATAAGTGGATGTAGGGTAAAAAGGTATGATCTTCCATTAAATATTCTTGAATGGAGAAGAATACATCAAGCTCAAAACAGGAAAGAAAAAGAAGAAAAAATCAGGTATGAAGCCCAACAGGAGGCACATGAAAGAATAAGAAAGGCTAAGGAGCTGAGAGAAGTCTTCTTATGCGAAACACCTTCAAGGGTGAGAGAGCATTTGCCTGTTATAACAATGAATCTTCATAATGAGCAATTCAAGGTTTTGATAGATTCAGGTGCACATGTTAATTTGATCAATTCAGTTTTGTTGGATAAGTTCAACTTTAAAAGGGCTAAGAGTAAAACATTTATCAAAACACTGGAGGGCCAGATAATACAAAGCTTGTCTTCACCATCTATTGAAGTTAAGTTCAATGAAGAATATATGAAAATAGATTGTAAAGAATGGCCTGATCATATGATGACTGAGAAATTGATTTTAGGACAACCATGGCTAAGCCTAAATTGACAATAAATGACAAAAGATTTTTAATGTTTTTATTGAGTTATGAAGAACAAGAAATTCAACAGGACATCTATGACTCAGATTTGGAAGAATTTACTTTTCCGCTAGAAGCTACAAAGGAATCACAAACAAAACTTCTCCATGACCAAATCTACTTCAGACACAAACAGGAGGAAATTGAAGGAACTAAAGGTGTTGAAAAGACAGTAGAAAGGTGGAAAGTATGGAATAATCAGAAACATCTAGGCATCAAGACAGAAAGGATGTGGAAAACAAGGACATCCAAGCACTGCTTATAAAAAAATTCATCAAAAATAAATGGATATGGAAACCAAAGACTTCCAAACACAGTTTATCAAAAGAAGATTGTTTTACTCCAAAAACAAAGTTAACAGGAATCAAGTATTTTTGGGTGAAAAAATCAGACCTACTTCAATGGAGAAAAAATAAGGATGAACATACAAAAATAGTGCAAAAGCATGGAAAGCTACAAATGACTGGATTCCTACTAAAGGACTCAGAATTTTATCAAAAAGGATTTATGACACTCTTAAAATTATTTCCATGTACTTTACCTCATTCCTTTTTCTAGGAAAAAGAATTGGAGGGGAAGAGATGGAAGATGGAAGAGAAAATCATTAAAAATTTTCTTTCATAAGTTATAAAGCACGAGCAAGATGTAGGTTATAATTTGGCAGGACTAAGCAGTCACTGTTTAATTATTTCAGTCACTGTTTAATTTTTTTTTTCTTTTAATTTTTTTCCTTATATTTGTCTAAATTTTCTTAAAATCCCATTCATTATTTTCCTATTAAAAAAAAGGGAAGAGAGCACTAGATATCTTGCTACACATGTGATGGTCACTTCAAATTTGTAGTACCTGTGATGCAAACAAGGAAATCATGGTTTATCTGATATTTAATCTTCTATTTTTTCTCAATATCATTTTATCTCAAGACAAATGTGTTTTCTTTTATATTTCTTGTGACTTATGTGGGTGAAGTTTTTTTTGTTTGGTGTAATGTGTTATATTTTCTCCAGAATGGTGAATCCAAAGGAACTACCTATTCATGAATTCAAAGCCGATTCTGTATTTTGTCAAGAGGACATTGGTTTTTAGACTGTGAAGCAGCAACGAAAGATGTAGAACTAGAATCTGATGAGAACAGGATATTCCAGAAGCTGAGAAGATAGCCAAAGAACTGAAGGAAACCATCAATATCATTGGTCAGCATATCTTTACAGTGGGAATTGGAGGTCATAAATATACCATGCTATGTCAAGAATTCTACAAATTTCAAAAATTGGAAGCTAATTATAAAAGATGGAAGGCAGTAGGATTACATAGACTATTGGATGAACCTCTCTTCTTTATAGATTTTGAGAGAGTAGCACAAGTCATGTCTAGTCTGTTGGAAGTTGGCAAAGGCAATGATGCATATTTTAGATGTTCAGTTAAGGACAAAGAGAACAAAGAGGTACATATCACCATAAAAGCAGAACACATCAAGGAAGCTCTTCAATTCTATCCCATGGGAACTAAATTGGATTGCAATTTTGTCAAGAAGAATAAAGCAACCTATGCTAGATATTTAAAGTTTGTGGATTTCAAAGGAAAAGAAAATGAAGAATTTTCCATCAGAATGTTTCTTCAGTATCTGTGTTTTCCAAAGTTGCCAAGATATACAATGCCGCATAAGCCAGTGACATTAGTTATGTTCAATAATAAGGACAAGACTAAACCATTTGGAGTAATGGATGTAACTCCCTATATCCATGATCAATCGAAGGAAGCAGCAAAGCATTGGGAACAAAGGAAGTTTATGAATAGAGCACATTTTTTAACAAGAATTATATACCATGTTTTAGGTATGGAGGATCAGTTGAAGTTGGCTCTAGAAGCTCAATATTTCAGAAGTTTGATGACAAGAGTTAAAATTCCTTCAAAGATGATGTCTATAAGAGAAGCAGAAGTCCAGACAAGCATGAGGGAATCAGAAAGGAAAAGGGAAGGGGTATCAGAGGAAGTAATTCCAGTAAGGAAGAGAAGACTAGATCCAAGGAATGTGGTCTTGGAACATGAATAAGTGACAAAAGAGGAATGCAAAGCAGCTCAGAAAGAAGTGCAAGCCCCAAAAGAACCCCATCCACCTCAAACAAGCAAGGAACAAATTTATTCATATTTGACTCAAGGAAATAATAAGAGGGCAATCTATGAAGCTCAGTATCAGAACATGTTGGAAGATTATTCATGTAAAGCAACTGACTGGCTACAAGAAGAGGTGGAACATTATGAAGAACTACATGATCAAATGATGGCTGCAGAAACTGAAGAAGTGTTTGTCAAAAAGGAAGTGGAATTGTTGTCTTATTTTAAGGAATTACAAGGTCCTCCAAAAACTAGAACTACAGTAGTGATAAAAAAGAAGGTCCAGAAAAAGCCCGTCTAGAAAAAGAGGTTAACCAAAAAGAATAAGGGCAAGGCAGCTGAACATGCACAGATGGAGGAGTCAATAAAATTATCATTAGAAGAAAAGAATAAGGAGAAATCAATTGCAATAGAAGAGCACAGAATGGAAAAACTAGGGATAGCTAGTTCCTTACAATTTTCATCAGATTCAAAAAGTGATATTGAGGACTTCCTTCTCAAAAGTTTAAATCTCTCAGTACCCAGCACACCAGTGAAGACAGTACAAGCTTCTATAAAAAACAAAACACCAGAGGAATTGAGTCAAAAGTCAGAAGGGATTCAAGTCTGTGAAGAATTAACAAAACAACTTAGTCCTAGGGAGGAAAAAAGGAAATTGAAAGGTAAAGAAGTGATGAGGGAAGAAGAAGTTGAAGCAAGGGAAGAACTTGGTAGTGGACTGGTGGTTACTAGATTTAAAGCTATTTGTACAAAACCCTCGCAACAACCTCATTACCAATCATATGAGGAAAAACAAAGATTGGAAGGAGGAGCACAATTACATAGTCAGATGTAGAGTGAAGAGGATGGAAGGAAGAAGGAGGGAAAGGTTGCAAGGACAAAAAAAATAGATTTCATAGAAAGCAGAGCTGGAAGTACAGAAAGAGAAATAAATAAGAGTATAGAGGAAGTACTCTTGGATATAGGACATAATGAAGTTTCACACAAATAGAGAATCAAGAAAAGGAAGAAGAGACAGATCCTATAGACATAGATGAACAGGAGGAGGAACAAAAAGAGCAGCAAGTGAATGAGCAGCAAATGAATGATCAAGAAAGGAAATCAGTGGAAAAAGATTCAGCTTTAATACAGGAAAATAAAGAGGAAATACAAGTTATTTTAGAGACATGAAAGGAAATTGATGGAGAAGAGGTAGAAGTATTGGAAGAAGAAAAAGACTATGAAGAGGAAGAGAATCAGGTTATAGAATATGAGGAAGAAGATGGAGAAAAAAATGAATATAAAGAGGAAAAGCAGATAGAAGTGTAGAAAATTGAGTTGGAAACTGGCCTTGAAAGGATACCAAAGGATATCAGATCTGTATGTAAAATCATTATGAGTAACATAGAACAATTCAGACCCTCCAGCAGAAATATGATTATATCAGGGATGGTGGCTGAGTCAGAATTTGTAAAAGGTAGGATGATTATCAAGGAGCAAAAGAAAGAAAAGGAGCAGATGGAAGATCAAATCAAGGTCATCAAGGAAAACAATGAAATTTTATCTCAAGGAATAATTTCATTAGAAGAACAAGAGGTTCAAAGCCAGAATAAAATTCAATTTCTTGAGAACAAATGTGCTAAGCAGTTGGAGCATAGTAGTAAAATGGACATGGAATTAAAGAAAATGGAAGGAAGATTTAGAACTCTTCAGAGCTCATATTTAATGGTCAAAGCTAATGAAGACATAAACATATTGTTGATGGAGGAAGGCCAATTGAAAGAAGAGAGTAAGATTGTAAAAATAACTCAGGATGAGAGGGAGGAGTTGAATAAGGAGATTCTAAGGTTACAAGCAGAATTGAAGGAAGTCAAGGAAATGGAGAAACAAACCAATGTGCATGCTGCTAGTGCAATGAGAGGATACAACAATTTACATTTGGATATAGCAAAAGAAAGAAATGAATGGAAATCAGAGAAAGAGCTATTGATATCTCACAATCAAGGGTTAATGTTGATGGTGGAGAAGTTACAAAAAAACTTGGAATGCTCACAAAAACAAGTTGAAGACTAGGTAGTGACCACACAAGCAGAGGAACATGAAGGAGGAGAAGAAAATAGATTTCAAAATCTTGGTGAACAAGAAGACAAAGCTGTTGAAGAATATTCAGATGAATTTGTTCAAAGGCTTCTAACAGACAGGGAATCAAGAATGGAATTTATAAGGAAAATGCATAATGAGTATGAGGAGCAGATTGTAAATTTTGCTCTCAATAAAGGAATAAACCCAGATCAACATCATTGGGCAGCTGATGGGTTGGGAATACCATTCTGTATGATTCTAGAAAGTGTTAGGAATTATTAGATTGCAAGGGTAGGACTACCACCAAACAAACATTTGGAATATGAAGAAGATATGAATGTCACTAAGGAGCTGTTTGAAAGAGCTAACCCTAAATGGAGGAACAGATGGTTGGATGCCAACAAGGAATGCAAGAAGATCTGGAAAGAGGCACCTTTGCAGTTAAAAATAAATCCAGCCTATTGTCCAGTAGCCAGAAGAAGAGAATGTACAATATTTTGAGAAAGAAGGAATGCAGGACAACTTCCAGCAAAATGGTTGAATTTTCCAAAAATAGCAAGACCAAAAGCAGGAACATGGCCAACCAATAAGTATATGGTTGATACAACAAAATCTGTCGTATCCACATACAAAGATGTAAATAATCCAGCCTGTATTTTATTAGTAAGAGTGTTGCGACTTGTGGTGGCATGCATAGAAACCTTCACAGATACAGAAGTAAGGACCCTCAACTACATTGGATTCAACTCACCTACAGATGCTTTACTCTTTGATTTAAGTGAAACACTAGATAGAATTTGTTTAATGACATATTACAACAGAACAATGTTTTTGGGAAGCCATTATCTTCAAATCTTTGAAGATGCTTTTGACTACGGGTTTTTTGAAAGAGAGTCAGAAATTTTTGGGAATTTATCAGTAGTCACTAAATCAAGGCTCACTGCATATGAAGCTGCTTATATAGAATACTTGAAGAAGGATGTGATAGACAGACCAGAGGTAGCAGTACAATGGAGGAAAGCTTTGTTTGAAATGGTGAACAATTTGAATATTACAGAAAGAAAGAGTCATGATTTGTTATCTCAAGTTTATCAAAGAAAAAAGAAATGAAGGGAGCTCTCATTACTTGTCTGTAAGAATATTTTCTGTCAGGAGCCAAAAAGCCTAGGAGGGGAAGAATGTTAGAGGAAGCATTTTTTTGAAGGAAAACTATTTGTAAAATGTCAAAAATTTGTAGAAATATTTATATAAATGATGTAAAAATTGAGGAAGAGTCTTCCTCATGAAAAATAGGATCATATGTATTTTTTCTAGAATTTTTGGAAGCTCTTAGATAACATATTTTTGGAATAGAAGGTGAAAAGGACCAAAATTCAAGTGTGAAAAGGGACACTTGAAAAAGTATAAAAGATAATTTCTTCTATTTTGAAGAGATTGGTTGTATTATTTTGATGCTATCCAAGTAATGTGAGAGCTCTCCTGCAAAAAATCGTGTTTTCTCCTTTCATGATCTTTCTCTTGATTTGTTGAGTCTTGTCATTGTGTAATCCATGGAATTTGTGAACTTTCCTTGTGTATTCCTGAGTGAGGTAAATGAAGATGCATGATTCTCAATGTATTGAGTAAGAAAGTGCAGATTAACAAAGCTCAAATTGGAAATTCTCAGTTTTTACAGAATCACGATTGTCTCGTCTGTGTGATATAGGTACTGTTTTGGAAATTTGACTTCATATTTGTATTCTACTATGAGAATGGCACACTTTAGGCACAAAGATAATTGAAAATGCTGTTGTAGAACTCAAGATAATCAAAACCCTAGATATTTCCTTTCTTCTTCACAAATCTCTTAGAAAAACAATCATCGCAACTCTTATTCTTGGATTCCATTAACTAGAAGGGGCTATGGTCTTTGCATACTTCCCGGATTGACAATTTAAAGATGTGTAGTTGATCTTTTATGCTATAATGATTGGAGAGGACAACTCCAAAGGGTAACAACAAACAGAGAGCATAGGTTGTTGTGTATGTAAGAGCTTCTTGGGTACCCTTATTTGTAATTGTCCTTGTTGAGCTACAGCTAATTTCTTAGGCACCCAAACTTGTCAGATACCTTGTGGTTGAGCTTGTGCTAGCTTCTTCGTTCATCTTCTGGCCTGGTTGGATTGCCTGGATGGGAATTGTGGGGGAAAGGCTGGTGGTTGGCCTCCTTTTTGTACCCAAATCTACTTCATGCCCGAAACTACTTTCTTGTCGAATGGTGTCTTTTTATTTGATATAGCAGTTGTCTTGAACTGTTGTGCTTGTCATTGTGGTGGAACTACTGTGGCTGCATGAGTCTTCAAAGAAGAAGAGAAATCCACTCGCCTTCGAGCCTATTCTTCCATGATTGACTCCTTTTGCATCATAGAGCTTTTGACACATACAACATCTTCTTCTATAAGATTAGTCTTAGAAGAACTAAGAGAATGTGTGACACCTGGATTTGTGAGCATGAAATTCTCTAATTCTATTGTAATGCATTGGTCATGTACCCAAACTTGAAGAAGTTGATTTCTTAGGTTTAAGTTGACAACATGGTCATAGATCCAATCTTGACCCAAGACAAGTGGTTCTGTAAGATCCTCATCTTGACACACTAGCATTTAAAATCTCATTGGGACATCTTGAAGGTAGATGGGAAGATCTACCTCACCCAAACAAGGGGTCTCCACACCTCCCTATGAGATAGGCTTCTATAGGCTTGATGTTCAATTGGATAGCTTGGCAATGTGAGAGTCGGACTCCGCTATTTGTTGCACCTGAGTCAATCAATGCTCTCACAGCCCTTACATTCTTTCGTTGTCCTACCTCTATGGTCACAAAGGTATGTCAATGGATAATTCGAGAAGCATTCACACCTGATGTCTGGAACATGGCCATGTGATATCTTGGGGCTTTTGGATTGACATCTAGGCCTAGTCGCCTTAACTTATTTCGCCTAATGCGCTCTCTGGCCGCTGCTTGTGCTTCTTCTCTAACCCTTAACTCTTCTTCTTTTGGTTTCCTGGCAGTGTTGAGTCTCGTAAGCATGTCCTCTATAAGAGGTTCTTGATATAGCTTGACTCGACATCCACTTATATAATTTGGAAAGATATCACCTTCTAGAGTGGCCAACTGAACCACACCACTAATGGAAATTCGATTAATGATCATGGGTCCATATCCTCTTTTTTCCAATCTACGAGCATGTTGCTTGAGTGTGTAAACTAGCACAAGGTCTCCCTCTTTCGATCCTTTATCCTTGATGTGTGCATCAAACTACGCCTTTGTTCTTTTCTTGCAACATAGATGCCTGCTGCTGCTCATAGCCTCGTCTCATCTAAGCATTCTAGATCAAAGATCCTAGAGGACAACTTGTGTCCATTCCACTCATGCTCTTGTGGTACTTTTAAAGTTGGGATTAGGAAGTCCAATGGTAGCATAACATTTTGTCTGAAGACCATCTAAAATGGGGTGGCATTGAGCACCGTTTTGTAGGCAACTCGATAGGCCCAAACAACATGGTGAAGTTGTTTATCCAATCAGAGCATTTATTATTTACCAGTTTTGTCAATACATTACATAGGATCTGATTTGTGCTCTCGGCTTGTCCGTTAGCTTCTTGATGATAGGGGGAAGACTTCTTATGTATCACCAATAATTCTTGGAGAAGGTTTTCAATGACTTCATTCAAGAAGTGCATACCTCTATCACTCACTAACTCTATGGGTAGTCCATGTCTCGTGAACACATTCTCAAATAAGAACTTAGCCATCGTTTGAGCATCATTCTTTGTCGTGGCTTTTACTTCTACCTACATTGTAAGGTAATCTGTGGCTACAATAACATACTCTACATGGGAGTTTCTAGCTGGGGGGTTAATGGGACCTACAAGGTCTATATCCCACTTTGAGAATGCACGTCCTCCCATCATTGGCCTCAAGGGAATCTCATCTCTCTTGATCAGATATTGGGCATGTTGGCATGTGTCACATTTCTTCACATAGGTATGTGCATCCATATGAAGAATGGGCCACCAAAGTCTTGAGAATAGAATGGTCTTAATTACTCGGTCAAGTCCAAAGTGTCCACCTGCAACACCACCATGTGTAGTTTCTAAGATCTTTGAATAGTCTGATTCATGAACCCACAATCTTAAGTAACCGTCTTTGCCTCTTCGGTATAGGTTGTCTCCTACTAAGGCATAGTCTTGAGCCTCTTGCTCCATGCTTTGTTTTCTTGCTAGGCTAGCCTCATTGGGTAGTGTTCCGGATCTCATAAATTCTACCAATGAAGCACTCCAATCTAGAATTAAAGACACGTGATAAAGGGTAGCATGCTCCACTTGGGGTCTCTCTTTGCACATTGGACAATTCTTAATCCACTCATGTATTTATTTGTCCATACTAGACCAATACACTCCTAAACATTTTAGATTTTGCAATGTTCATTGTTTAGGGTAGTGATTTCCTAGCAATCCTTCATGGACTTGTTGCAACCAACTGCTATGTTCATCGTCCTTGACACAACAAGCTAATACACCCTCTGTATCTTGTTTGTACATGCTTCCTACCAGTATTTGATAGTTTTGTGATCTTATAATTTCTTCTTTGTTTGTTCTCACATTCTTATTTGCGGGTCCGACGGTTAGGACAGGTACCAACTTATTTTCCCATTTAGGAATGACTTCTAAATTGAACAAATAAGCATCGGGCAATTCATCAGACACTCCTTGCCGTGCCTCTCCTAAAGTTATGCAAGAAAGGTGATCCACCCTGAGGTGGGTCCGACCTTTCCTAACAACAACTTCAAAGTCATATTCCATTAGTAAAAGGAACCATCTTACTAAGCGTCCTACATTGCAAGGTTTATTGACCAAATATAATAAAGCTTGGTGATCAGTGAAAAACTTGAACTTATTGGCCAAGAGATAGTGCCTAAACTTCTTCACAGCATATACCATGCCTAAGCCTTCTCGCTCGGCTATGTTATAGTTTTGTTCAATTGCGTTCAGCTGCCTACTCACATATGCTATGGACAAATCTAAATTTCCTTCACCTGTTGGTTGTGCTAGCACACATCCTGTTACATGATTGGAGGCATCTACATGGACATGGAATGGTTTAGTCCAATCAGGAGTGGTCAATATTGGTGCTACACACAATCGTCTCTTCAGCTCATTGAAGGAATTTTTGCATTCATCATTCCACTCAAAATTTGTCAACAAGGCATAAAGAGATTTAGCTATTATCGCATACATGTGGATGAACCTAAGGTAATATCCACAATGGCCCATAAAGGCTTGTACCTCTTTAACATTCCTTGGCCTCAACTGTGCTATGGCTTTGACTTTGTCCTCATCTGTTGATATTCCATTCTTAGAAATAATATGACCTAAGATTTTGCCTTCATGCACCATGAGCACACACTTCTCTGGGTTCAAACACACTCGATATTCTCTACACTTGTTGAAGATTTGTCTGAGCTTAGGGATGTGAAGTGCTCTTTCTTCAGAATGAGGACATAAGTTATCCACATACACTTCTAAGATTTTTCGCAAGAACTCTTTGAAGACATGACACATGAGTCTATGGAATGTTGCAGGTGCATTGATGAGCCCAAATGGCATCACACGAAATGCAGAGATTCCCCATTTGGTGGAAAATGCTGTTTTGTGTTGATCTTCTGGGGTAATGGATACTTGGTTGTAACCTGAAAATCTATCAAGGAAGCTATAAACTTTCTTGCCTGCAACATGCTCCAATAAATGTTCGGTGATTGGAAGTGGATAACTATCTCTGATCGTAGAGGCATTAACTTTTTTCAGGTTAATACACAATCTTAACTTTCCATTCTTCTTGGGCACCACTACAATGGGGGACACCCATTCAATATGCTCAATCTCATAGATAAATCCTGCTTCAATCAATTTATCAATTTCTTCTTTTATTTTTGTTGTATAAGTATCATTATATGTGTAGGGCTTTTGTTTTGTGGGCTTGGCATCGACTGTCATGGGGATGGAATGAGAACATATTTTTGCATCTACTCCCTTCAAATCTCTATAGTGCCATGCAAACACGTTCCTGCATTCCCTTAATAGAGCTACAAGCTCTACTTCTTATTCTGCACTTAGGTGTTCACCTATATATGTACATCGCTCTTCGTTCTCTTCAATGGTGACTACAATTTTTTTTTGTCTTTTCTTTATTATCATATGCTTCTCCTACGATGGCCTCTCTCTTAGGCATTCGTACCAAAATTTTTCAGTCTTCAACTTCATATTTCTTGAAATTCTCTGGTACTTCGAACAATTATTCCTCCTCTTCTTATTTCACTGCTTTTATTTATTTTTTCTTTTGACTCCCCTCACTTCCATCCTTTGAATTTACAGTTTTAATGCTTGTGAGAGGTTCTTCTTCTTTTTGGGTAAATACTCCTATCTCTTCTAGATAGTGCTTCTCAGAATTAAAGCAACTATCCATCACAATGGACTATCATCGTTCTCTTCTTCTTCTTCTGTGAAGTCACTAGCATCACATTCTTCTAGCAAGGGCTGACACATGAACACTGAAATATCATAACCCTCCTCATCACAATGAGGTGCCCATTGTTCTTCATTGATTGCAATGTCCATGGTATCTAAGATTTCTGCACAGCCATGAGGCTCAAATTCCTCATCTCGAAAGACCATCGGTGAGTAGGCTGGTTCTTTAATTGGTCTATCTCCTTGAGAAGTTCCTCCCTCTCTTGTTTTCAGACATCTTTCCTCTTCCTCTATGAGTTTGAACATCCACAAGTTGAAGTATTTCGATGGTGATGCACCACAATGTGCTCTTCTTCTTGCGATCTCCACGATGATATCCTCGGAGTAGCAAAATTGAGCTCCTAAGGTCGCACATCGTACTCCGCACAGAGACTATAGAATACGCAAAAAAACACAGTACACAGCGAGCATGAAGAGAGACTTCTAAGGTCTTACAAAATGCAGTCAAACTTAGATTTTGTGATTGACCAGGCCATTGTATGTTTTATTAAAGAACATATACAAAGAAGTGTCCAGTGGCCATTTGGCCTTTCACATGGACACTAACGGTAACAATCTCCCCGTAAGGCCAATATGGCCAAAGTAACTATGGGAGAAAAAAAAAGAATGATAAAGAATACCTGAGTGTAAGTATACAAAGTATACCTCCCACCTGATGGGCATGTTACACAGTATACAAGTGACTGTGTAAGATCATGAATCAAGTAACCCCCATCAAGTGACAACAGTGTCGAAAGCTATCATGTGGTAGAGCTTTAGTCAAAGCATCTGCAACATTATCTTGAGTGTGAACCTTCTCAAGAATAATGCGCTCAGTGGCTAAGAAATTTCGAATGAAGTGATACCTCACCTCAATGTGCTTGGTCTTTGCATGATAGACCAGATTCTTAGCCAAAGCAATGGCACTCTAACTATCACTGAGCAGATGAGGTACATGCTGAGGTAAACCCATATCACAAGCAAGACGAGAAAGCTACGATGCTTCCTTACATGCCTCACTTGCTGCAGCATACTTGCTTCTGTGGTGGAAACAATTGTACATTCTTGAAGATGAGATCTTCAAGAGATAGCACCTCCAAAAAAATGAAAAATGTACCTTGGTGCAGACTTACAATTGTCTACACAACCAGCATAGTCAAAATGCATGTAACCAATAATGGATGCTTTCCCTCTACCTAAGCATAGACACTTGTCCTTAGTGCCACTCAGATAACTTAAAATAATCTTGACAACTCCCCAATGTTTCTTGCCAGGATTAGAAATATATCTGCTCACAACTCCCACTACAAATGCAATGTTTAGTCTCGTAGCTACCATAGCATACATGAGACTACCAACAGTAGACTGATAGGGAATTTTGTTAATGAATTCCTTTTCTTCATCTGATTTGGGGAAATCATCCTTGCTCAATTTCACATATGTGGGTAAAGGTGTACTCAATGCCTTTCCACCGTGCATATTGAAGCTCTAAAGTACTTTGGATATGTACTCACTTTGAGAAAAGTATATGCATCTTTTGCTCCTATCACGAGTAATGCGCATGCCAAGAATATGTTTGACATCCCCCAAATCCTTCATATCAAATGTCTGACTCAACTTCTTTTTGAGAATTGATAAATCATAAGAGGACTTCCTAGAAATCAACATAACATCGACATAAAGTATCAAGCATATCAAGCTGCCATTTGAGCATCTCTTTGTGTAGAGACAATGATCCTCATTGCTTCGAGAATAGCCTTGAGACTTGATAAAAGCATCAAACTTTTGGTACCATTGTCTAGGAGACTATTTAAGTCCATACAAGCTCTTCTTAAGCTTACAAAGTAGACTTTACTTGCCAGGGACTACATAACCCTCTGGTTGTTCCATCTAGATCTCATCTGTAAGATCTCCATGCAAGAAAACGGTTTTCACATCCATTTGGACTAGCTCTAAGTCCTCCATTGCAACGAATCCAAGAAACATGCGCAGGGTAGTCATCTTGACCACTGGAGAGAAGATTTCCTCGAAATCAACACCATGTTGTTGCTTAAAACTCTTTGCAACAAGTCGTGCTTTATACTTTGGAGAAGCACTCTTTGATGTGAATTTCTGCTTATATACCCATTTACATGGTAAAGCTTTCCTACCCTTTGGCAAAGGTACTAAATCCCAAGTACCATTCTTGTGAATAGAATCCAACTCACTCTTCATGACACGCTCCCACTTGACATGATCCTCTATCTGCATAGCCTCTTTGTAGCAAGAAGGCTCACCGACATCTGTTAGCATAACAAAATCTAAACCTGGAATATATCTATCAAGTGGATGTGAGAGACGTGCAGAATGTCTCAATGGTTGTTAAACAGGAATATGTGCAGATTGATCTGAATGGACATTCTCTTGAACATCCCTATGTGCAACATTTTTATGCATGCTAACCGGAGGACTAGTATCCTCAAACACCACTCTTCTCACTTCAACCTCCTTAATGGGTTGTTTATGCATCTTAGACTCATTGAAAATGACATCACTACTTATGATCATTGACCATGTTTCATGATCCCATAAGCGATATCCAATTGTCCTTCTCGACCATATCCAAGAAAAATGCATTTCTTTGACCTATGATCCAACTTTTGTCTAAGATTCTTTGGTATATGAACATATGCTTCACACCCAAAAACTCGAAGATGATCATAATATGGTGGCTTCCCTTTCCATAACTCTTATGCCACTTTCAAACGTTTGGTAGTACTAGGTGAAACATTAATCACATGAACTGCAGTCAATACTGCTTCTGCCCAAAAACCTTGTGAGAGGTTTGCATGATGCAACATAGAGACTACTCTATCTTGAATAGTTCTATTCATCCTCTCAGCTACACCATTCTGTACTAGGGTGTAAGGAGTTGTAAACTCTCTACGAATCCCTCTAGACTGACAAAAAAGGCTGAATTCATGTGAGGTATAGTCACTCTCGTTTCTGAACGTAAAGCCTTAAGCTTAGTTCCTTTTTCAGTCTCAACTGAAGCGAGCCATTTTTTGAAAGTAAGGAATACCGCATCCTTCGATTTGATAGGATATACCCAAAATTTTCTAGTAGCATCATCTATGAAAGTGAAAAAGTAAAGAGAACCACCTAAGGACCTAGTCAGCATAGGACCACACACATATGTATGAATGAGATCTAAAGGCTGAATTGAAGAATCAATGTGCGTTCTATGCACATTTCTAGTTTGCTTTCCATATTGGCAATGCTCACAAAATGAAACATCGGAGAAAGATAACACAGGTAAGTAGCCAAAACGAGAAAGATTTTCAATTCCCTTATGAGATATATGGCCCAAATGACCATACCAAATAAAAGCCATAGGCTGTTCAGTAACAGCTAACAAGTGTTCTTTCTGTGATACAAATAAAGGATAAAGTGAGCCAACTTTGCTTCCTTTTGTAATAACAATATTGCCCTTTGATATGCGAAACGACTGAGCATAGAACTAACACCTTGTAACCAAGGTCATCAAGTTGACCAACTGACATCAAACTGCATGATAACTGAGGTACATGGCGTACATTATGCATAATAAATTTTGAACCATCAATGAACTGGTAAGAATCACCAAGTCTCACAGTACCAAGAGACTTTGCTGCATAATTAGAGAACCATTCTCTATGTGGTGTCACATGGAAAGAAGCACTAGAATCTAGCAACCAGCAGTGGGAAAGAGAATCAGCCATAAGAGCCTCAGTTGCCACAGTACTATCAAGTGTCAACACATTAGCATCATTAGAAATATCATTAATTTCTTCAATCTTCACAGTCAAAGTAGATGGTGCAGGTAACTGTTTAACATGCCCATCAACATTCTATCGTTTACCTTTAGTATTATTTAATGCATAATAGTCTTTCTTCATGTGTCCTTTCTTATGAAAATAATGGCATTCGATATCCCTCTTCCTTGATTTACTTCTATCCTTATTCCGTTGACCATTCTTTTCCCTGTTCTTGCTCCTGCCATGTTGTTGATTCTTTCCTTGGTAAGAATCACAAACCATTTAGATGAGCACCAACACTATCTATGTCCTTCATACAAAGGTCATATAATTTTCGCATCAGATAGACTTTATTTGATGCCGTCTCTTTTTCATATGTATTGCATAACTTCTTCCAAAGCTCCTCTATGCTTTCATAGTCTAATACTGTAAAGTAAACATTATCTACCAGGTGCAAGCGAATGGTAGACCTGGCCATTTCATCTAACTCATCCCAATCATCTTCATCCATGTCAGCAGGCTTCTTTGAAATTCCATTTACTAGCTTTCATTGTCTCCTTTGAATCATCACATCTTTAATTTGATTCTTCCATAGAGCAAAGTTTGTGCCATCAAATTTTTGGATCTCAAAATGGTCTTTGCCCTGCAAGTTATAGCTCCTCCTCAGAACACTAGCACTAGACCCTCATCCATCAGATGTGCCTGAGACCTCTGATAGAGAATCGAATGGAATGATAATGGAGCTAGAAGAGTCTGAACACCAATGAATAAGTGTATCAAGGAGTAAATCGACCACTGTATAGTTGACAAAACCAAAAATCTGGAAAATTTTTGCCAGAGTATCCTCTGCAAAATGACCATATAACCAATGTTAAAATATCATAAAACTACAAGTATTGACATGTTTTCCTACATAGTGAATCACTGACTCAACTCCATATAATCAGTTACCCAATAGAAGCCAACTAGGCTTATCGAGCACCTATGAACAACTATCATACATCTCCTATGGTGAGGCTGGGTAAGTCTTCCACCTACATCACCAAAGCGACCATGACATCTGGGTGTCTCCGAGTTAAGAAAACCTCACCACGACCCTCTTTATCAAATGTAAAAGGCTTTATGCAAAGAACGTAACGGCTATATCAATGACCACATGGATGTACATAAGCGGTATCCACAGAAGCGTACATGATGTGTATGTGCTCAATAAATGAAGCAAAATCACACTAAAAAGCTGAAAGCACAGCCTAAAAAGTAGCCGATAACACCTGCAAGTGTCTGTCAACTCTGATGTTTGTGGCTCAAAAAACTTGCATAAATTTTCAGCGGCTACTCCCACCAAAATTGAAATCTTTCAAGAAACATGTAGTTTTATGAGTGTGGCTGAAAACACAGCCCCGAAGGTTGATATTTATTGTTGAAGAAGTACAAAGAACACTCTTCTTGATGTTCTTTGACCTTTTTGAAGAGAACTATGTGGCTCCAAAAGACACCCCAAAAATGCTTCAAAAATATGCTTTCAAAGCAAAGAATGAAGCTTTGAGGGACCAAAACATGTTCAAGGTAATGTCAACCTTAGTCTTTCCCCTTCTTTAGACACCACAAGAGTGTAGCTTAGTGGCAAGAGATTGCCACGATTAAGCGAGCTCCGACGGGAACAATATTGGGATGGGTGACCTCCCGAGAAGTACAAGGAAACTGTATATTCCTTGATCGTTGAAGTCCTCCCTCATGTGCAGCCAATGGTGACTTTGGTGACTTGGATGACAAGGTATACCAAGGTCTATGCCTTGTTCGTCGCCTTAGTTGTAAGGCTTGGAGAAAGCCGGGGGGTGCTCGCTTCGTGTGCATAAAAGGAACAAAGCTTTTGTGTCGAACTGCTCTGTTACCAATGAAGTATTTTGATGGTAATGCACCACAATGCGCTCTCCTTCTCGCGATCTCCATGCCGTTATCCTTGAAGTAGAAAATCGAGCTCCTAAGGCCGCACATGGTACTCTGTAGAGAGACTGCAGAATACGCAGAAAAACATAGTACACAAGGAGCACGAAGACATACTTCTTAGGCCTTACAAAATGCAATCAAACTTACAATCTGTGACTGACCAGGCCACTATATGTTTTTTAAAGAACATATACAAAGAAGTGTCTAGTGGCCATTTGGCCTTTCACATGGACACTAATGGTAACACAAGTGAGTATCTTCATGCATCCAGGATGGATCACAAGAGCTTTTTAGAATGCACAAAGATTGAATCTTCTCGTGCCTTGTGGATAGGATTCCAGTGTAGGGGTAGTACATCTCTAAAGGTGCAATCCTTCAAATTGACCTTAATTGTGACCCCTAAGTGCTGCAAGTAGAATGAGTTCGTTCCCCAATCTTGCACTATTTGCAGTTGTCATGGGAAGGGTCTTCCTCATCTCATAGACATTATTTTTGCCAAAGTCACATATAGCAAATGTGTTCAAACTCTACACCACATGTGGTTAGAGTTATCCCTTCAAGCAATCCTAGAGGTCTTTCAATATGGCCATCAACCATCTGAAGCTTCATCCTAGTTGGTCTTAACATGGGTTTGCCCCATTTCTTCCACAAGAGGTGGTCGCAATCGCAACACCAGCAAATGAATCCAAGATTGATTTGGTTGTGTTACCTTGATAGGTGACTGGAAGATAAGTATTACCTTCTTCACCTTTACTCATGTCTCCTATTTTGTTTAGAGGTATCTCTGGTACTTTCTATTTTGAGCCTGCTTTCGAGATATTGGAATCAAGTTCAAGAACCTGAGTTGCTACATGCTTCCATAGCTCTGGTTTTACTTTGAGCAACTCTTCTATGGTGAGATGACACTGAACCTTAATGTTCTTCACGACATCAATGTTCCTTGGAACCACTAAGTCTTCATGTCTTGCCAATATTGTGGGAGCTCTGATCTGAAGAGATTCAGCTTCCCATGGGCCTGTGAATTGTGGCAACTCTTGTAAAGAATTGTTGGAGTTAGACGTCTACGGAAGCACGTGAACAACACAAGGAAGAAGAAGAAGCTTGGAGCACAACATACAATACTCAATGTATTACTTGAGAATGTACAACGATAAGTAGCCCATTAGGGCAATAGGTGTATATACAAGCCGGGGGAGAAAAACCTCCTGAAGAGGGAAAAAGTGCCCCGGTGATCCTAGAGTGTTCACACACATTACTACCTAAATGTATCAACAAATCCCCCCTGGGATTGATGCGGTGAACAACTAGCTAGCACTCATGTATAAGGAAGTGCCAAGCTATGTGGAAATCACTCCACAAAAGGAAGTAAGCCCAAAGCTTTTTGGAAAGCTTCAAACTTCTCCCTAGGCAGAACCTTCGTGAAAAGGTCTGCAATGTTCTCCTGCGTGGGCACATATGCCAAACTGATCTCCCCAACAGAGAACCTCTCCCTAACATAATGATAATGCACCTCAATGTGCTTAGTGCGAGCATGGAACACAGGGTTCCTCGCAACTGCCAATGTGCTCTGACTGTCAGTGAAGATGGTGGTGGTAACTGACCAACACCCAAATTAGCCATAAGGCGTTTGAACCACACACACTCAACAGTCGCTGTGAAAGCTGTCCTATACTCAGCTTCATAACTGGAAGTGGCCACAGTAGGCTGCTTCTTGCTCAACCAAGATATACATGAGCTACCAAGCATTAAGCAAAAGCCACTAGTGGACACATGAGTGCATAGCAACTGTTGCCCTCAGATATGTCATGCAAAAAGAATATCATGGAGCACTTATTTTGTATTAAATGTTTGATTGTAGCCCATTTGCACCCTTAAAGGACCTCAATCTTCAGGTATATGCAGCTTTGCAATGTCGTAAGGAAGGACCATCCTTGTTGTTCTTGATTGAAAAAAAAAGAAAAGAAATGAAATGAAAAAAAAAACCCATTAATGGTTTCCTCCAACATCGCCTCCCACTCTTCCCCTCTGTCCGGCATGTGTCCACGAGTGTGGGAGATGGGATTTATGACTAGGGAAAACACAAAAATGTCTTCTTCTTCGAGGGGGGTTCTCCCTCCTCTGGAGGGGGAACTCTCTCTCTCTAGGGTGAGGAAGGTTGGCCGCTCATTTCTATGTCATAGATGTCGAAGGGAGAGATGTCGTCCATGATCAACTCGAAACTCAAATTAGTCGCTATTCTAAAGCAAATGCAATCGCACCTGTAGTAAATCGAACCGGTTCCCAAGGATCATATGACGAAAAGCCTGAGTCTCTCAATCCTGTGTCGACTCACAATCTCGATTCAAGATACATTCATCGCTTTGTTCGGTCTGATGAAGAAGATGAAGGAGATTGTGAAAATGCTAATATCCTCGTTGGGAACAGCATAATAACTTTTGCTTAATGATTCGACGTGGAGTTGAGCTTTGTTGGACCTTCACTGAGAGGTTTCCCCATAGCTGAATGTGCTGTTTTTTGACAAGCACAAATGTAGAGTTCTTCATGAATCAAAACCAGAATAATTGCCTATTATGTCAGAGGCCATGGTTTTGGGCATGCTACTCGTGTTGCGTAGGTTGTGAAGCAGATTATTGGTCGAGGACATGAAGTATTTCTTGTTACTGCTGCACCCGAGTTTGTCTTCAGAAGTTCTGTGGCTTCAGAGAAGCTTCATTTCAGAAAGATATTGTGCCTCTTGCATGCGGTGCAGCTGTAGAAGCAAACATTCCTTCTGTATGCATCACAAACTTCAGTTGGGACTTCATCGATGTTGACTATGTGATGGCTTCTGGACTCCAATACAGATCTATTGTGTGGTAGATTGCTGAAGATTACTCTTATGCAGAATTTCTCCTTCGGCTTCTTGGATATTGTCCTATGCCAGCTTTTCGTGATACAATTGATCTGCCACTCATTGTCCGGAAACCAGTGTGATCTAAAGAAGAGGTGAGAAAAGAGTTTGGAATAAATGATGGAGAGAAGCTACTTCTTTTCAACTTTGGAGGCCAGGATGCAAGCTGGTCACTGGAAGCAGAAATACCTGTCTTTAACCTGCACGCCAGGTTTTCATGCCCTTTCTTCACAAAGCCATGGGGCTAAAACACATACACTTTTTCATGCAAGTCAACATTCAAAAATGCAATTTTAATGTCCAACTGATGTACATTCCAACCATGATGGGCTGCAAGTGCACAAATGCTCCGAATAGTAGTCATATGGCATGTAAATGCAAAGGTGTCATCAAAATCAATGCCTCTTTCTTGTGCATAACCTTTTGCAACAAGCCTAGCCTTATAATTTTTAACTCTTCCATCAAGCTTACACTTCAGCTTGTAAACCCACTTAGTGCCAATGGCCTTCTTGCCACGAGGCAAGTCACATAAAGAACAAGTACCATTCTTCATTATAGCATCATATTTCGATTGCATAGCAGCCATCCAATTTTTTGAATTTTGTGCTTTGTCAAATGAAACAGGCTCATTCTCATCACAGAGACTAGATGCAACCATAACATAGAAATCTGATGCAAAAGAGGCACTATGAGAGCCTGATCGAGTATGATATGACAAAGGTGCATCTAATTTGTTGTCACGCAACGTCTGCACCAACCATTTTGGCATAGTTTCTGCCTCCTCAATGTCAGCTCTCTCATCAACAAGTGCATCATGTAAATCTGCATAAGAAATGGGATGATCTACATCATCACATGAAACCTGCAAAGGCTTAGAAGTTGCCTCGTTAGGACCACCACTAGACTGTCCACCTATAAAAAGAGGCAGCAAAGTATCATACATGTCTTTGGAGCTAACAAATGTCTCCTTAGTACATGAAAGCAATGGTTGAATAGCATCTTCCACAAAAACAACATCACGGCTAATCAGAATGCATTTATTCTGTGGATGATACAGAAGATAGCCTTTACTTTCAGAACTGTACCCAACAAAAATACATGTTACTACTTTATCATCCAATTTTTTGCGATGTTGTTCATGCACTAATGCATATGCAAAACAACCAAAAGCACGTAGATGAGCAAAAGATGGCTTGCGATCATGTGAAGCCTCATATGGAGTGATAGACGGTAGCACTTTAGTGGGAAACCTGTGAAGTACATATGCTGCACACATGACAACCTCAAGCTAGAAACTATGTGGTAAAGCCTGACTCTTGAACATACACCTCGCCATCTCCATGAGTGACCTGTTCTTTCGTTCAGCAACTCCATTCTATTGAGATGTATACGGCATTGTACACTAGTGTTTTATCACACGCTCAACAAAAAATACATTAAAATCAAAAGACATATATTCCTCCCCTCGATTAGAATGGAGGGTGGCCATTTTACATGATGACACAATACTCAATGTATTACTTGAGAATGTACAAAGATAAGTAGCCCATTAGGGCAATAGGCGTATATACAAGGGGGGGCAAAAAACCTCCTAAAGAGGGAAAAAAGTGCCCCGATGGTCCTAGACTGTTCACACACATCACTACCTAAATATATCAACTAGAATTAGATTCAAAATCTAATCTTTCATCTTCTTGTTGCTCTACTTGATCTCCATAAATGGAAGGAATGTCTTGGGGAAACTGATCATGAAGATCATCAATTTCAGGAATAGGAGGGGGATTATCCTTCTCCTTGGCCCATTTCTCTTCTTGTATTTCCCACAAGAACTCTGGAGAGTACTCTTGAATTAAAAGAGGTGTTCCATCATCCATGGAATCGGGAACATAAGATTTTGTTGGTGGTGAGCTTTCTCTTTCAACCACTGGTTGAGCCTGTGGAGGTAAAGAAACCTAGGGCTTGTTTACCAACAACTCTAATCTTTCTAGTAAGCCCTGGAAATGCAAATGCGATTTGGCAAAGTTTGTCTGATTGAACATTTGACTGGTCTCAAGCATAGCCTAACCTAATTCTACCATTTTCATGCACATTTTTATCCGTTCAATCTCTAAATCTGCTCTAGGGTAACTCTTGTCTAGGTTTACCGCTATTGGCCCTTCTTGAAATCGAGCTTGGTAGGCCTTCAACATCATGTCCAAGCCTTCTGGGGTTGGATCTACGAGAACAGACCCTGGTTGTTGTCTATTTACAATGGGTGGTGGGGTGGGATGAGGTGGAGTGGATGGAGTTTCGACATGCGAGGGGTTTTGAGATGCAATGTCTTCTATTTTTGTTTTTGCATCTTTCAAGCTTTCTTCTAATTAAGCTAATTTCCTATTCCACTTGAAATTGGCGTTTTCTCTGGTATCCTTCCATGTTCTTGTTTTTCGCTTACTAGGCTCTCTTGATTCACTTGACTCTGATTGTTCAACCGGTTTATCATGTTTTAAGGCTTGTGCTGTAGTGACTGCTTGTATAAGAGCCACATTACTACTACTTGAACTTGAATCCACCACTAAGCCTACCACATTAATGGGTGTAACCTTGGGCACACTAGAGGGGTTTCTAGGACAATGTGAGATGTTCTTTGCCGCACTTAGGACAAAAGCCTTGTATTGTGATGTTTTATCCTTGTTCCGAAGTCGGTGAGTGGGGACATTCAAAAATGAAATGGTCAGCTTGACATCTAAAACATGGTCCTCTAGGGGCTTGTGGTCTTACTTGTCTTGCTTGGGTTCTAGGGTTAGGATTCATATACATGACATTCGAGTATTCGGGCTCCCAATTTGGTTCCGTAGGTGGTGCCTCGTATTGATATGGATAAGTCTCACTATGCTCAGGTGAATCTATGTAATAAGCTTGTGGACTATCTTCATAGGAGTAGTCAGAACTCTGAGCATAAGGATCATTTTTCTGAGACCAAAGGGGTCATTGGCACCAATGCTCTATTAGGGTTCTCCTTTGCCACTGCATACTTTATTGGGATCACATTTGCAGGAGGGGGTGGTTGGTTTCCTAGGATTGGTTGTGGCCTATGTGGTGCCTGATATTGCTGTTGTGGTCTATAATTTGGCTGATGGTATTGGTTCTGATACCTACCTTGTTGGTAATTCATTGATAAGTTTATCTGACATCTTGCCTATAATATGGACAATCTTGAGCTATGTGCTTTGTGTATTTTCTCTCAATAGTGCAATATTGGCCACTAGGGTTTCCTTGGGGTTGAGCCATAATTGGCCAAACATTAGCCATGTGGTCTCCTCTACAGTTGTAACATCGTTTCACTGAGGTGACCCTTGGTGTTTGTCTATTTTGAACTCCTAGCTTCCTGGCAACCTGATCAGCTATCTCATCTATCTCAGTGGAGGTTCTAGAGGTGTGACTAGTAGAACTATCTGAATCCTTATAGAGTTTGGACAATTCTAATTCCTCAACCAAGTTGTCTTCTATGTCGATGCACATCCGCACACACTCTTCTATGGATCTAGGCTCTTTCAAGTACACATATGATCTCAACTTTCTGCTTAGTAAGCCATCTAAAAACAAAGCCACTTGTTTGGCTGGTGTAGGTCACTCTGGAATAGGGTATGTTTCTAGGTACTATCTGAACCGTCTTCTTGCAAGTCGCACTATTTCTTGGGGTGTCTACTTGAAGATGTGGATCAAGGATGATGTGTTATGCCTAATGCCACTCTTGGAAAATTCTATAATGAACAAGGGTTGAAAACAAGCTAAGGTAGTACCCTTAAGAGTCAAACCAAATGCCTCGAACTGGGTGAACAAATCCTCAACTTGTTCAACTCTTAACACTTGTTTGAACTTAGCCACATGATCATAAGGATCTCTTGACCCATCAAAGTAGTTCTTCATTGTCTTGACCACTTGAGAGGGTCTAAGGGTTCTTGGGTATTCCCGTGGTCTAGGCAATGGAAAATCATGTTCATCTCTTGGATTCCTTTGTGCTCGATGTCTCTCTCTTTCATGTCTTTCACCTTCAAATCTTGATCTGTCTCTACCTGCATTGTGTGCAAAGCTTACCGCAGGTCTCTCTCTTGTGCGTTCTTGTCGTGCTTCATGAGATTGGGATGATCCTGCTCCTTGGAGACCATGGGAAACATTAGACCTTGATGGAGAGAAAATCAATTCACTCTTCCAAGTGTATGCATGCCTTTCATGATCTATTACCAAGAACATTCTCTTCGATGTGTTATCTAGGTAGACAACTCATAGATGATGACTCCACTCATTTTGCTAGGTTGATTCGGCTTGAATCTCCAAAAGGTTTCCTCCATTTCTCTATTCAAGAATAATTCTATGCTTTTGTTGTCTTGAGGAACCCACTCTGGAGTGAGCACTCTAGTCAAAACTGACTTACCTCTAGGCATCTTGGGTTCTCATCCTAGGTCACCTTGCTCTAGGTCTCCTATCTCATTATCATGAATGATATTTCCAAACTCATCTGTCCTATCTAGTAGGTTGGTGACCACATACATGGTTTCTTCCTTAACAATGTATGAACCCTCTTTGAACTTGACTACTGGGTGTTCAAGTCCAAAGGGTTGATCTAGACTTTTGAGTTGGACCACTAATCGTCTCATGCCATCCTCATAGATGCGAGCACCTAATCGGTTGGTCTTGATATATTCCAACTGTGTCTTATATGGACCTTCTAGTGTTTGTAGATAGGCAATGCCTGAGCCACTTCCAGGTTTCCGCATGCCAAAAGACATTTCTGAATCACTTGTGTATGAACTTAGTACGTAAGGATAACCACTTAGTTGTTGTGCCCAAGACTTAGCTGTATGGTTGACACTAGCCTTAGAAGATCTAATGCTTTGTCTATCCTTGCCTAGGTGTCTACCAGATCTAGGTTCATAAGCTTTGTCTTCTAGTCCCAAAATTCCCCTTTATATTGCTCAAAATCCTTTGGGGTCCCTTGGCTTCCCAACCCCACTTCCAAACGAGCTTTGGAATGAGCTATAGAGCTCAAAAAATGGACTTTTGATGAAAAATTTATGTCGAATCAAGCTCTTGGGGGTCAAAACAGGCAAATAGGAAGTTATGAGAAAATCATGATTTTGATTGAAAATTGCGATCCTGAATACCCTTGGAAATTACGATTTTCACCAAGAATCACAATCCTGAAACATTAAAAAAATCACGATCTTGAGTGAGAATTCCAATCCTGAGCAATCCTGAAAAATGTGATTCTGACAGAGAATCGTGAAAAAACGCGATTTTGAGTGAGAATCATGAAAAACGCGATTTTGAGTGAGAATCATGAAAAACGCGATCTTGAGTGAGAATCATGAAAAACGTGATTTTCAGTAAGAATCGTGAAAAACGCAATTTTGAATGAGAATCGTGAAAAATGTGATTTTGAGTGAGAATCGTGAAAAATGCAATTCTAACAGAGAATCATGTTTTTGAGACACCCTCAATCGCGATTTTGAGAATGACCTCAAGATCGTGAGTTTTTGTGTGTCTTATATGGACCCTCTGGTGTGATTTTTTGGTGTGCCTTATATTCCACCTGTGTCTTATATGAACCTTCTAGTGTTTTTAGATAGGCAATGCTTGAGCCACCTGTAGGTTTCCCCATGCCAAAAGACATTTTTGAATCACTTGTGTCTGAACTTAGTACGTAAGGATAACAATGCCCAAGACTTAGCTGTATGGTTGACACTAGCCTTAGAAGATCTAATGCTTTGTCTATCCTTGCCTAGGTGTCTACCAGATCTCAGGTTCATAAGCTTTGTCTTCTGGTCCCAAAATTCCTCTTTATATTGCTCAAAATCCTTTGGGGTCCCTTGACTTCCCAACCCCACTTCGAAACGAGCTTTCCAACGAGCTACAGAGCTCAAAAAATGGACTTTTGGTGAAAAAGTTATGTCAAATCAAGCTCTTGGGGGTCAAAATAGGCAAATAGGAAGTTATGAGAAAATCACGATTTTGATTGAAAATCGCGATCCTGACTACCCTTGGAAATTATGATTTTCACTGAGAATCGCGATCCTAAAACATTCAAAAAATCATGATCTTGAGTGAGAATCGCAATCCTGAGTGATCCCAAAAAAATGTGATTCTGATAGAGAATCGTGACAAATGTGATTTTGAGTGAGAATCATAAAAAACGCGATTTTGAGTAAGAATCGTGAAAAACGCAATTTTTGAGTGAAAATCGTGAAAAACGTGATTTTGAGTGAGAATCATGAAAAATGCGATTTTGAGTGAGAATCGTGAAAAATGCAATTCTAACAGAGAATCGTGTTTTTGAGACACCTTCAAAATCACAATTTTGAGAATGACCTCAAGATCGTGATTTTCTGGTGTGTCATATATGGACCTTCTGGTGTGATTTTCTGGTGTGTCTTATGTTCCAACTATGTCTTATATGGACCTTCTGGTGTTTGTAGATAGGCAATGCTTGAGCCACCTACAGGTTTCCCCATGCCAAAATACGTTTTTGAATCACTTGTGTCTGAACTTAGTACGTAAGGATAACCACTTAGTTGTTGTGCCCAAGACTTAGCTATATGGTTGACACTAGCCTTAGAAGATCTAATGCTTTGTCTATCCTTGCCTAGGTGTCTACCAGATCTCAGGTTCATAAGATTTGTCTTCTGGTCCCAAAATTCCTCTTTATTGCTCAAAATCCTTTGGGGTCCCTTGACTTCCCAACCCCACTTGAAACGAGCTTTCCAATGAGCTATAGAGCTCAAAAAATGGACTTGTGATGAAAACGTTATGTCAAATCAGCTCTTGGGGGTCAAAACAGGGCAATAGGAAGTTATGAGAAAATCACGATTTTGATTGAAAATCGCGATCCTGACTACCCTTGGAAAGTACGATTTTCACTGAGAATCGCAATCCTGAAACATTCAAAAAATCACAATCTTGAGTGAGAATCGCAATCTTGAGCAATCCCAAAAAATTGTGATTCGGACAGAGAATCGTAAAAAACGCGATTTTGAGTGAGAATCATAAAAAATACGATTTTGAGTAAGAATCGTGAAAACGCAATTTTGAGTGAGAATCGTGAAAAACGCAATTTTTGAGTGAGAATCTTGAAAAATGCAATTTTGAGTGAGAATCATGAAAAATGCAATTCTAACAGAGAATCGTGTTTTTGAGACGCCCTCAAAATCGCGATTTTGAGAATGACCTCAAGATCGTGATTTTCTGGTGTGTCTTTTAATGGACCTTCTAGTGTGATTTTTTGGTGTGTCTTATATTCCAACTATGTCTTATATGGACCTTCTAGTGTTTGTAGATAGGCAATGCCTGAGCCACCTGCAGGTTTCCTCATGCCAAAAGACATTTCTGAATCACTTGTGTTTGAACTTAGTACGTAAGGATAACCACTTAGTTGTTGTGCCCAAGACTTAGCTGTATGGTTGACACCAGCCCTAGACGATCTAATGCTTTGTCTATCCTTGCCTAGGTGTCTTCCAGATCTCAGGTTCATTAGCTTTATCTTCTGGTCCCAAAATTCCCCTTTATATTGCTCAAAATCCTTTGGGGTCCCTTGACTTCCCAACCCCACTTCGAAACGAGCTTTCCGATGAGCTATAGAGCTCAAAAAATGGACTTTTGATGAAAAATGTTATGTCGAATCAAGCTCTTCAGGGTCAAAATAGGCAAATAGGAAGTTATGAGAAAATCACGATTTTGATTGAAAATCGTGATCCTGACTACCCTTGGAAATTATGATTTTCACAAAGAATTGTGATCCTGAAACATTCAAAAAATCACGATCTTGAGTGAGAATCGCAATCCTGAGCAATCCCAAAAAAATGTGATTCTGACAGAGAATCGTGAAAAATGCGATTTTGAGTGAGAATCATAAAAAACGCGATTTTGAGTAAGAATTGTGAAAAACACAATTTTGAGTGAGAATCGTGAAAAACGCGATTTTGAGTGAGAATCATGAAAAATGCGATTTTGAGTGAGAATCGTGAAAAATGCAATTCTAACAGAGAATCGTGTTTTTGAGACACCCTCAAAATTGCGATTTTGAGAATGACCTAAAGATCATGATTTTCTGGTGTGTCTTATATGGACCTTCTAGTGTGATTTTCGGGTGTATCTTATGTTCCAACTATGTCTTATATGGACCTTCTGGTGTTTGTAGTAGGCAATGCCTGATCCACCTGCAGGTTTCCCCATGCCAAAAGACATTTTTGAATCACTTGTGTCTGAACTTAGTACGTAAGGATAACCACTTAGTTGTTGTGCCCAAGACTTAGTTGTATGGTTGCCACTAGCCTTAGAAGATCTAATGCTTTGTCTATCCTTGCCTAGGTGTCTGCCAGATCTTAGGTTCATAAGCTTTGTCTTCTGGTCCCAAAATTCCTCTTTATTGCTCAAAATCCTTTGGGGTCCCTTGACTTCCCAACCCCACTTTGAAACGAGATTTCCAATGAGCTATAGAGCTCAAAAAATGGACTTTTGATGAAAAAGTTATGTGGAATCAAGCTCTTGGGGATCAAATCAGGAAAATAGGAAGTTATGAGAAAATCACGATTTTGAATGAAAATCGCGATCCTGACTACCCTTGGAAATTATGATTTTCACTGGGAATCGCAATCCTGAAACATTCAAAAATTCACGATCTTGAGTGAGAATTGCAATCCCGAGCAATCCCAAAAAAATGTGATTCTGATAGAGAATTGTGGAAAACACGATTTTGAGTGAGAATCATAAAAAACGCGATTTTGAGTAAGAATCATAAAAAAACGCAATTTTAAAAATGAAGTTCTAACAGAGAATCGTGTTTTTGAGACACCCTCACCTGAAAATCAAAATTTTGACTGAAAATCGTGTTTTGACTTGAAAATTACGATTTTGACTAAAAATCGTGTTGCACTAAGGCCTGTGCATCGAGCATAGGGTCATGGAAATCATAGAAACTTGGACACACAAGCACCTTGCCTCTATGCGCGAGGGAACAGTACTGGGATGGGTGACCTCCCCGAAAGTATTGGGAACCTCTATATTCCTTGATCGTTGAGGTCCTCCCTCGCGCATAGCCAATGGCACCAATGATGACTTCGGTGATTCGGATGACAAGGTCTGCCAAGGTATATGCCTTGGTCACCACCTTAGTTTTAAGCCTTGGAGAAAGCTAGGGGGGATGCTGATGCACCACAGTGCACTCTCCTTCTCGCGCTCTCCATGAAGATATCATCGGAGTAGAAAACCAAGCTCCTAAGGCCGCACACAATACTTTGCATAGAAACTGTAGAATATGCAGAAAAACATAGTACACATGAAGCACGAAGACAGACTTCTTAGGTCTTAAAGAAGTGTTCAGTGGCCATTTGGCCTTTCACATGGACACTAACGGTAACAGCCCATTATGGCAATAGCCATATATACAAGCCGGGGGAAAAAACCTCCTAGAAAGGGAAAAAAGCGCCCTGATAGTCCTAGTGTGTTCACACACATGAGTACCTAAATGTATCAACAAATCCCCCCCTAGGATGCAATGAACAAGGCACTAGCACTCATGTATAAGGAAGTGCCCAGCTATGTGGAATCAATCCACAAAAGGAAGTAAGCCCAAAGCTTTGCGAAAAGCTTCAAACTTCTCCCTAGGCAGAGCATTCGTGAAAAGTTCTGCAATGTTCTCCTGCATGGGCACATATGCCAAGCTAATCTCTCTAGTAGAGAACCTCTCCTTGACATAATGATAATGCACCTCAATGTGGTTAGTGCGAGCATGGAACACAGGGTTCCTCGCAATAGCCTTAAAATCAGTGATGTGCTTCTTAGCAGTGAGCATCATGTCATCAACATACACAACAATGATCAAAAGCACATCATTAGCATGATTAACATATAAGGTGTTGTCAGTAGGAGTGTTCTCAAAACCATGTGCAATCAGATAGGCATGTATCTTTTCATAACAAGCACATGGTGCTTGCTTTAAACCATATAATGCCTTCTTTAACTTGCAGACCTAGTTTTCATGCCCTTTCTATACAAAGCCATGGGACTGAAAAACATACACTTCTTCATGCAAGTCACCCTTCATAAATGTAGTTTTAATGTCCAACTCATTGACATTCCAACCATAATGAGCTACAAGTGCACAGATGCTATGAACAGTAGTCATTCAACATGTAGGTGTAAAGGTCTCATCACAATCAATGCCTCTTTCCTGCACATAACCATTTGTAACAAGCCTAGCCTTATACCTATCAAATGTTCCATCAGGTTTACGCTTCATCTTGTATACCCACTTAGTGCCAATGGCCTTCTTTCTAAGAGGCAAGTCACATAAAGACCAGATACCATGGAATGCTTTGCATCATCACGTGAAACCTGCAAAGGTTGAGAAGTTACCTCATTAGGACCAGCATTAGAGTGTCCACCTATAAAAAGAGGCAGCAAAGTATCATACATGTCTTTGGAGCTAACAAATGTCTCCTTTCTACATGAAAGTAAAGGCTGTCTAGCATCTTCCACAAAAACAAAATCACGGCTAACCAAAATGCTTTTAGTTTGTGGATGATATAGACAACCGCATTTGCTTTTAGAACTGTACCCAACAAAAATACATTTTACTACTTTATCATCCAATTTCCTACGATGTTGTTCAGGCATTGATGCATATGCTAGACAACCAAAAACACGCAGATGATCCACATATAACTTGCGACCATGCCAAGCCTCATATGGAGTGATAAACTATAGTTCTTTAGTGGGACACTTGTTAAGTACATATGTTGCACACATAACAGCTGTAACATAATCCTGGTAGGAGATGGTTGAACCACACCCTAAGAGAGAGGATTAGGAAGTAATCCTCAACCATGGCTTTTGGGGCAAGTGGTTAGCCCATCACATTCCTAACCAAGAGGTTGTGAGTTCAATTCCTTACATTGGTATCAGAGCCTAGGAAGTAGGCTTGGGCAAAGTGGAATGATCCAATGGCCTCTGAAAAAGGCGCTTGGGCATCCTCCTTGTGAAAGGGTAGGAATTGTGGAAGGCGCGCGTCGATTTCAATGATGGACCTTACAATGATTGGGGTGTATCTCTCAATCCGTAGGTCGGATTGAGGCGTGTAATATACCGTTGGAAAGCTCTCGAAACGAACTTTCCAATGAGCTAGCTTGCAATGTGTGAATTCCTTGGGAATCCTTGGATGGAACTTGATTGAGTACATCCTGCCAGTCCCATAGCTGGTCAGGGTACATCCTGCCAGGGTACATCCAGGGTACATCCTGCCAGTCCCATAGCTGGTCAGGGTACATTCCCTAGGAGTTCAAGGGGGGAAGAATGTAACATAATCCTGGTAGGAGATGGTTGAACCACACCCTAAGAGAGAGGATTAGGAAGTAATCCTCAACCATGGCTTTTGGAGCAAGTGGTTAGCCCATCACATTCCTAACCAAGAGGTTGTGAGTTCAATTCCTTACAACAGCCTGTTGACAGGATGCGGGAAGAAGCAAGTATGGACACATATGCAGATCTAGCACTGAGGCTACCCTTCATTTTTTCCAAAAACCCCAACATCATTCTAAAGTGATTCTCATCACTACAAACCCGTGTAAATATCTTTTCACCTTTTTGTAGCTCCATTTTGTACAAGCCGAGGAGTCCTCGAGCTTGGGGAGCATTAGATGTAGTTGCCTGCCAATTTTCATAATTTTTAGATCTTGTTTGGGCCCTCAAATAAGCCCCGGAACCTAATTTTTAACTAGGCCGGACACTAGGTCTGAACAGGGCCAAAGCTAGTCAAGAACTATAAATAGAGCTAGAGAGCTCATTTTTGGGTTGGCTTCTTGTAGTTTGAGCTTGTATGAGAACTTTCTTGCAATAGAAGAGATTCCATTGTCTTACTCTCTTTGTTCTTACTGTGTGTGCGCGTGTGTGTGTATGTGTGTGCATGCTTGTGTGCTTCTCACTCACGCACTTGTGCTCCCACTTGCTCGTGGTCTTCATACCATCCTCATGTCTTCCCGGATTGACATTAAAGGAGGTGCTACTCATCACTGAGCTACACCAAATTTTGGCGCCGTTGCCGGGGATCGAGCTTTGAGGACGAGCGTGTGATGGTAAGACATAGAGAGGACGCGTTGGAATGGTAAGTAGTAGGTAAATTTCTGATTTTTCTCCATCTCCATCTTCACCTTCACCTCCTTCTCCATCTCCACCTCCACCTCCTTCCCCACTACATATCCCCTCTTCCCTTTCTTTCCCTCATTTGTTGTGTGCGAGTTTGAGAGAGAGCGATTGTGTGTGTTTGCATTTGTGTGTTTTTTGCATGTTTCTTGCAGGTACCAGCTCCATCATCACCTCCAGCAAGCTCAGCAGGTACAGAAACTGCCTGCACAGTCCCCGAGGCGTGGAGCTCGAGCTATCGCGACACTCCGAAAAGCTCGACTTCTCACGATTCTGAGTGCACCACGGCATTGCGCAGGCCTAGAGCTCCTAGGAACACTAGATAGAACAGGAAAATTCGCCATATCCCGAGGTATCGCGACACCCCGCGAGGTATCGCGACACCCCAAAGTATCGCGACACTCCGAGCTATTGCGACACCCCAAGGTATCGCGACACTCCGAGCTATCGCGACACCTCAAGGTATCGCGACACTCCGAGTTATCGCGACACCTCAAGGTATCGCGACACTCCGAGCTATCGCGACACCCCAAAGTATCGCGACACTCCGAGGTATCGCGACACCCCAAGGTATCGCGACACTCCGAGCTATCGCGACACCCCAAGGTATCGCGACACTCCGAGCTATCGCGACACCTCAAGGTATCGCGACACTCCGAGCTATCGCGACACCCCAAGGTATCGCGACACTCCGAGCTATCGCGACACCTCAAGGTATCGCGACACTCCGAGCTATCGCGACACCTCAAGGTATCGCGACACTCCGAGCTATCGCGACACCCCAAGGTATCGCGACACTCCGAGCTATCGCGACACCTCAAGGTATCGCGACACTCCGAGCTATCGCGACACCCCGACCCGACCTATCGCGATACACGGCCATTAACGCATGAAAATTGAGAGAGAATTTTTTGAGTGGTTGAAGGGTAGTGAACTTGGTGTTTGACATATTGGTAAAGCTTAGAACCGTGGTAGGGGGCAAAAAGCATAGAAACCCGAGATAGGTGGGACTAAGTGATTCTCAGAGACAGGGGGTACAGTGAGCTACCCAAGGGGGTTAAAAATTATTGAAGTAGGTCTTTCAAATACTTGTGGCAACAAAGCTATACTAACTGGTGAGTTTTTTGCAGGAACTTTGTGGGCACTCAAGGCAATCAAAGCAAGCTAGCAAGGGTGAGTACTGGGCCTGGGAGAAGGCTTCCTGGGCTTGCCTAGCTGTCGGGTCAACCAGCGGATTGAGGTTGGAAAATCTCATAACTCCCCTTTTGTCAATTCCTAGCCTAGGCTAAGTACGACTTAGGTGTGGTAATTAACTAGGGCAACCGTTAGGCACGAAGTAAGTCCAAGAGAATTAATCAACCAAGTGCAAGAAAATAAATAGGTCTTAAGTGCGAAAACACTAAGGGACAAAAAGGTAAACGGGAATCGATCACTCATCAAGTGCGGAAATTCATTTAAGTACTCCTGACGACGCAAGTGCAGACAAGACCATAAACATACTATCCAACTAAAAAGAACAAAGTAATTGGGGCAAATCAACCTGCAACGAGAGTGTGCTTGGGTTCCAGGGGGCGAATAAATCAGGCATATGAACCTTAGATCAGGCAGACACTTAGGCCGAGACAGACAAAGCCTCAGATCTTCTGAAGCTAGTGTCAATCACACTGCCAGGTCTTGGGCCCAGCAGTTGAGTGATTACCCATACACTGCCAGATCAGAAACAAGTGATTCTGAGATGTCCTATCACATGGAGAGATCAGTAGGTAGTTCAGGGTTGGCATATCTAGAAAAGCCAGAGGGGCCTTATAAGACTCAGTTGGAATATATCAGGACGAATCGTCTAGGTGCTCGCATCTACGAAGACGGACTAAGAAGATCAGTAGTCCAGATTAAGAACCCCGACCAACCCCATGGAATAGACCACCCGGTAGTCAAGTTTGAGAATGGAGCATACCTAGATAAAGAGGGGACTATATATGTAGTCACCACTCTTCCCGATAGAACTGATGAGTATGGAAATGTGATTGCGGAGGCCGACATAGGAGATATAGAGCAAGGGAACTTAGAGAGAGAGCCAAGAACTCCCCGCGGTAAGTCCGTCTTGACCCGAATCATGACTCCTGAGTGGATTCCACAAGATAATAAAAGCATAGATCTGCTTTTAAATCGGGAAACAGATGAGGCTTTTTGGAGATATAGAACTTCTCAACCTCAGGAGGGGAACACTCTCACAATTTACGAGTTTAAAGACCCTGATAGCCCAGGACAAGTAACCTACCTAGACACTGCATCAGAGAGAATCTTCGTGGTCACTGAGCAGGGCAGACATGCCTACACTTGGAAGGGTGAATTTGTTTTTCCCCAACCAAGGTCTAATGTATCCTTTGGTCATCAAGGAACCGGGACCTCCCTCGCTCATGGCGCTCAAAGAGATAGAGGTAGAGACAAACCTGAGGTAAGTTTTGCCAACTCCCTGGGAAGAGAAAGAACGGGAACAGAAAGGAATAGAGTAGAAACTGAGAGACATAGAACCCCATGGAATCACCGGGACATTGATGATTTTCCTTTGCCAAGGCCGAGAGAACACACTAGGACCCTACGACCAACCCAACTTGTGAAGTCCATGAAGAATTATTTCGATGGCACGGGAGACCCTTATGACCATGTGGCCGAATTTCGACAAGTGTTGAAAGCTGAACAAGTGGAGGACCTATTCACACAATATAATGCTTTCGGTCTAACCCTTAGGAACACTGCCCTCACTTGGTTCCAACCACTGAATGAGAGGCATTTCAGAAGCATAGACCAACTCTTAGAGGCCTTTATTGTTGAGTTTTCTAAGAGTGGAATCAGGCATAACACCTCCTCACTAATTCATAGCTTCAAACAAACACCTCAAGAGACGGTCAGACTAGCTGGAAGAAGATTTAGACAGTACCTGGAGAGATGCCCTATGCCAGAGTTACCCACACCAGCCAAACAAGTGGCCTTGTTCCTAGATGGATTGTTGAGCACTAAGCTCAGGTCATATGTGTACCTGAAGGACCCTAGAACGATAGAGGAGTGCGTGCGCATGTGCATAGACATTGAGGACAATCTAGGTGAAGAGTTAGAACTATCAAAAATCTATAAGGATTCTGACAGCTCTAGTAAACAGACATCAGGTCAATCCACATCCATCGAGGAACTTGCAGAGAAGGTAGCCCAGAAACTAGGTGTCTCTAGTAAGCAAATTCCGAGATTTGCCCCAGTTAAGCGGTGTTACAATTGTGGCGGCGAACATATGGCAAGTGTATGCCCCATTATGGCCCAACCTCAGGCGAACCTTAGTGGCCAGTACTGCACCATAGAGCGCAGGTACACCAATCACTCGGCACAGGACTGTCCATATAACAAACAAACTGTTAGGCAAAATTATCCTCAGTCATATCCACAACAGGGGAGATACCAGAATCAGTACCCATCGCCACAATACAACAGACCGCAACAAACTTATCAGCCACCTTATCAAGGGCAGCAGAGACCTCAACCAGTCCTAGTGCAACAACCCCCTACTCCAACCAATGTGATCCCAGTGAAGTACGCCTCTACTGAAGAAAATCCGAATAGAGCCATAGTCCCAGTCACCCCATTGCTATCAGACAGTGACCCCAGTGACCATAGTTTTGACTCCGCACATATTGATAGCCCACAGGCTTACTACATGCAGTCACCCGAGCATAACGAGTCATACTACTATGAGAACCCAAGTGAAAATAGCGGGGAACCGGAGTATTCTAATGTCATGTACACAAACCCCAACTCCAGACCTCAACCTAGGCAGGTACGACCCCCATTTCCTAGAGGGCCATGTTTCAGATGTCAGGGAGATCACCTTGTACGTGACTGTCCACTACCTGTCCCTACGCTACCTCAACCAGTGACCATTCAGGGCTTTTGCCAAGACTGCGGGAAAGAGCATCTCCTACGAGATTGCCCAAAAAACCCCAACAACATGCCTAAGATCACTCCTATCAACGTTGTGGGATTAGTAGTAGACTCCATAGGAAGCGGGACTTCCACTGCACCTGTGCAGGTGATCACAAGAGCCCAGGCACTTCAACAACACCAAGGTGTTGGTCCCGAACTGAGCCCTGAAGTGAGTGAGACAGAGAGCATAACCAAAAAGAGGACTAGAGCCTGGAAGGAGAGTCGTGAAAGGATGAAGAGGCAATGGGCAAAAAAGATAAACGAACTTGAAGAAAGCTTGAGAGAAACCAAGGCAAAACTCACAGAGATCACATCTCAACCGCACTCCCACACACTTCCACCATTACCTCCCCCATCACCCTCCATTCCTCCACCATCTAATACACCCCACGTAACCCACCCACCACCCCGAGTAGGATCAGTATTAGCTGACCCCACTCCTGAAGGCTTGGACATGATGTTCAAGGCCTACCAGGCTCGACTTCAAGAAGGGCCAACAGCTGCAAACCTAGACAGGAGTTACCCTAGAGCCGACTTAGAGATTGAACGAATGAAGATGTGCATGAAAATGGTAGAACAAGCTCAAGCTATACTTGAGACTAGCCAAAAGTTCAATCAGACAAACCCTGTCAAGCCAGACTTGCATTTCCAAGGCTTACTAGAAAGATTAGAGCAGTTGGTAAACAAATCACAAGTTTCTTTACCTCCACAGGCTCAACCAGTCGTTGAAAGAGGACGCTCACCACAAATGGTAGCTTATGTTCCTAATTCTACGGATGCTGGAATACCTCCTTCAATACAACAGTACTCTCCAGAGTTCTTGCGGGAAATACAAGAAGAGAAATGGGCCAAGGAAAAGGGTGATTCCCCTCCTATTCCTGAGATTGATGATCTTCGTGATCAATTTCCCCAAGACATTCCCTCTATCTATGGGGATCAAGCAGAGCAACAAGAGGATGAGAGATTAGATTTTGAATCTAATTCTTTACAAGAGTTGCCTCATTTCACAGGCCCATGGGAATCTGAATCTCTCCAGATCAGAGCGCCCACGATATTGGTAAGAAATGAAGACTCAGTGATTCCCAGGAACACTGATGTGTTGAAAAACACTAAGGTTCATTGTCACCTCACTGTAGAGGAACTCCTCAAGGCAAAACCGGAGCTCTGGAATCATGTGAAGGATCAGGTTCCAGAACTTGAATCCAATTTACCAAAAGTAGGCCCTAAGCAGAAAGTTCCCGAGATACCTCTCGACAAGATAGGAGACATGAGCGAAGGTGAAGAAGGTAACACTTATCTTCCGATCACCTATCAAGGTTACACAACCAAAGCAATTGTGGATTCGGGCGCGGGAGTTGCTATTGCAACTACCTCCTTGTGGAAACGATGGGGCAAACCCACCTTAAGACCAACGAGAATGAAACTTCAAATGGCAGATGGTCATTTTGAAAGACCTCTCGGATTGCTTGAAGGGATAACTCTAACCACTTGTGGTGTAGAGTTTGAACATACGTTTGCCATATGTGACTTTGAGAAGAATAATGTTTACGAGATGATCCTAGGAAGACCCTTCCTACGACAATTACAAATAGTACAAGATTGGGGAACCAACTCCTTGTACTTACAGCACTTAGGGGTCACCACCAAGGTCAATCTGAAGGATCACACCTTCAGAGATGTACCACCCCTACAGTGGAATCCTATCCACAAAGCGAAAGAAGACTCTATCTCCTTGCATTCTGGAAGTTCACCTGAACTGTCCTGGTTGCATGAAGATACTCACTTGTGGATGTGCAAGGTCGCGGAGGAAGAGGAAAAGCGCCGAAAAGCGAGAGAAGAAGGAGCTCCCCCAGGAGATAGACCAATAAAAGACCCAGCCTATACTCCGATGATATTTCCTGATGAGGAATTTGAGCCTCATGGTTGGGCAGAAATCTTAGCTACCATGGACATTGCAGTCAATGAGGAACAATGGACACCCCATTGCGATGAGGAGGGTTACGATATTTCAGTGTTCATGTGTCAGCCCTTGTTGGAAGAGTGTGATCCTAGTGAGTCCATGGAAGAAGAAGAGAGGGACGATGATCTAGAATCCATTGTGATGGATACTTACTTCGACTCAGAGGAACACTATTTAGAAGACATAGGAGGGTTAACCCAAAAAGAAGAAGAACCCCTTACGAGTATTAAAACGATAAATTCAAAGAAAGGAAGTGAAGGGAGTCAAAAGAAAAAGAAAAGGAAAGCAGTAAGACAAGAAGAGGAAGAATCAATGTTTGAAGTGCCAGAAAATTTCAAGAAATATGAAGTGGAAGACCGGAAAATTTTGGTACGAATGCCTAAGAGAGAGGCCATTATAGGAGAAGCATATGACAATAAAGAAAAGACCAAAAAAATTGTAGTGACCATTGAAGGGAACGAAGAACGATGTACTTACATAGGAGATGACCTAAGTGCAGAAGAAGAAGCAGAGCTCGTAGCCCTATTAAGGGAATATAGGGATGTGTTCGCATGGCATTATAGAGACTTGAAAGGAGTAGATCCAGAGATCTGCTCTCATACGATTCCGATGACCGCCGATGCTAAGCCCACCAAACAAAAGCCCTACACATATAATGACAATTATGCGGCCAAAATAAAAGAGGAGATTGACAGGCTGATTGAAGCCGGATTCATCTATGAGATTGAGCATACTGAATGGGTGTCCCCTATCGTAGTGGTGCCCAAGAAGAATGGGAAATTGCGAGTGTGCATTAACCTTAAAAAAGTTAATGCCGCTACGATCCGAGATAGTTATCCTCTTCCAATCACCGAACATCTTTTGGAGCGTGTTGCAGGCAAGGAAGTTTACAGCTTCCTTGATGGATTTTCAGGTTACAATCAAGTAGCCATTGCCCCCGAAGATCAACACAAAACGGCCTTTGCCACAGAATGGGGGATCTTTGCATTCCGAGTGATGCCATTTGGGCTCACCAATGCACCTGCAACATTCCAAAGACTCATGTGTCATGTCTTCAAAGAGTTCTTGCGAAAGAGCTTAGAAGTATATGTGGATGATTTGTGCGCTCATTCCCAAGAGAGAAGTTACCACATCCCTGAACTTAGGCAAATCTTCAACAAGTGTAGAGATTATCGAGTGTGTCTGAATCCAGAGAAGTGTGTGTTCATGGTACGCCAAGGTAAGATCTTAGGTCACATTGTTTCGAAGAATGGAATATCAACAGACGAAGACAAGGTGAGAGCAATAGCAGAGTTGGCCAGACCAAGAAATGTGAAAGAGGTACAAGCCTTTATGGGCCATTGTGGATATTATCGTAGATTTATCCATATGTATGCCATCATAGCTAAACCTCTTTATGGGCTGTTAACGAATTTTGAATGGAATGAGGAATGCGAGACTTCCTTCAATGAGCTGAAGAGACGTTTGTGCACAGCACCAATATTGACTACTCCGGATTGGAGCAAACCCTTTCATGTCCATGTAGATGCCTCCAATCATGCAATAGGATGTGTGCTAGCACAACCCACAGGTGAAGGAAACCTAGATTTGCCGATAGCCTATGCTAGTAGGCAATTAAATGCAGCTGAACGAAATTACACCACGACGGAGAGAGAAGGCTTAGGCATGATATATGCTGTGAAGAAGTTCAGACACTACCTATTGGCCAACAAGTTCAAGTTTTTCACTGATCATCAAGCGTTACTATATCTGGTCAATAAACCTTGCAATACAGGCCGCTTAGTAAGATGGTTCCTCTTACTAATGGAATACGACTTTGAAGTGGTGGTCAGGAAAGGTAGAACCCATCTTAGGGCTGACCATCTTTCTCGCATCACTTCAGGAGAGCCACCGCAAGGAGTGTCCGATGAGTTGCCCGATGCTTATCTGTTCAATTTAGAAGTTGTACCTAAATGGGCAAATAAGTTGGTACCAGTCCTAACCTTCGGGCCTGCAAACAAAAATGTTAAGACAAGCAAAGAGGAAATTGTAAAATCATTAAAGTATCAAATCTTGGCTGGAAGTATGTACAAACAAGATACAGAAGGGGTGTTAGCTTGTTGCGTCGAGGAGGATGAACATGCTAGTTGGCTGCAACAAGCCCATGAGGGACCTCTAGGGAATCACTACTCTAAACAACGAACCTTGCAGAATCTAAAACGCTTAGGAGTGTATTGGCCTAGCATGGACAAAGAAGTACAAGAGTGGATCCAGAGTTGTCCAGAGTGCCAGGAGAGACCCCCAGTGGAGCATGCCACTCTTTATCACATGTCATTAATCCCAGATTGGAGTGCTCCACTGGTCGAGTTCATAAGATCGGGAACATTACCCAATCAGGCTAGTCTTGCAAGAAGACGAAGCATGGAGCAAGAGGCTCAAGACTATGCCTTAGTAGGGGATAACCTATACAGAAGAGGCAAGGATGGTTACCTAAGACTGTGCGTACATGAATCAGATTACCTGAAAGTCTTAGAAACGGCACACAGCGGTGTTGCAGGTGGACACTTTGGGCCTGACAGAGTAATTAAGACCATTCTATTTTCAGGACTGTGGTGGCCCACTCTTCATATGGATGCACATACCTATGTGAAGAGTTGCGACACATGCCAACGTGCCCAATATCCGACAAGAAAAGATGAAATGCCCTTGAGGCCAATGATGGGAGGACGCGCATTTTCAAAGTGGGGTATAGACTTTGTAGGTCCCATCAACCCCCCAGCTAGGAACTCCCATGCAGAATACATTATTGTGGCCACAGATTACCTTACAAAGTGGGTGGAAGTAAAAGCCACGACAAAGAATGATGCTCAAACGACGGCTAAATTCTTATTCGAAAATGTGTTCACTAGATATGGGTTACCAATAGAGTTGGTTAGTGATAGAGGGACGCACTTCTTGAATGAGGTCATTGAAAATCTCCTTCAAGAATTCATGGTGGTACATAAGAAGTCTGCACCCTATCACCCACAGGCTAACGGACGAATAAGATCCTGTGTAACGTATTGACGAAACTGGTCAATAATAAACGCTCGGATTGGGACAAACAACTTCACCATGCTGTCTGGGCATACCGAGTTTCTTACAAAACAGTACTCAATGCCACCCCATTTCAGATGGTCTTCGGACGAGCCGAGAGCACGAATAAGATCCTGTGTAACGTATTGACGAAACTGGTCAATAATAAACGCTCGGATTGGGACAAACAACTTCACCATGCTGTCTGGGCATACCGAGTTGCTTACAAAACAGTACTCAATGCCACCCCATTTCAGATGGTCTTCGGACAAAATGCGGTGCTACCCTTAGATTTCCTAATTCCAGCTTTAAGAGTAGCACAAGAGCATGAGTGGAATGGACACGAGTTGTCCTCGAGGATCTTTGATCTAGAGCGCTTAGGTGAGACGAGGCTACGAGCAGCAGCAGGTATCTATGCTGCAAAGAAACGGCAAAAGGCATACTTTGATGCCCATGTGAAGGATAAGGGCTTGAAAGCAGGAGATCTAGTGTTGGTCTACACATTGAAACAACACGCAAGAAAGCTAGAGAAAAGAGGTTACGGACCTATGATCATTAATAGGATCTCCACGAGTGGAGCAGTACAACTAGCCACTTTAGAGGGGAATGTCCTCCCAAACTATATTAGCGGATGCAGAGTCAAACTGTATCAGGAACCCCTCACGGAGGAGATGCTAAGCCGACTCAATATTGCTAAGCAACGTAAAGAGGAGGAAAAGCGAATTCGAGAAGAAGCACAGGTAGAAGCCTTAGAACGTATTAAACGAATGAAGTTGAGAAGACAAGGAAGAGACCAGCCTATGACTAACACTGAAGAATCCCCAGGCTATCCCATGGCCATGTGTGAGGTTTCAGGTGGACGCACCCATAAGATAGTAGACCGACGACCTTTCCTGACCCTAGACATAGGACAAAAGGGAAGCACAGCAAGCGTGAGGGCTTTAATTGATTCAGGAGCAGCCGCAAGTGCAGTTCGGCTTTCTTATTGCCAGCAGCTGCAATTGGAGGTAAAACCCATAGAAGCCTATCTGATAGGATTAGGGGGTGTTGAAACCCCTTGTATGGGAGAGGTGGATCTTCCCCTCTACATACAAGAGGTCCTCATGCCAGCAAAAGTGCTAGTGTGTGAAGACGAGGATCTGACCGAACCGCTTATATTGGGCCAAGACTGGATCTATGATCACGCAGTCAACCTGAACCTAAGAAGTGGACTTCTTCAGGCTTGGGTAGGCCAAAGTCGTCTCACGATTGAATTAGAAAATCGAGCACTCCAACCCATAGAACAGGCAAAAACTCCTGGTCCCTCCAGGAATCCATATGAAGATAACCACGGTGTGCTTGTCCAAACTTCTGTGGTGCAGAGGAATGTCAACCTTACTGAAGGTTCAGGAGCCAAGAAGGAGTTCCTAATTGATCCACAGAAGATTCTAAACGAACGGACCGAATATCACTCTATACGAGGGAGACCGCTGATAAAGAGGAAGGAACACCAACCTGCGCACCATGGAGCACCTCGTGGCGTGAAGCAGATCTGGATACGCAAGGATGGGAGATCTACAGCTCCAATTGCAGATTCTCAAGGAGACAAGAAACGAGCCTCACAACCAAGGATCAAAGCTAAGAAGCCCCCTAGGATCACCCCTAGGCACACCATCTCTATTTGGGTCACTAAGCGGTCAATGAAGGCCATCCCTAATGCTAGACAGATATGGGTGCCCAAGGCTAGCTTACAAGCCCAAATTACTTCAACTATAGACACAAGGATGAAGCAGCTCTCACAAGCACTCTCGGCTAACAACTCAGGAAGTGACAAGATACCTACACCTCTCACTGCCCACGCTCCCATCAACCCCAGGAATGTCTGGAAATGGGTACCCACAAGGTCCCAACCACATCACACACTCAGACCAACGTCTTCACCTGTCCTTAGCTCTAAGAGCTACGACTCCTATATCAAAGTGTGGAGAGTTAAACTGTGTACTAAACCCCCTGACCATCTTCTGTAAATCCGTCTACACTAACACAGAAGCATTTCGAGTCCATTGCATAACCAAAGTACGCATCTAGGATGACACTGACCTTTAATCACCACTCACACATATCATAAGCACTCACCACTCACTACTGACCTCCTGGATTGTCATGTTAGTATTGTGAAGGGAACACCATTACATCTTGTTTCCTATGCAACACTAATGTGCCTTTCGTCTTCCAGCAGATAAGCAACCTATTCTCATGGCAACCGCGGCAGGCACAAGCTCTCAAGCAGGATCTGGTGCCCCCATCAACTGGGATGACATGCCAGTGGAAGCTCCACCAACGGCTAGACCTGAAGAATTCTTGAATGTGCGAAGAATCCCTATTCCAGATCCACCCAGTGGACTAACCGAAAGAGTAAAAGGGCACTCCCACTGGTTCAATGAAATGCCAGGGGATTTGGGAGACGCGGACCACATCTGGGAGTCCAAGATGGAGTGTGGAGGGGTTTGGTGGACCTTCCAATTCTTTTCAAGAGAATTTGAGGCCTTACAAAATGCAGCTCCCCTTCAAGAGATCTGGCGAAAGGCAGGACTGCAAACTTACTTCAGTGCAGCTCTACCAAAACCTGACTTCCTCAGGTGTTACTACTTGATTGCTACGATGAAACCTACCGGGGATAAAGATCATTCAGGCACATTCTGGGTGCCCTCCTTATCTAACTTGGAGGAGATGAGGAAGTTCGAACTAAATGTAACATTAATCAGGGAAGCCCTTCAAATGTATGGCACTCATGTGCCTTCAGATCGCGACCCACTGATACCAGAATCAATGAAAAGCAATAGAGTCAAGAAGCTCAAAGACATGTGCGCCCTCACCCCCAACATCGCCATACCCCTGCGGATGTGCCTCCAGCACTTCGCATTTCCAGCTCAAGACCGTTTCACTCAGCCTCACAAGAAGATATGGTACGGACTGTACTTAGCAGAGACCGGCAGCTTGCCCATCAAGTTGCCAGTATGGATCTTAGATCAGGTATACGAGGCAGGCAAGCGAGGGGTGAGGAAGCCCACCCTACATGGTTGCTGTGCGTTGACTAGAATCATCTACAGATGTCTGGCGTATGATGTGCCAGTTGCTCGAGCCCTAAAGTATGCACATCTGGAGTTGTTTAAAGGGCGAAGGTCAGGGAGTCAGCCTGCAAAAAGAATGCGTGGATCCCTTTCACAAGTCCTGATCCCTCCAGCAACCACTACCGAAGTCTCCACTAGAGAGGAAGCCCCGGTGGCACCAATCACAATTCATCTCCAGGAGTCTCAACCACGAGTGGTGGTACAGCCCATCCCCTCTGCCCCTCCGCTACCTACCGATGCAGAATTTGCAGCGATGGCCAATTTTACCGAAGATCCAAATTTTGATTTTGAAACCTTTCTGCAGACGGCTCATCTATCAGACAGTGAAGATTGCCCTGACAATGTCAATCCGGGGACCTCTACCCAAAGGGAACATGCACGAGGTGAGACAAGCAGTGTACAGGAGCTAGGAGTGACACAACCTCCTCCAAGTCCAAACACACAAGCTCAGGAGCAGGCACCAAGAGATAACCCAGACGAGAGTGAAGACGAAGCCCCTGCATATACGGCACAACTCAAACGATTATACCAGACAATCAAGCAGGTACAAAGCCGCCATAAAATGTCAGAAGAAGCAAATAGGGCCCTAGTTAACCAGATGTTACAGTCAGAGCATATCGACCCACAGTTTGTAGAATCACTGAATCTATTGGCGGACACCTGTGGCATCAGTGAAGCATTGAGAACCATGGTCTGTCAAGAGAACCCTGCTTATGATCAAAGAAGAATCGATACACGGCCGCGACAAGGAAAGATGATCCAAATGGAAGTATCTACCGCGTTAGCTGCATCCACGTCAGACGATGTGCACATGATTAGCCCAAGGCATAATGATGAACCGGAAGAAGTTACGCATGCCCCATCTCCCCCATCATCTCCTATCCAACCATCAGAGCCTCTCTCCACTTGTTTCTCTACACAACCCTTCTCCTCCTATAGTGAGACCATTGTACACACCCCCGTTTCTACTCTCCTTCCTTCACCCTCATCCATTTCTGCCACTCAGACTTTTGAACCTCAATTAGGTCACCCTTTCTTTCCCCATGCCTTTGGACAACCATCTGTCACTAGTCAGACTCTTCCCTTCCCCTTACCCTCCACCCCTCCATTTCCTCCCCCCCAAACTCTACCTACCCCGTCCCTTGTAACTGCCTCGAGCACCCCACTAACCACCCAACCCCCCTTCTGGACCTACCTTGTAAATATTCTTCAACAGGTCGAAGAACATAAGAAAAAGTCCCATCCCCAAATTCACTCCCCCACATTCACGGCCACCACTATCACACCACCCACCGTCCCGGTGTTCACATTTCACGAATCACACTCACTCATGTCCGATCCCATGGACATCTCACCATCCGCTGGATCACCCACCACCACTGTCATCACAACACCATCACAGGTTATTACACTCACAACACCACTTCCACACACGGTAGGCACGACATCCACTTGTCCCATTCTGACTTCCCAACCCCCTGCATCTTCCACCTCATTTAGTCTTGCACTCGACACGATGCTTGAAGCTGCCACTCAGCTTAAGCAAGAATATACATTATTGGAGGAAAATAACAAAGGGCTTTGCACCCTCTCAGCAACACTCCAAGAGCGTGTCAATGCTTTGGAGTTCATTCATACGGAGTCACAACGCAAGATCTCTGCCCTCGAACAGGTAAATGCGCAACTCAAAGCGGAGCATATGGAAGAGAGCAAAGCCATGGAGGAACAGCTGCGCGATCAAATGGGCCGCAATGCACGGCTTCAACGAAACATGGCTTTGCTACGACGACATCCGGCGGCAGCGCAAGAAGAGAATAGGCGGCTTCAACAACAAAACCAAGAGAACCTCGAGGCTGCCATGGAGAACAACCCGGGGGCTCCCATAGACCCGGTCAAATTTCAAGCGGTCCCCTCAGAGAGCATACAACAAATATTGGAAACGTATGCCAGTCTATTAGAAGCACACGATCAGCTTGCCGACCAGCTAAAGGATATACAAAGACCCCAAGAGTCTACACCACACCAACAAGAACATAAAGAAACGACAGACGCTGCTACTTCGACCGAACCTGAACATTCAACGCCAAATGACGTGCTGGAGTTACAGCAGCAGATCGCAGAGTTGAAGCTGAAGTTGATGCAGTACGAACGACCCCCTTCCCCCCCAGAGCCACCGTCAGAAGAAGAAGCAGTGACCATCCCAGTGGAGGAAGCATTCGACGACAACTACGAGCCTCAACCACTTCCAGGTGGACGCGTAACAGAAGAAGGTCAAGATACCTATGAGGAACCCCCATCGGCGTGGATGAAACAAGTCGAGGAGATGGGGAAAACTCATCAGGAGCGGATATCCACTCAGATGCTGGCAATGAAGGCCATTGAGGACACCATCCTTCACTCAGAATACTTCAGGCACCTCACTCCTAGACGCCTGATCACTAGCTCAGAACTGCAATACAAGCCCTATTTTGTATTGTTGGCTGACTACAATGCCGAAATCAAACGAGTCACCAACAAATGCCCAACGTTTGCCACACAGTTCGAACCAGAAGACATACCAGAAGCGGCACGAAAGGGGGCAATATTCCAACCAACGTGGAGGCAAAAGTTACTAGAAACTTATCCAGAAATGCTTCGCACATGGGATCATGCCCCCATGCATTTGAAGTACAATCCGTGTTTTGGGCCAGTGCAAAGACGCAGATCATGGAAAGCCTTTGCCATCAAGGTTCAGAATAACGCCAACTGTAAAGAATGGCTCAATTACCCCGCTATCGCCCCCCCAACCGGTACTCCTACAGTGTCATACATGATTGCAACCATCAGACATTGGATACCACGCCTCCACCCGATGCCAGATGTCGCTGCCCAGATGATGCTCAAGATCCTCGACATGATGCAGGTCGTACTCAAAACTTTTCGCAATGTATGCCATATTCAACCTCCTATTCCAGGGTTTATTAATGGTAACTACGACCTGCTATATGATATGAGCACAACCCCGAGCATACGAGTGGCTTACGCATGGCATGCACGCATAAGATATCTCCCTGCCTGCTATAAGCAAACATTTGACGACATGTTCACCACGGGGTTTTGGGAAGCACATTCAGAGGTATTTGCGCCACGGCCTACGCATCTACTCCATCTCTTTGCATGTGAGCAAACGATGCACTCTGAGCTCTACACTATGCCACAACCTGACATGCCTGGTACAGTGGATTGGGAGGCCTTGCAACGAGATCTAATCAGAGGTTTAAAAATCAAGGAACACGAAGTGGCAACGGATCTCCTGCAAAAATACATTGATCAAACAGCGGAAAAGAGGTCTGTCAGAGGCGACAGACCCTAGGGGGGGGAGAGTGTTGACAGGATGCGGGAAGAAGCAAGTATGGACACATATGCAGATCTAGCACTGAGGCTACCCTTCATTTTTTCCAAAAACCCCAACATCATTCTAAAGTGATTCTCATCACTACAAACCCGTGTAAATATCTTTTCACCTTTTTGTAGCTCCATTTTGTACAAGCCGAGGAGTCCTCGAGCTTGGGGAGCATTAGATGTAGTTGCCTGCCAATTTTCATAATTTTTAGATCTTGTTTGGGCCCTCAAATAAGCCCCGGAACCTAATTTTTAACTAGGCCGGACACTAGGTCTGAACAGGGCCAAAGCTAGTCAAGAACTATAAATAGAGCTAGAGAGCTCATTTTTGGGTTGGCTTCTTGTAGTTTGAGCTTGTATGAGAACTTTCTTGCAATAGAAGAGATTCCATTGTCTTACTCTCTTTGTTCTTACTGTGTGTGCGCGTGTGTGTGTATGTGTGTGCATGCTTGTGTGCTTCTCACTCACGCACTTGTGCTCCCACTTGCTCGTGGTCTTCATACCATCCTCATGTCTTCCCGGATTGACATTAAAGGAGGTGCTACTCATCACTGAGCTACACAGCCTCAAGCGAAAAACTATGTGGTTAAGCCTGACTCTTGACCATACACCTTGCCATCTCCATGAGTGACTTGTTCTTCTGTTTAGCAACTCCATTTTGTTGAGGTGTATGTGGCACTATACACTAAATTAAAGTCACAAAACATATATTCCCCCCTTCAATCAAAATGGAGGGTGCCCATTTTACATGCTGATAGATTTTTAGCCAAAACCAAAAATTGTTTGAAGCACATAAACATTTTGTACTTTTCTTTCAATAGATATACCCATGCATGCCTGGAAAAATCATCAATGAAAGTTACCAAATAAAGATAGTTTCCAAAAGAGGGTGTCTGCATAGAACCACAGACATCACTGTGAATAAGCTATAATTTCTGAGTAGCTCAAACTGAACCATCTTTTGGAAAGGAGGAACGTTGCATTTTGCCCATACAGCCTTCACAGACATGTTTACCGAGTGCCTCAAGTTTAGGCAAAGAGGACACCATTTCAGATTTCTACAAGCATAGCAGACTAGCAAAATTCAGATGACCAAAGCCCGCATGCCAAAGCTTTGCATCTGACATAGCCTAAGAATCATGTACTACACATGTTAAATCATTCATAGATTTTTCATAATCTATGAGCTTATACAGCTCACGACATAAAATGGCAGAAGCAATAATCACGTTTCCATTTGACAGATCATGAACTGTTCATCTATCATCAACAAATTTCACAACCAAGCCAATCTTGGCTAAAGCTGACATTGAAAACACATTCTTCTTGATCCCTAACACAAATACAACATCTGACATTGTGAAAGAACTACCACCAACAATAGTCATAATGATCTTACCAACTCCCATGATAGGATAAGAGGAGTTTTTGGCACATGTGATAGTATTCCTTGTAGGGGTAGACTCGAGTGAAGTGAAGAAAGTGCATTGTGAGGTAATATGTTTGGTTGCCCACTATCAAAGTGCCAAACATCTACGTCTACTACAGACATGCACTGCTCATGAGAAGATGGGTCAAAACTACAAATAATAGTAAATTCCCATTCTTCATTCTACACAAGATTAGTAGACTCTGTTTTTTTTGTAGAGGCCTCTGCAACGACCATTCTCTTTTTTCTTTGCCTCTTTTGGAGCCAGTTTTGGACAGTTCTTTATGACATGATTGTTTCCTTTATAGTACTTACAAAAGAATTTTTGCTTTTCTGATTTCTTCTCATCTTTATATTCTTTCTTCAAATCTGTAGCATTTATAGATTTCTGCTTACTAATAGATGAGCTCCATTTACCTTTGCCCTTCTAACTAGCCCGGAAAGCATGATCTGCAATGCAGATAATGGACCTGTTTTGCCTAGACTGATCTTCTTGCAATAGAACAAAGACCAACTCCTCAAATATCAAGGCATTTGGATTGCCTTTCATCATCAAAGGAAGAGTAGAAGCAAAACTCTGATATGAATCAAAAAGACCATTCAGAACGGTGTGCACAAGTGAGCTATCTGGTATAGCTTCATCAACAGAAATCAATTGTTCCTTCAAGTCTTTGATCTTTGTCAGAAAACTACATATAATCACCTTCATTCATATGCTTACTCTCCAGCTGTTTTCGGAGGTAAGCAACACGAGCCTCATTTCTTGCCTGGTATAAAGTGATAAGTGTATCCCAAGCATCCTTAGTTGTTTTGCAAGAACGAATGTGAGGAATAATGGCATGTTTGACATACAAGGCTATCAATGTATGTGCTTGAGCATCTGTGCCATCCCAATGAATTTTCTCTACAGTAGGTATAGCAGAAACCACATCACGAACAAAAATCTATAGAATATCACCATCTTCGATGTCATCTGCATTAGCTTTAGTTTCTGTATTTGCAAGTGAAATAGGATGTTTTTGAACACCTTGCACAATATTCCATAGTCCTTTTGCGACCAATACATGATGCATCATTATAATCCCATAATGGGTAACTTGTACCATCCAACTTATCCTCAAAAACCAACATAGGAAATACATCACTGATTTTAGCCATGGCCACTTACTAAAATACCTTGATGCAAAAAATTGACTATATCTCAAAAAGTTGAACAGAACTACCCTGTCAAGTTCTGCTAAACCTGTAGCAGACTTCAAGATGCTTATACTGGCAAACCAAAACCTATATCTATCTTTCGCATCAAAATATGAAATAGCTTATGCAAGTGGTGCGATAGTGCATTTGGAGGCCAAAATTAGCTCAGATCGAGATTTTGACAACACATAACAAAGTTATTTTGATCTCCTAATCACCCTGAGTATGTTCACCAAACTTTTGTGCAATTTTGAGACTGTCCGGAGGGGTGTCGATGATGCCCTAGATGAAGGGGTGACCTGCTCTGATACCAATTGTTGGATTTTGAGGTCTACAAAAGCACGTGAATAGCACAAGGAAGAAGAAGAAGAAGCTTGGAGCACAACAACACAATACTGAATGTATTACCACTAGAATGTGAAAAGATTAGTAGCTCATTACGGCAATAGGCATATATACAAGTCGGGGGGAAAAACCTCCTAAAGATGGGAAAAAGTGCCCCAGTGGTCCTAGTGTGTGCACACACATCACTACCTAAATATATCAACATATGGCACATCGAGAGGAGCTTTAAAATATCCCCCTACCTTGTCTACCTCCTCTGCCTCTTCCTCTTGAACCTCTACCTCTACCTATAAAGTTTGCTTGAGAGGTACTACCTTCATCATCAAATATTTCATCTTTGGCTTTGCAATCCTTATCTTTTTCTTATTGTGTATAGGACAGAGGATTGATTACCTTTTGAGTTGTCTCCATTCTTCATAAGCTTTGCCTCATGTGTGAACAATTGTCCCATGAGGGTGTTGAAGTTAGGAAGTTGCATGACTATCTACTCTTCTTCAATGACTTCTCCAATGCTCCCAAGTTCATCTACCAAGTCTTTCATCTTAGTGACAAAATTAGTCACACTTTGCTTGGGCATCTTCTTGAGTGTGGTAAGCTCCATCCAGAGTTGGTTCTTCCTAACTCTACTACTTGATGAGAAGAATGCTTCAACAGCATTCCAAGTCTCTTGTGATGTCTTGCAGCTCCTAACATGTGGAAGTAAAAAATCAAAGATTGAGTTAAGAATGCATGACCTAGCTAGAGCATCCTTTGAGCACCATGTGGTTAACCTCTCCTGTTCTTCTTGAGTTGGTTTTCCTTTGCTTCTCAGGATTGGCATCATCTCATCTCCAAAAATGTAACCATTGAGATTTCTTCCTTGAAGATATGCTTCCATTCTAAGTGACCAAGTTGATTAATTACCTCGATCCAATTTTTCTATGGATGAAGGGAATCCATCTCCTATGTTGACTTGTTTTAGCTCGTAAACCACTCTAAGAAGATGGTTGGATACAGCCCATAGATGAGTTGGAATTGCAAAATTCCTGCTCTACACTTGCCAAGTTAACTTCAGAGATCCTTAGTAGACTCCTTTAGCTTTCCAAATATGCATTTAAACTGACTATGTGCTTTGGAACATCGTTTCCAAAAGCTAGTACCAAAACAGATAACTTGCACATAGAAGGACTATGAAAAACTTGTTATTTTTGGATTTCAACTACTTCGAAAATTACTCAGTTCTCACTCGCTGATAAAAATTGATGTGAGAGCATTTTTTAAACTTTTAATTCAAGGGCTTAGCTAAATATTCCAAGTTATCTCATGAAGTAAGAGTGAGTGTGTTGGCAGTAGCCAGAGGCATAGAAGACGCGGAAGCATGTAAAGACAGAGCAGGGAGTCAGTCGAATCATTTTTTCAAAGACTTATATTTTATAAATACTTTTCAAAACCTCCAACAGTGATTTTCATCACTTTTGTACTATATGTAACATGGAAAAACCCTTTTTGTAATTTATAGCTCCATTTTGTGCAAGTCGAGGAGTCCTCGAGCTTGAAGAGCTTAGATAGAATGAGCATACCAATTTTGGTTATTTTTAGACACCGTTTACCCTTTCAAATAGCATCTAGGACCTATTTTTTAACTATGCCGGTCACTAGATGTGAAACCGGTCAAAACTAGTCTAGAATCTATAAAAAGAGCTAGAGAGCTCATTTTTGAGGTTGCTTAGTGTGAGCTTAGAGCTACTTTGAGCTTATAATAGATATCTTGAGCAATAGAGTTGATTTCTCACCTTCCATTGTTTCTTGCTTGTCTCTTCATTGTGTGTGTGTATGTGTGTGTGCATCTCTATGCTTCTCACCTTCACTCTCACTTCATCTCACATTCACGATCTTCATATCACTCCTATCTCTTCCGCAGATTGACATTAAGGAGGTGGAGCTTCTTAATGTGGTTCTCACCATTGTGCTAGAGCAACACCAAATTTGGCGTCGTTGTCGGGGATCGAGTCTAGGACGAATGTGTGATGGTAAGAGTATAGCAAGAAGTGGCGTTGGAAGGTAAAAATTTCAGTTTTTGTTGTTGTTTTTAGTTATTTTTTGGTGTTTTTCACCTCCCACACACTCAATCTTCATCACCGCATCATCATCTTCAACTCCAAAAAAATCAGAAAATTCACCATATTCACCCATTCTCCTCATTTCCCCTCATTTGTGTATGTGCAAGAGAGAGAGAGAGCTTTTGTGCTTGCATGTGCTACTGTGTTTTTGAGTTTTCTTGCAGTTACAGTGCTCCAATGCATCAGGAAGGCTGCAAAAAGGTAAAATTTCACTTTCTGTCAGAGATCTACCGTGGGTGTCAGACCATCGCGATGGTCTGCCAACTTCGGAATTTTTGGTAAGTGAGTTCACCACGAGGTAGGCGACACACGCGCATACAAGGATCCACAAACGCATTTGCAAAATTCATACTTTGGTGGACCATTGCGATTGGCTCAGACCATCGCGATTGTGTCATACCATCGCGATTGGCTCATGCCATCGTGACGGCTCGGCCGGACCATCGCAATGGTCTCACGCCATCCCGACGGCTCACTTGAACCATCGTGACAGTCCTTGACCATCGCGACGATCTCGTCGACCCCACGCCATCGCGATTGGCTCATGCCATCGCGATTGGCTCATGCCATCGCACCGACGCTGCCACGTGGCAAGCTAGACCATCGTGATTACTCAATAGTCACGCCATCGCGACTGTCCCAGGTACGCCATCGCGACGACTCAAAATCAGACCATCTGCTCATGCCATCGCGCCCGTGACCCTCGCGACGGTTCACTTGGACCATCGCGACAGCTCGCATTGACCGTTGACTGACGCCATCACGACGGTTCATTTTTTGGACCATCACGATCATTCATTCCAAACCATCACGACAGTTCACATTCATGCCATCGCGATCATTCACTTTCAGACCATCGCGACTGTTCGCTCCTTTGGACCATCGCAATTGTGCCACTCCATCGCAACGGTTCACCTGGACCATCGTGACGGTTCCAGACCATCGCGATTATCTAAGACCATCGTGATTGCTCACCCCAAATGCAAATTTTAGGGTTTGATTTTTTGGGCAATTTTGGGGCTATTCTTTGAAAATTTTTGGATCATTGCACTCATAGGAGACCCCTTAGCTCATAATTGAAGAAAAACTTGTTTGTGAGTTTTTAACCCCGAGGGCCTGAACGGTCATATCTTTTTCATCCGAAGTCCATTTTTTGAGCTTAATAGCTCGTTAGAAATCTCTTTACGAGTACTACGTGGCCTCAACTGTTTTTTTTTTTTAAGAAGACGTTTTTTAGAGAGGATAATTTGAGGTTGACCATCTTTGGGGCTAGAAAAGCCAGGGGACAGCACAAAAATTTGGGCAAAAGGGAAAGGACCTTTAAGGGTGTAAATACTCAAGTGCTTGATCATCCATTTGTGAAATTGGTCTAATATTGGATTTTTCCAGGTCTAGCAAGGGCAATCAAGGGCAAACAAAGCAAGGCACTAAAGGACGCAAGGCTTGGGAAGCGTGGCTTCTTGGGCATCACAGCAACCAAAGCAACTGACTTGAGGTTGGAAGATTACTCAACCCCCTCAGTCAATTACTAGCTTAAGCTAAACGTTAGCATTGTGGATCAACGACGATAGGAACGCCTCAAGTTCAAGATATTTAACATTCTCAAGTCCAAGACTAAAGTAAAGGTGTGTGATACGAAAACCTAAAGGGAAAGAACTTAATTCTGATGGAACGAGAACTCAAAAGTACCATGGAAAGTCGATTCCTGACGCATACATCTAGACAAGAACTTAAAGACACTTAAAAAAGAACCAAGCAATTAAAAACAAGGAACATTAACGATCAGCCGCGAAGTAAATTCATGAACCTTAGATCCGGCAAGCATACAGGTAAGTCAGACCGACGAAGCCTTAGATCATCAGAAGCAAGTGTAGGCACTACTGCACGATCGTGGGCTCAACAATTGAATAGTAATTATCCCTATTTAGCACAGAAAGACCAGAAGGAGGTTCAAATGTAGCATATCTAGAAAAACCTGAAGGACCCTATAGGACTCAACTAGAATTTCTCCGAACCAACCGCTTAGGTGCTCGCATCTATGAGGATGGTTTGCGAAGACAAGTGGTGCAGATGCACAATCCTAATCAACCCATTGGATTGGAACGTCTAGTGGTGAAATTCGAGAGAGACACGTACATAGACAAAGAAGGAACAATGTATATCTTAAGTACGCAGCCAAACAATACGAATGAGTTTGGTGTAATACAGTTAGAGACAGAAGCGAGAGCCCAAGGAAAAGAACCATTGGAAGAACCTAGAACACCTAGAGGGAAATCTATACTGACAAGAGTACTAGTTCCAGATTGGACCCCTCAGGATAACAAGAGCATAGAGTTGTTTGTGAATAAAGAGACTGACGAAGCATTTTGGAGATATAGAACGAAACAACCTAGTGAGGTAGGCTCCATCATAATCTACAAATTTAAAGACCCAGATACACCTGGAAAGGTTTTATACCTGGATGAAACGTCAGAAAGAGTATTTGTGGTACCAGACCATGCTAGAAATACATACACATGGAGAGGTGATTTAGTATTCTCTCCATCTCGAGAAAATGTAAATGCGAGCCAACAAGGGGCAGGAACATCATCCGGCCATGCTAATCAAAGAGAGAAAAATAAAGAGAGACCCGAAGTAAGTTTCAATCATCCCATAGGGAGAGATAGAACCACCATAGACACGGACAGAGTGGAAAGACAAAGAATGCCAGGTGGTAGAGATGATTTTCCTCTACCTAGACCTCGTGAACACGCAAAAATACTGAGACCCACTCAATTAGTGAAATCCATGAAAAACTATTTTGATGGGATAGGAGATCCCTACGACCATGTAGCGGAATTTAAGCAAGTGCTACGAGCAGAGCAACTAGAAGACATGTTCACGCAATACAATGCTTTTGGGCTAACGTTAAAGAATACAGCTTTAACTTGGTTCCAACCATTGCAACAAAGGCAATTTAGAGACATCCATCACTTTTTAGAGTCATTTATCATTGAATTCTCTAAAAGTGGGATCAGACATGACACGTCTTCGTTGATTCATAGTTTCAAACAGACCCCTCAAGAAACAGTAAGACTGGCAGGACGTAGGTTTAGACAATACGTTGAAAGATGTCCAGTACAAGAGTTATCCTCACAGGCCAAGCAAGTGTCGTTGTTTTTAGATGGCTTGTTGAGCTCTAAACTACGCTCCTATGTGTACTTAAAAGAACCCAGAACGCTAGAGTAGTGTGTGAGAATCTGTATAGACATTGAAGATAACTTAGGAGACGAGTGGAACTCTCGAAAGTCTATAAGGACTCAGATTGTTCATCTCTAGCATCCACAAAATTGTCTAGCTCAATAGAGGATCTAGCAGAGAAAGTGGCCCAGAAACTAGGAGTTTCTAGTAAATAGATGCCTAGGGTAACAACAAACAAGCGTTGTTACACCTGCGGTGGCGATCACATGGCAAGTGTGTATCCGAATGCAACACAACCACAAGCCAATCCTAGTGGCCAATACTGTACGATCGAGAGAAGATACACAAATCACACGGCTCAAGACTGCCCATATAACAATCAAGCAGTGAGACAGAACTACCCGCAAGCATACCCACAGCCAGGTAGGTATCAAGGCCAATACAATACTCAGCCTCATTACTATAGGCCTCCTCAAAACTATCCATATCAGGCTCAACAAAGACCTCAACCTGTCTTAGCACAACAGCCACCCCCGCCAGCGAATGTCATCTCAGTGAAATATGTTGCTGCAGAAGAGAACCTAAGTAGGGCCTTAGTGCCTTCTTCACATTTGATCACAGAGAGCGACCCGAACTCAAACAGTTTTGACTCTACTCATGTAGATAGTCCAACCGCGTATTACACGGAGTCACCAAAACACGTGGAAACATATCATTACAATAGTCCACCATTGGAACCTAGTTGGGAGCCCGATTATGCTAACGTGATGTACACAAACCCTAATCCACGGCCCCAATTGAGACAGCAAAGACCACAGGGCCCTAGAGGACCATGCTTTAGGTGCCAAGGAGATCATTTCATAAAGGATTGTCCACATCCTCCGATAGCAAGACAATCACAATACTATAACATACAAGGCTTTTGTGCCGACTGTGGTAAAGAACATGTAATCAAAGATTGTCCTAAGAACCCCGCTAATGCTTCAAATGTGACACCCATCAACGTGATAGGTATTGTAAACAACGCAGATGGATCCAACCCTACATACGTGCCTATCCAAGCTATAACAAGAGCCCAGGCGCTCCTACAAAACCAACAGCTTAATCAGGAGAAAATAGCTGGAACTAGTGAAGTTGGAGAATCTAGCAGTAAAAAGACAAAATCTTGGAAAGATTCCAGAGAAAGAATCAAGCAAAAATGGAGTAGAAGGATAACTGAATTGGAAGGAAGTCTCAAGGAATCTAGAGCCAAAATTCTAGAATTAACTTCACAGGAATTGAATCAAGAGAACCTAGCTCAAAAATCAGGATGAGTTTTAGCGGAACCCATACCAGAAAACCTAGACATGATGTTTCATGCATATCAGGCTAGAATAAAAGAAGGACCCCAGATAGCTGAAATGAGCAAGAACTACCCTCGAGCAGACTTAGAAATTGAGAGAACTAAACTTTGCATGAAGATGGTAGAATTAGCACAAGCAATGTTCGAAGCCTCTACACTTTCAAGGACTGATGGAGAGGCTAGAATACTTGATAGAAAGCAAAGAGAAAAAGGATCAGCATAGGAACCCTATTGCCTCAGAGACACAGTACAAGAATGCACCATCCCTGTCTCAAGTACCCAACACAGAAGGGGAAGACAACCTGTCTTCCATACAAAGGTACTCACATGAATTTTTGAGAGAAATACAAGAAGAAAAGTGGAGAAAAGAACAAGGAACCCATCCTCCTATTCAAGAAATAGATGGCTTGCAGGAGCAATTTCCCCAAGACATCCCCTCTATTTATGATGATGTAGAGGAAGAACAACTGAGTGAACACACAGGTTTTGAATCCAATTCTTTACAAGAACTACCTCAGTTCACGGGACCTTGGGAAGCAAAGTCTATTAGTATGAGAGCACCCACGATAATAGTGAGGAATGAAGAATCAGTAATCCTTAGAAACACGGAAGTGATCAAGAACACTAAAGTACAGTGTAATCTCACCCTAGAAGAGTTGTTAAAGGTAAAACCAGAATTGTGGAAACATCTAGCAAATCAATTCCCTGAGCTTGCTACTACTCCCTCACAGATAGGAACACACAAGAAGGTAGCAGAGATACCAGTAGAAAAGATCGGAGATGTAAGTGAAGGAGAGGAAGGTAACACTTACCTTCCAATAACCCATCAGGGCTACACCATGAAAGCCATCTTAGATTCAGGAGCCGGAATAGCCATCGCTACCACCGCTTTATGGAAACGTTGGGGTAAGCCAGCATTAAGACCCACCAGGATGAAACTACAAATGGCTGACGGACACATAGAAAAACCATTAGGCTTACTAGAAGGCATATCTCTCACCACTTGTGGTGTAGAGTTTGAGCATACTTTTGTCATTTCTGATTTTAGTAAAAATCATGCTTATGAGATGATATTAGGACGACCATTCATGCGTCAGTTACAAATTGTACAAGATTGGGGAACTAATTCTTTGTACTTGCAACATTTAGGAGTGACTACTAAAATCAATCTTAAAGACTATTCACATAGAGACGTACCCCCAATACAATGGAATACTGTCCATAAAACACAGGTAGAAACGGAATCGATACACTCATTAGAGTCAGACCCCTCATGGTTGCATGAGGACACTCATTTATGGATGTGTAAAGTAGCCAAACAAGAGGAAGAACTGTTAGAAGCTAGAACTTTAGGTGCAGAACAACATCCACGAACCCTTCAAGACCCAGCTTGCGCACCTGTAGTATTTCCAGACGAAGAATTTGAACCCCATGGTTGGCCAGAAATCTTAGCAACCATGGATGTAGCCATCAATGAAGAACAATGGACACCCCACTGTGACGACGATGGCTATGACATTTCAGTTTTCACGATAGGGCCAATCATGTGTGATTCAATTATAGAACAGTGTGAACCTAACACTGATGCATTTGAGGATGCGAGCGAGTTCGATCTAGAGTCAATTATAATGGATCAGCCTTTTGCATCAAAAGAAGAATACTTCTACGAAGTAGAGACTTACCCCCAAAGGCACGAAGAAATTATGAATGATCTGAGGTTAACCACACAAGCGACTGACAAAAGTGAAGGTAAGAAAAGAAAGAAGAAAGAAACCATGTCAGAAAAAGAAGAATCTTTGTTTGAGGTTCCCGAGAACTTAAAAAAGTATGAAATAGAAGATAGAAGAATAATGGTACGAATGCCTAACAGAAAAGATGATGTCGGAGAAGTATATGATAACCGAGAGAAAACCAAGAAAATCATAGTAGCCATCGAAGGAGAAGAAGAAAAATGTACATACATCGGGCATGATTTGACGAATGAAGAAGAAGAAGAGTTAGTTGCCCTATTGCACGAATATAGAGATGTGTTCGCGTGGAGTTACAAAGACTTGAAAGGAGTAGATCCAGACATATGTTCTCATAGAATCCCTATGACTCTAGATGCAAAACCTACAAAACAGAAACCATACACGTATAATAATAATTACGCTGCGAAGATCAAAGAAGAAATAGATCGTTTGATAGAAGCAGGATTCATCTATGAATTGAGCATACCGAATGGGTATCCCCCATTGTGGTTGTGCCCAAGAAGAATGGTAAATTGCGTGTGTGTATTAACCTTAAAAAAGTTAATGCCGCCACGATTAGAGATAGTTATCCTCTTCCTATCACGGAACATTTATTGGAAAGAGTTGCGGGCAAGGAAGTTTACAGCTTTCTTGATGGTTTCTCAGGCTATAATCAAGTAGCCATTGCTCCAGAAGATCAACACAAGACGGCTTTTGCCACAGAATGGGGCATATTTGCATTTCTTGTGATGCCTTTTGGCTTAACAAATGCACCCGTCACTTTCCAGCGACTCATGTGTCATGTTTTTAAGGAATTCTTACGAAAGAATTTGGAAGTTTATGTCGATGACCTATGTGCACACTCGAATCTAAGACAGACACATATCCCAGAATTAAGACAAGTATTTGACAACTGTCGAGAATATCATGTTTGTTTGAACCCAGAAAAGTGTGTTTTCATGGTCAGACAAGGTAAAATTCTAGGACACATTGTGTCAAAGAATGGAATTTCGACAGATGAAGAAAAAGTAAAAGTAATTGCAGAACTACCTAGAACAAATAACGTAAAAGAAGTACAGGCATTTATGGGTCATTGTGGTTATTACAGACGATTCATACATCTGTATGCAATCATAGCCAAGCCTCTGTACTCTCTTTTAACCCATTTTGAATGGACAGATGAGTGTGAGAATTAATAAATGAACTCAAACGACGTTTGTGCTCAGCACCTATATTGACCACCCCAGATTGGAGTAAGCCATTCCATGTACATGTGGATGCATCCAACTATGTCATAGGATGTGTGTTAGCACAACCCACGAGTGAAGGTAATATAGATCTCCCCATAGCTTATGCGAGCAGACAATTGAACACCGCAGAAAGAAACTACACCACTACAGAACGAGAAGGATTAGGAATGATCTACGCGGTAAAGAAATTCAGGCATTATTTGTTGGCAAACAAGTTCAAATTCTTTATAGATCATCAAGCATTACTGTACTTAGTCAATAAGCCATGTAACACGGGACGATTAATACGTTGGTTTCTATTACTCATGGAGTACAACTTTTAGGTAGTAGTTAGGAAAGGAAAGACACATCTGAGAGCTGACCACCTTTCAAGATTAACCTCAGGAGAAGCTCCTCAAGGGGTAGTGGATGAGTTACCCGATGCGTATTTGTTTAACCTTGAGATAGCACTAGAATGGGCTAAGCCTATTGTCCCTATTCTCACGTATGGACCCAAGAATCCTAGGATGAGGATCAAAGAAGGAGAGATCACCAAGTCACAGAGATATCAAATCATAGCAGGAAGTATATATAAATAAGATAATCAAAAGATTCTTGCTTGTTGTGTGGATGAATCAGAACATGCAAATTGATTGCAATTAGCACACATAGGTGCATTAAAGCAACATCACTCGAAACATCGTACATTGCAGACTCTGCATAGACTAGAAGTATATTGGCCCTCAATGGAAGCAGAAGTCTACAAATTGTGTAAAGAATGTCATGTTTGTTGTGAAAGACCACCTGTAGAACATGCTACATTATATCACGTGTCTCTCACACCAGACTGGAGTGAACCTCTAGTGACATACTTGAGGACGAAAACATTCCCTCAAGGAATGACTTTAGCATGATAACGAAGTCTAGAGCAGGAAGCCCAAGACTATTCACTTATTGGCGATAATCTACACAAACGAGGACGAGATGGATATTTAAGACAATGTGTTCATGAAAACGATTATTTGAGTGTACTAGAGACTGCACACCAAGGAGTTGCAGGAGGTCATTTTGGACCCGATAGGATAATCAAAGCCATCCTCTTTGCAAGATTATGGTGGCCCACTCTTCACATGGATGCACATACCTATGTTAAGAGATGTGATGTGTGCCAAAGAACTCAATTTCTTACTCGCAGAGATGAAATGCCATTGAAACCCATGATGGGAGGACGTGCATTTTCTAAGTGGGGTATAGACTTTGTAGGACCCATTAACCCCCCTGCAAAAGGTACACATTATGAATACATCATTGTTGCAACAGATTATCTTACCAAATGGGTAGAGGCAAAAGCCACGAAAAAGAATGATGCACACACGACTGCAAAATTCTTATTTGAAAATGTCTTTACAAGATATGGATTGCCTATAGAGTTAGTGAGCGATCGAGGAACTCACTTTCTAAACCAAGTCATTGAATATTTGTTACACGATTTTATGGTGATTCACAAGAAATCCGCACCATATCATCCTCAGGCCAATGGTCAGGCTGAAAGCACTAACAAGATCCTATGTAATGTACTGACGAAACTCGTGAACAACAAACGTTCAGATTGGGACAAACAGTTACACCATGCTGTTTGGGCATATCGAGTGGCCTACAAGACCGTACTCAATGCAACTCCCTTTCAAATGGTTTTTGGTCAGAATGATGTGCTTCCTTTGGACTTCTTGATACCGACCCTTAAGGTTGCACAAGAACATCAGTGGACTGGCCATGAATTATCAGCAAGAATAATGGACTTGGAACGATTAGGAGAAACCAGGCTGAAAGCAGCAGCAAGAATATATGCGGCAAAGAAACAAAAGAAAGCTTATTTTGATGCACATGTGAAAGATAAAGGTTTAAAAGAAGGAGATTTAGTCCTAGTATATACGTTGAAGCAACATGCACGGAAGTTAGAAAAGCGAGGTTATGGACCTATGATCATTAACAGACTCTCGACAAGTGGAGCAGTACAATTAGCCACCTTAGAAGGAGACATAATGCCTAATTACATTAGTAGCTATAGAGTCAAGTTATATCAGGAACCTCTTACTGAGGATATGCTTAGACGACTCACGTTGGCAAAGAAGCGTAAGGAGGAAGAACAGAGAATAGGAGTTGAAGCTCAGGTAGAAGCCATAGAACGCATTAAGCGCATGAAGCTAAGAAGACAAGGACTAGGGAGAGAACATTATAACCATCTAGAAACAACACCCAGATACCCCATGGCCATGTGTCAAGCAAAGTCAAGTACTCATCCTAGCATAGTGGATCGGAGACCATTCAATACAGTTAGGCTAGAGCACGGCAATCCTTGCCAAGAGCTCAGGGCTTTAATTGACTCAGGTGTTGCGACTAGTGCGATTAGATGGTCCCACTATAAGGACTCAGGAATAGAAATGCAACCAATTGAGGCATACCTCATAGGGCTAGGAGGCATGGAAACCCCTTGCATGGGTGAGGTGGATCTTCCTATCCTCATACATGATGTGACCTTGACAGTGAAGCTACTAGTGTGCCATGATGACGACCTTATAGAACCCCTAATCCTTGGCCAAGATTGGTGTAGCTCAGTGATGAGTAGCACCTCCTTTAATGTCAATCCGGGAAGACGTGAGGATGGTATGAAGACCTCGAGCAAGTGGAGGCACAAGTGCGTGAGTGAGAAGCACACAAGCATGCACACACATACACACACACGTGCACACACGGCAAGACAAGGAATGAGAAGCAATGGAGTTCTTAGATTACTTTCAAAAAGCTCTTACAAGTTCATTTCAATTACAAGCTAACCTCCAAAATGAGCTCTCTAGCTCTTTTTATAGTTGTTGACTAGGTTTTGGCCCTGTCCAGACCTAGTGTCCGGCCTAGTTAAAAATTAGGTTCCAAGGCCAATTTGAGGGCTTAAACGGAGTCTAAAAAATATGAAAATTGGTATGTAGGTACTTCTAAGGCTCCTCAAGCTCAAGGACTCCTTGGCTTGCACAAAATGGAGCTACAAAAATATGAAATGGTATTTACAATGATTGTTAGTGATAAGAATCACTGTTATAAAAATGTTGATTTGGAAAAATTTGAAGGGCCTATCTGCCAGATTTGCGTCGACTGCTTTGTCTACTTACTCCTTCACCTCGCTCTGACTCTCTCCGCTGGCTTCCTTGTCTAGTCAGTCCTTGGGTGCCCATACTGCTCTCAACACCCCCCCTCTCTCGCGTCTGTCGTCCCTGACAGACCCTTGTTCTTGGGAGTGTTGGATGTAATAGTCCACAACCTGAGTGGCAAGCTGATGTTCTTGTATGCATAGTCCTCTGGCCAAGTCTGTCATCATACGATCCCAATCAATTGGTCCTGGAATGTCCGGGTGTGGCAGACGTAATTGATCTGCATGGATCGCTTGTTCTACTGCGAATAGATGTAGCAAATGTGTGGGTCTGGGAATGAAAATTTCGGAATGGTATTCCCAGAATCCCGTAGAGAACATTTCCTCAAATGTTTGCTTGAAGCATGCAGGTAAGTACTTTATTCGTGCATGCCAGGCAAAGATTATAGTGACCGAGGGAGTCTGGCTCATGTCGTAGACTAAATCCTTGTTACCTTGAGAGAATCCAGGGGCAGAGATGTATGGAGCTTGTACATTCCGAAAGGTTTTGAAGACAATGGTCATGAGCTCAAATATCTTCATACACATTTTTGCTGCTATGTCAGGTACATTATTTAGACGTGTAGACCAGTGCCGAATTGTTGATATCATGTAGGCTACGGTTGGGGTCCCTCGAGGTGGAGCAAAATATGGATAGTTAACCCAAGCCGAGCATTCTTTATTGTTGCGTACCTTGATTGCAAATTGTTGACCTAAGCTTCAACTTAGGGACTTGCAGAGAAAGAGACTATACCTCAATCCCCTCACAAGTGCATATAGTGGGGATACACGCTTTTAATTATCAATCCGAAGAGTATGCAAACCTAGCCGAGTGTATGAAGACATGCAATTGCGTGATGGTCAATGCAAATGAACTACTCAAGAATGAAAATGAGGTAAATGCATATCCTAACAAGCTTCAACTGTAGGTCAAGACGAAACGATACTTGGTGCAGCAGCCGTCAGTATTTTGGACTTTTCTCCTAGCTCTGAGCTCCAAACATAGCGAATAGCATATGCGTTTCGAAGCTCTCGAGAAGACGCATCCAATGGCAGTGGTTTCACTCAATTCCGACGCTCTTACTTCAAGTTATGACAGAAATACTGAATCGCGAAAATACTTTCCTACTCTTCAGCACTTCCTACACCTCGCACACACCTCTCCTACAGCAAAGAAACACTCTCAAGGACAGACAACACTCACAAGCACTCTTTCCAAGCAATCCACATGCATACAAGCTCACGAAGAAGAAGATGAAGAGTGAAGAAGACACAAATTCGAATTTCTGTGCTATTCTCACAATGGCAAAAAAAGTCTTTTACAAAGAGTCACATTTGACTTATATACTAGTGCCCTAAAAATGGTCCTTTCACACAAGTGACCGGCACTTTATTCACTAAAAGCTAATTTCCTACTATTTTACATGGGTAAGCTTCTATTCTTCTGTGGGGATGCATCTAGAGGACTCCTCTAGTGCCTTTACAAGGGAAATATGTTACAAGAATGAATATGTTACAAAAATATGTGGTCCAAATCGGAAAAATTTTGGGGCCCATCTTTTTCTCTGCTTTGTGCGCTCTTTGGCTCTGCAACACAAATGCTTGCCAAGATTTGCGACGTACCACTGGGCAATAGCATGGATTATACTTGATATATAGTGGCATGGTTGCCCAGGTGCTCATCATCTCTGGGTAATCGGTTAGTAGACGTGCACGCCAATTAGGTTGGAAGATCGAGCCAGCACGTGCATCTGTCGGTAAATCCCCTAGCTCAAATTGAGTGGCGAATGTGGGCTCCTTCCCTGTATGTCTCTTGACTTCTGCATTATAATCATGTAGCAAGACAAAATACGGCATGTATTGCGACTCTGATGTTGTGATTAACCGTTGGTGGGATAAATTTTGAAAGTAGGAAGACCGAAGGACAGTTTCTTCCAGATTTGTGAGAGATTGCATTTGCACGGCCACACGATCATCATGTGTCTTACCCACTTTCTCGACCCTTTTGACCCAATCTGGAACTTGAATTTCTAAAGTGTCTTGTCCTTCCTTTGTAGTTCGACCCCCAGGTGTCGACATAGGCTTGTATGGCTCTTCATAGCTGTCATCGACGGGGATTTCCACTACTGTTTCAGGTTCTGGTTCTTCAATGGGCGAGGGTGGCCTTTCATATGGTAAGAGACGCGCTTGGAGTTCGGTCACCTGTTTCCGGAGGGTCTCCACTTCTTCTGTAGAGTGTTGCAAGATTACCGGCTCTTGTTGAGCTGTGGGGGCACTGGCTAACTGTTTCTTTAGGTCTGCACATTCAGTCTCTAACTTTTCATATGACTCCAAGAAATTTGCATGCTCCTCAAGTAAGATGCGAATGTCTTCCGATGGGACTGCTCTATATCTGGTAGGGCTAATGGTTGCTCCTACAGTTCCTTCCATAGCCGCTTCAAAGTTGTCTTGGTTTTGTTGTTGAAGTCTCTTGTTCTCTTCTAGTGCTGCTTCCATATGCTTCCTTAATAGCCCAAGGTTGCGTCTGAGTGTAGCATTAGATATCATTTGCGCTTGGAGCACTGTTTCTAGTTCCTTGACTGCTTGATCATCTACTGTTGATGTCTTTGATTCCAATTCGGAATGAGCCTGTTGTAAGGTGGTATGCTCGGTTAGGAGCGTTTGGTAATCAGCTTCAAGAGTGGTGACTCTAGCTTGCAGACGTTGAGATTCTGCCTGGAGGGCAGCAGTGCGTTCTTCCAATTGATGGTATTCTTGTTGTAGTTGATGTGTACACTGAAGTAATGTGTTGAACGTGCTATTTACATTATGAGATGCAAGGGGAAAAGTTTGAATTGCAGGGGAGGTGGGATTGGGTAGGGGGGTAGTGAATGTTGTGTGTGCCAATGATGTGAGTGGTGAGGTGGGGGGTAAGGGAGGGGAAGATGGTGGAATCGTGGGGAGAGGTGTTGTGGTTGGTGAAATGTCCATTGGGTCAGACAAAGTGGTGTGTACAGGGGCTACCATGTAGGTGGGTATGGTAGGTGAAGTGAGTGTGGTGTTCGTGTAAATTGATGTCGTTGCGAACATCGGGGAAATGTGCCTCTGAAACATTGGAGAGCGGATGAACTGCTCCACAAAGGACGGGTATTGGGGTGGTGAGGTCAGGTTGAAAGAGGGGTAGGGGCCAGATGGGAAGTGAGGGTCATGGAATGGAGGTACCCGTAGTGGGGAATAGGCTGGGAAACACAGGGTGCCTTCGGTGGGTGCTGGGTTTCCAACTACACTTGGAATTATGGGATGGCTAGTTATGGGTTCGGAGGATAGAAGGGATGAAGTGTACAAGGGATTGGTGACGAAGGAGAAGAGGGTGTCTTGTGAGGTGGGTTCTCGAAATGAGAATGATGTGAATGAGGATGGGTTATAAGTGAAGGTAGAGGTGATGACTGTCGTTTCTTCCATGGTGGGAGGTGGTGGTGGGGGTGGAGAAGGTGGTGATGGAGGATGCTGGGGTGAGATGGGTGATGTCTGAACGAAGGTTTTGGCAGAGAGGTCAGTGGTGGTTGTGGGGGTAGCTGTTGTTTCAATGGGTACTTCTTGTTCTGTGACGGGTATCCTGATAGTCTTACCTGCTCGTGGTAATGTGTCAACTCTGCGTTTGTCATACCTCACGGACTGGCGGACTGCAGTGTGGACAGCCTCTGGAACTCCTAAAGATTCTGACACTAATTTGAGGGTGTCAATGAAATGTTGGTCCACCCCCTCATCTGATAGCATTTCTTGCATCAAAGCTTGACCGGATACAAGAGAGAGTTGATGCCTTTCTTGTACTGCTTTGATTGTGTCGTATAACCTTCGTAGTTGAGCTGTATATGCTGGTGCACCTACAAGTTCTGGCACTTCTTGTTGCTCTTCTTGATGCTCTTGATTATAATCGTCCTCATCTTCCTCCTGTTCTTCATCTCCGTCATCCTCTTCATCCACTTCAACTGGTGTGACAGGTGCTTGGGAGGTCGTGGCCTGCGTTTGCACGTTTTCCGCTTGTTGTGCCTCTTCTGCCTCCAGCTCTACATCTTGTAATAATTGTTCAAAATCTTCATTAGTGAGTTCTTCCAAAGGTGCACCACTGGGAAATTCAAGATCGGTTGGGATAGGAGGGAATATCAAGGTGGAACCATCGGTGTTGCGTCTTGGAAGTCGGAGTGTGAATGGTCGGACTCTTCGGGGTGGAGGGGTGACGTCTGGTGTTAGGGTGGCTCCACGTGGTTGAGCACATGGGACTTGGACAGTGCCTCTCATCTTCTTAGAAGGGGGTCCAGTGGATGTCCTACCTCTAAACTGCTCTACCCGATTCCACATTAGGGCCCGTTGGATAGGAATGTCATAAGCCAAACACCTATAAATGATTCTCGTCAGAGCACAGCAACCATATAAAACCTATTTCCGCGGCCATCGTTTGTGAGCTAGGTGTATCTGAACAATTATCCAGTGGGGTGAGTTGATGGTGAGGCTCTGTGTCTCTGCCAGATACAAACTAAACCAAATCTTTTTGGGCGGCATGGTGAATCTATCTTGTGCCGGGAAAGCAAAGTGTTGCATGCACATGCGAAGGTGTATTGCAATATTAGGCGTCATGGACACCATGTCCTTGAGCTTGGTGAGACTTCGATTCTTCATGTAATCCGGTACTAGGGTTTCCTTCTCTGTAGGAATATGCATTCCGCGCATATCTAGAGCCTCTCTCACCAAGTTGTTTGATAGCCTGAACCTCTTGAGCTCATTCCCCTTTGTCAGAGATGGAATCACAGATGAGCTTGCACCTTTTGGGTTCTGGTTTGGAGTCAAGGTGTTGATGAGATAGTAGCATCGCATGAAAGTCAGGCTTTGAGAGCCGTGCACTGAAATATGCATTCAATCTTGCCTTTTCCCATATCGAACGTAGACCTTCTGCATTTTGTAATTTCTCGAATTCTCTTGTAAAGAAATGGTATCTACCTTGCTTCCCATTGAAGTCCAACTCTGATTCCCATAGGTACGTTCCTTCACCCAAGGGTCCTGCCACCTCAGTAAACCAGTGGGAAGTCTTTCCTACGGGCATGTTGTGGCCACGCGGAGGGTCCGCAATAGGTATGATTTTGATGGCCTACAATTCTTCTGGTCTTTCATTTGTCTCAGGCAAAACGGGTAAACTGTCTAAGTCCACCACTTGCGGGCTCGTTTCTGTGTGAGAGCTAGTTCCTGCTGCCTCAGCCATGTTGAAAACTTCGCAACTAGTTCTGTGAATATATATGAATAAATGTTAACATTGCAATGGACACAAAAATGACATTGTGTCCCCTCTTACAACTTTAACCTAAAGTTCGGGAGACGTTAGGGGTTAATAAGTGCTCGGTGCTAGTGTGTGTAGTTAGAAATTGGGTAGACCTACGAGCTAAGCGTAGTGATGTGATATGAGAGTGAAGTAGTTAGTAGGTGGACATGGATTTACAATTGGGGTCCGGGGGTTTATTACAAGTTTTAGGTTGCCAAATGCAACGGATAGGTTTTGAGTTTGACTTTGTGGAGGCTCTGGAGAGTGTGATAGGGTATTTACTTGAACAAGGGGGTTGTTTAGGGACCCATCTACGAGTGAGTCTGTGCGTACTTCTAGGTGGCAGTGTGTTCGAGTGTATCAGACAAGAGTGGGTGGCGGCTGCTTGAGCGAGTGAACCCTGTCGTGTATGATGTGAATTGTGTGGGGTTATTTGAGCCCGCAAGCAAGCCTTAGGCACCCAAATTTGTCTTGATTGTGGGTCAGCCTTCATCGACTTCTTGGGTACCCAAATGGATTTCACTTTCTCAACAGAGGTTTTAGGAGTCCTCTTATTAGCATCAAGTCGTTGATTACTAATAGGAAGTTGAGACCGTTGTTGCGACTTAGTTACGGTCGGCAGCTCGTCTTTCCGCACCCACATTTGTTTCATCGACTGAGTTGTTCTGCTTTGCACGTTCTTTTGGTCTCTCGTCTAGAGAGTCTTCAGTGATTGATCTACCCTTAGTTGCTGCCTCCTTCTGGTCTGTGGAAAAGAAGGGAGTTCCATTGTGGTTCTGGCTCCTTCTTTGAGATCTTCGTTCTTCTGTATCACATAGCCTTGGACAAGAACAGCATGGTCAACTTCATGTGTACCCCTGGAGGGACCAGGAGTCCGTGTCTTTTCTAGTTCCTTGAGTGCTCCATTATTTAACTCAATTGTAATTCTAGTCTGATTCACCCATACCTGAAGAAGTCCACTTCTTAGGTTTAAGTTGACTGCTTGGTCATAGATCCAGTCTTGACCCAAGACAAGGGGTTCAGTGAGGTCCTCATCTTAACACACTAGTACTTTAACTGTCATTGCCTCATCATGAATATAGAGGGGAAGTTCCACCTCGCCCATGCAAGGGGTTTCCACGCCTCCCAATCCTATGAGATATGCTTCCATAGGATTGACAGTTAATTGCAACTCTTGACAGTAAGACAATTTAACAGCACTAGTGGCTGCACCTGAGTCAATCAAGGCTCTTACAGTCCTTGCACTCTGTCCTTGCCCTATATCTAAGGTTATGAAAGGACGTCGATCAGTTATCCTATGTGAGCTAACACCTGAAACTTCACACATAGCCACGTGATATCCTTGATCTGCATATGCATCTGGCACAGGTTGCTCTCTACCTTGTCTTCTTAATTTCATTCTCCGTATGCGCTCTAGGGCTTCTGCTTGAGCTTCTTCTCGAATTCGTTTTTCCTCTTCTTTACGTTGCTTAGCAGTATTGAGTCGACTTAGCATTTCCTCCGTGAGGGGTTCCTGATACAACTTGACTCTGCATCCGCTAATATAGTTTGGGAGAACATCACCCTCTAAAGTGGCTAGTTGTACTGCTCCACTCGTGGAGATCCTATTGATTATCATAGGTCCGTAGCCTCTCTTTTCTAGCTTCCTTGCGTGTTGTTTCAATGTGTAGACTAAAACTAGATCTCCTGCTTTCAAGCCCTTATCCTTCACATGGGCATCAAAGTATGCCTTCTGTCTCTTCTTAGCTGCATATATCCCTGCAGCTGCTCTCAGTCTTGTTTCTCCTAATCGTTCAAGGTCAAAAAGTCTAGAGGAGAGTTCATGACCCGTCCATTCGTGCTCTTGTGCTACTTTCAATGTAGGTATCAAGAAGTCCAAGGGTAGCACCGCATTTTGGCCGAATACCATCTGAAAGGGGGTGGCTTGGAGTACCATTTTGTAGGCGACTCGGTATGCCCAAACAGCATGATGTAGCTGTTTGTCCCAATCAGAGCATTTAGTGTTCACTAATTTCGTCAGTACATTGCATAAGATCTTGTTGGTGCTCTCGGCCTGGCCATTTGCTTGAGGGTGATAGGGGGCAGACTTCTTATGCACTACCAAGAATTCTTGGAGCAGATTTTCAATAACTTCATTCAAGAAGTGAGTGCCTCTATCACTTACTAGCTCTATAGGTAGCCCATATCTTGTGAACACATTTTCAAACAAGAATTTAGCAGTTGTTTGAGCATCATTCTTCGTTGTGGCTTTTACCTCTACCCACTTAGTTAGATAGTCTGTTGCAACAATGATATATTATGCATGGGAACCCTTAGCTGGGGGATTAATAGGACCTACGAAGTCTATTCCCCACTTAGAGAATGCACGTCCACCCATCATAGGTTTCAGTGGCATCTCATCTTTGCGTATAGGATACTGAGTTCGTTGACAGACATCACACCGTTTCACATAGGTATGTGCATCCATGTGAAGGGTCGGCCACCAGAAGCCCGCAAATAGTATTGCCTTGATCACCCGATCTGGTCCAAAGTGTCCTCCTGCTACACCTTGGTGAGCAGTTTTCAAGATCTTGAGATACTCACTCTCATGGACACATAGTCTCAGGTAACCGCCTTTACCACGTTTGTATAGATTATCACCAATAAGTGAGTAATCCTGGGCTTCTTGCTCTAAACTCCTTTTCCTCGCCAGAGTCATGTCTGGAGGGAATGTTTTTGTCCTCAGGAAGGATACTAGTGGTTCACTCCAATCTGGCACAATGGACACTTGATAAAGGATGGCATGTTCCACAGGTGGTTTAGTGCAGCAGATTGGGCATTCCTTGCACAACCTTTGGACATCCGCTTCCATAGTTGGCCAATGCACTCCGAGTCTCCTTAGTGTCTGTAGGGTTCGTTGTTTTGAGTAGTGTTGCTCTAATGCACCTACATGTGCTAATTGCAACCACTTCGCATACTCGTCCTCTTCTACACAGCAAGCCAAGATCCCTTGATCTGTGTGCTTGTACATACTTCCAGCCATGATGTAGTACTTTTGGGCTTTTACTACCTCTCTATTTTGTGTGGCTATTACTGGGTGGTTAGGTCCATATGTTAACACTGGTACTAATGTCTTAGCCCACTGCGGCACCACTTCCAAGTTAAACAAGTAAGCATCAGGAAGGTCATCTGACACTCCTTGTGGGGCTTCTCCAGATGTGAGCCTAGAGAGATGATCTGCTCTCAAATGAGTCCTCCCTTTCCTTACCACAACCTCAAAATCATATTCCATTAGCAAGAGAAACCATCTTACTAATCTTCCTGTATTGCATGGCTTGTTTACGAGATATAACAATGCTTGGTGGTCAGTAAAAAATTTAAACTTATTTGCAAGCAAATAATGTCTAAACTTTTTAACCGCATACACCATGGCTAAGCCTTCTCTCTCAGTAGTGGTGTAATTTCGTTCAGCTGCATTCAATTGTCTACTGGCATAGGCAATTGGAAGATCCATATTACCTTCACCAGTAGGTTGAGCAAGCACACACCCAATAGCATAATTGGATGCATCCACGTGAACATGGAATGGCTTATTCCAATCTGGTGTGGTTAAGATTGGTGGTGAACATAATCTTCGTTTAAGATCATTGAAGGAATTCTCACATTCCTCAGTCCATTCAAAGTTAGTCAGAAGTCCGTACATGGGCTTTGCAATGACAGCATACATGTGAATGAACCGGCGGTAGTAACCACAACCCATGAAAGCTTGTACTTCCTTGACATTCCTTGGCCTAGGTAGCTCTGCTATGGCTCTCACTTTCTCTTCGTCAGTAGATATGCCATTCTTTGACACTATGTGCCCTAGAATCTTGCCTTGCCTGACCATGAAGACGCACTTTTCTGGGTTTAGGCACACTTGATATTCTCTACATTTGTCAAAGATTTGTCTGAGTTCAGGAATATGGGTTTGTCTAATGTTGGAATGAGCACAAAGATCATCAACATAGACCTCTAAATTCTTCCTCAGGAACTCCTTAAACACATGGCACATCAGCCTCTGGAAGGTTGCTGGTGCATTGGTAAGCCCAAATGGCATTACTCTAAAGGCAAAAATGCCCCACTCTGTGGCAAAAGCCGTCTTATGCTGATCTTCTGGAGCTATGGCTACTTGATTGTAGCCCGAAAATCCATCAAGGAAGCTATACACTTCCTTGCCTGCCACTCTTTCTAAGAGATGTTCTGTGATGGGAAGCGGATAGTTATCTCGAATTGTGGCTGCATTAACCTTCTTCAAGTTAATGCATACACGCAGCTTGCCATTCTTTTTGGGCACCACTACGATGGGGGATACCCACTCAGTGTGCTCAATTTCATAGATAAATCCAGCTTCAACCAGTCTATCTATCTCCTCCTTAATCTTGGCAGCGTAATTATCGTTATATGTATAGGGCTTTTGCTTAGAGGGTTTAGCATCTGAGGTCATGGAGATAGTGTGTGAGCATATGTCAGGGTCAACACCTTTCAAATCCTTGTAATTCCAAGCGAATACATCTCTGTATTCTCTTAGCAAGGCAATTAACGCATGCTCTTTTTCCTCTGTTAGGTCATGGCCTATGTACGTGCATCTCTCCTGTCCTTCTTCTAGGGCCACTACTATTTTCTTGGTGGTTTCTTTGTTATCATAGGCCTCTCCTACTTGTGCCTCTCGTTTAGGCATTCTTATCATGACTCTCCTGTCGTCTATCTCATACTTCTTAAAATTTTCTGGGACCTCAAACAAAGATTCTTCCTCTTCTGGTGAGACTTCTCTCTTCTTTCGTTTCTTTCCTTCTTCCTTCGGGGTCACATGTGTGGCTAATCTTACATCATTTGTAAGCTCTCCATGCCTCTGGGGTTGAAATTCTACTTCATGGAAGTATTCTTCATCTGATGCAAAAGGTGGGTCCATAATGATTGACTCTAGATCGGAGTCACTTGCATCCTCAAATGCATCAGGGCTAGGTTCGCATTCTTCTAGAACTGCCTCTCCCATGATTGGCTCTATGGAGAAGACTGAAATGTCATAGCCATCCTCATCACAGTGAGGTGTCCATTGTTCCTCATTGATGGCTACATCCATTGTTGCTAGGATTTCTGCCCAGCCGTGGGGTTCAAATTCTTCGTCAGGAAAGACTACAGGTGCATAGGCTGGGTCTTGGGTTGATCTATGGGTTTCTTTTGCACCTATCTCCCTGGCTTTTTCTCTCTTCTCTTCTTCTACAGCTACCTTACACATCCATAAGTGAGTGTCTTCATGCATCCATGAGGATCCTGATCCTAGGGAATGCACAGATTCCGTATCATCTTTGGCTCTATGGATGGGGTTCCATTGGATGGGAGGGACATCTCTATGAGAGTAATCTTTGAGATTCACTTTGGTCGTAACACCTAGGTGTTGCAGGTACAAAGAATTGGTTCCCCAATCCTGTACCACTTGCAACTGTCGCATAAAGGGTCGTCTCAAGATCATTTCATAGGCATGGTTCTTGCTAAAATCACATATGGCAAAGGTATGCTCGAACTCGACACCACAGGTGGTGAGAGTTATTCCTTCTAGCAACCCTAAGGGTCTCTCTATGTGACCATCGGCCACCTGCAATTTCATTCTCGTTGGCCTGAGTGCTGGCTTGCCCCAACGCTTCCATAGGGAAGTGGTGGCAATTGCAACTCCTGCACCTGAGTCCAAAATTGCCTTGGTGGTGTACTCCTGGTAGGTAATGGGAAGATAGGTGTTCCCTTCTTCACCTTCACACATATCTCCTATCTTATCCAAGGGTATCTCTGGCACTGTCCTATGTGATCCTACCTGGGAACGAGGTTTTACTATCGCTGGTACTTGTTTGGCTACATGTTTCCATAATTCAGGTCTAATCTTGAGTAGCTCTTCTAACTTGTGATTGCACTGCACTTTAGTGTTTTTCACTACCTCTGTGTTCCTAGGTAAGACTGAGTCCTCATTTCGTACCATGACCGTGGGTGCTCTCATACAAGTAGACTTAGCTTCCCATGGGCCTGTGAAGTGGGGTAATTCTTGTAGAGAGTTAGACTCAAAGTCTAGTCTGTCCTGAGAGTGGGTGCTCTCCTGCTCCTCATAAATGGATGGGATGTCTTGTGGGAATTGGTCGCGTGCATCATCCACAAGTTCAATAGGAGGAGGGACTTCACTCTCTTTAGCCCATTTGTCTTCTTGAATCTCGCATAGGAATTCTGGTGTGAACCGATTCATAGAAGATGATGTGTCTGGCTCCGTAGAGTTAGGCACATAGGCTTCAGGCACATAGGCTTCCTGGGTAGGAATGCTTACTCTTTCACTTGCCTTGTCCTTGTGTTGTATGGCAGGTTCCTTTTCCGATTGTGCAATTAGCTTCTCTATTCTTTCTAGCAGTCCATCAAAGTGCAACTGCGTCTTTGCTGAGCTAGAGATGTTAAATAGGCGACTGGCCTCAAACATGGTCTGAGCCAATTCCACCATCTTAGCACAAATTTTGGTTCGTTCCAGCTCTAATTCTGCTCTTGGGTAACACTTTTCATGATCAGTTACATTTGGCCCTTCTTGGATTCTGGCCTGATATGCTTTAAGCATCATATTAAGGTCTTCGGGAGTGGGATCAGCTAATACTGATCCTACTTGGGGTGGTGGGTGGGTTACGTGGGGTGTATTAGCGGGTGGAGGGATGGAGGGTGATGGGGATGGTAGCGGTGGGAATGTGTGAGAGTGCGGTTGGGATGTGATCTCTATGATTTTGGCCTTGGTTTCTTGTAGACTTTCCTCAAGTTCACTCATCCTCTTTACCCATTGCCTTTTCATACGTTCACGGCTATCTCTCCAAGCTCTTGTCCTCTTCTTTGTCATGCTCTCTGTTTCACTAACATCTGGGCTCTTCTCCTGGTCTACACCTTGGTTTTGCTGCAATGCTTGAGCTCTAGTGATCACTTGCACGGGTGTAGTGGAAGTGACACTTCCTGTGGAATCTACCACTAACCCAATAACGTTAATAGGAGTAATTTTTGGCATATTACTAGGATTCCTAGGGCAGTCTCGTAAGAGATGTTCCTTTCCACAGTCTTGGCAAAAGCTTTGAATCGTCACTGACTGGGGTTGTGTAGGTGGAGGCAAGGGACAGTCACGAATGAGGTGATCCCCCTGACATCTGTAGCATGGTCCTCTAGGGAATGGGGTTCTTACCTGCCTAGGTTGAGGTCTAGGGTTGGGGTTTGCATACATGACGTTTGTGTGATCTGACTCCCAACTAGGTTCATTTGGCTCTTCACTATAGTAGGACTCACCATGTTCAGGAGATTGCATGTAGTAAGCCTGGGGACTATCAACATGTGTAGAATCAAAGCTATGGTCACTGGGATCACTTTCTGAAAGCACTGGTGTTACAGGGACTATAGCTCTATTCAGGTTTTCTTCTGCAACAGCATACTTTACCGGAATCACATTAGTTGGAGCTGGGGGTTGTTGTGCTAGCACAGGCTGAGGCCTTTGTTGGTTTTGATAGGGTTGCTGATAAGGTTGCTGTGGCCTGCCATATGGCTGTGGAGGGTACTGGTTCTGGTATCTTCCCTGCGGTGGATAGGGTTGAGGGTAAGTTTGCCTAATTGTTTGCTTATTGTAGGGGCAATCTTGTGCGGTGTGATTCGTGTACCTTCGTTCTATAGTGCAGTACTGGCTACTAGGATTAACTTGGGGTTGAGCCATAATGGGACATACGTTCGCCATGTGGTTGCCACCATAAGTATAGCACCTTTTCACAGGGGCAAACCTTGGGATTTGTTTGTTAGTGACACCTAATTTCTGAGCTACTTTCTCTGCAAGTTCCTCAATTGATGTGGATTGCGTGGAAGAGAGGTTAGAGGCACTATCTGAATCTTTGTATATCTTGGAAAGCTCTAACTCCTCCCCTAGGTTATCCTCGATGTCAATGCACATGCGCACACACTCTTCTATGGTCCTAGGGTCCTTCAAGTACACATAAGATCTCAATTTAGTACTTAGCAATCCATCCAGGAATAAAGCCACTTGCTTAGCTGGTGTGGGTAGCTCCGAGACAGGGCATCTTTCTAAGTATTGCCTAAATCTTCTTCCTGCAAGTCTCACGGTTTCTTGAGGGGTTTGCTTGAAGCTGTGAATCAGCGAGGAGGTATTATGCCTTATGCCACTCTTAGAGAATTCAATAATGAAAGCCTCTAGGAGTTGGTCTATGCTCCTGAACTGCCTCTCATTTAGTGGCTGAAACCATGTGAGGGCAGTGTTCCTAAGGGTCAGACCAAAGGCATTGTACTGCGTGAATAGATCCTCCACTTGTTCAGCTCTCAGGACTTGCCTAAACTCAGCCACATGATCGTATGGATCTCCAGTACCATCGAAGTAGTTCTTCATGGACTTAACTAGCTGAGTCGGTCTCAAAGTCCTTGTGTGCTCTCTAGGTCGTGGTAGAGGGAACTCATCCGCATTTCTTTGATTCCTGTGAGCTCTAAGTATCTCAGGTTCTACTCTATTTGTTTCCGTCCTCGTTCTTTCTCTGCCCACTGGGTTGGCAAAGCTTACTTCTGGTCTATCTCTATTTCTGTCTCTTTGCATTCCATGAGCTTGGGATGTTCCAGCTCCAGGGTGACCATAGGATACATTCGATCTTGGTTGGGGGAAAACGAATTCACCCTTCCAAGTGTAAGCATGCCTATCATTTTCTGTCACCACAAAGATCCTCTCCCAAGCGTGATCTAAGTAGGTCACTCTACCTGGGCTATCAGGATCCTTAAACTCATAGATCATGATTGTTCCTATATCAATTGGCCGATCAGGTTTGTACCTCCAAAAGGCTTCGTCAGTCTCTCGATTGAGGAGCAAATCTATGCTCTTATTATCCTGGGGAATCCACTCTGGTGTGATAATCCTAGTGAGAACCGATTTACCTCGAGGGGTTCTAGGTTCTGCACCCATGTTTCCTTGCTCCAGGTCACCTAAGTCTGCTTCTGGGATCACATTTCCAAATTCGTCCGTCCTATCTGGGTGACTGGTGACTACGTATATGGTTCCTTCTTTGTCCAAGTATGCTCCGTTTTCGAACTTGACAGCTGGATGCTCTAGTCCAATGGATTGATCAGGATTCTTAATCTGTACTACAGATCTTCCTAGGCCGTCCTCATAGATGCTGGCACCTAATCGGTTGGTCCTAAGGTATTCCAACTGCGTTTTGTAAGGGCCTTCTACCCTATGCAAGTATGGCACTCCTGAACTTCCTGTAGGTCTCTCCATACCTTGAGACATCTCGGATTCACTAGTCTCAGAACTTGGGTAGTAGGAGTGGTGACTCAACTGCTGGGCCCAAGACCTAGCAGTGTGGTTGACACTAGCCTCTGAAGACCTAAGGCTTTGTCTATCCCTTACTAGATGTCGTCCTGATCTAAGGTTCATATGCCTATTTAAGTAGCCCAATTTTTTGCCCAGAGTACAACCTCGTTGCCGATCAATTGGTATCAGTCACTTGATTCTTTTTTTAGTGTGTTATGGTGTTTATGATCTTGTCTGATATTGCGTCGTCAGGAGTACTTGAGTAGTTTTCGTACTTGGAGTTGATCGTTCCACGTTAGGTTCTTTTCCTTTATGGTTGTCGTTCACACACACAGGTTCTCTCTTGTCTTGAACTTGATTTCTTAGATAGTCTTTGATTTATCTCGTGCCTATCGTTGCCTGGAATTACTTTTAACACTACCCGCACTTAGCCTAAACTAAGAATTGATAGAGAGTGTTGCGGGTTTTCCAACCTTGAGTTCCTTTCCTTGTGTTGTTGCCCTGGTGTGCCCAGGACGCGCGTTCCCAAGCCTGCACTTACTCTTGCTTTGCGTACCCTTCGATGCTCCCAAAGGATCTGTAAAGGCCCACTGTTAGCTCAAGACTTAAATTCAAAAGATAGAACCAATCACTTTCATTCATGTAACACTTCACCAATTTGCACTATGACTTTTTGGACACAACTCTAGAGATCCCTGAATTTTGTTCCCCCTAGGTATGGTCAACTTAAAAATACCCTATCTAATATTCTTGATCTTTATTTAACCGTAACCAGTTGATGTTTTTGTTGTACTCCCCGCGAGCTTTCCAACAAAACAAAAATCACGGCAAACGGATTTCGTATGAGAAAGTTATGACCGTTCAGGGTTCTAGGGTTAAGACAGGGTTCAAACAGGATCACTGTGCAACAGGTTTTCCCCAAGTTGTTTTCCTAAGGCCTCCTTATGTGCTCTAGAGTAAAATGTTTATGCCCCAAAATTAGCCCAACTCTTCAATTAACAAACCCTAAAAAATTTGGCTAAAATTGGCTGTCAATCGCGATCGACTGGGCTGTCAATCGCGATGGACAGGGTTGTCAATCGCGATGGACAGAGTGTCAATCGCGATGGACAGGGGTGCAGTCAATCGCGATGGACAGGCAATCAATATCGATGGACAGGGGTTCAATCAATCGCGATGGACAGGGGTTCAGTCAATCGCGATGGACAGGCAATCAATCGCGATGGACAGGGGTCAATCAATCGCGATGGACAGGGGTCCAGTCAATCGCGATGGACAGGGGTCAGTCAATCGCGATGGACAGGGGTCCAGTCAATCGCGATGGATAGGGGTCAGTCAATCGCGATGGACAGGGGTCCAGTCAATCGCGATGGACAGGGGTCCAGTCAATCGTGATGGATAGGGGTCCAGTCAATCGCGATGGACAGGGGTCAGTCAATCACGATGGACACGGGTCCAGTCAATCGCGATGGACAGGGATCCAGTCAATCGCGATGGACAGGGGTCCAGTCAATCGCGATGGACAGGGGTATCAATCGCGATGGACAGGGGTATCAATCGCGATGGACAGGCTGTCAATCGCGATGGACAGAGCTGTCAATCGCGATGGACAAAGCTGTCAATCGTGATGGACTGAAATTTTGCAAGATTTTCAAAAATTTTGATGGAAAGGTGGTGTGCAGGGTCTCTAGTCCACTGTGGTGCACTCAGATTTACCAAAAGGTGAAAATTTCTGTCAATCACGATCGACAGGAGTCGGCGACTGCGAGACAGTTCTGCACATTTCCGTACCTGCGCGACGTGCTGGAGGGGATGATGATGCTGAAACCTGCAAGACACTCCAAAAACATGCAGAAAATAGCACACAACAGTTCGCTCTCTCGCTCTCTCTCACAAGTGAAATGAGGGAAATGAGGTGGAGAAGGTGATATAATCAAAAAACTGAAATTTTCGCGATGATGGAAGTGGAGGTGGAAGATGGTGATGATGATGATGATGATGATGGTGATGATGGTGGTAAGGTAAGAAAGAGAAAAATAGGAAAAGTAGAGAAATTACCTACAACGCCAACGTCTCCAATCTACGTCTTACCATCACACGCTCGTCCTCAAAGCTCGATCCCCGGCAACGGCGCCAAAATTTGGTGTAGCTCAGTGATGAGTAGCACCTCCTTTAATGTCAATCCGGGAAGACGTGAGGATGGTATGAAGACCTCGAGCAAGTGGAGGCACAAGTGCGTGAGTGAGAAGCACATAAGCATGCACACACATACACACACACGCGCACACACGGCAAGACAAGGAATGAGAAGCAATGGAGTTCTTAGATTACTTTCAAAAAGCTCTTACAAGTTCATTTCAATTACAAGCTAACCTCCAAAATGAGCTCTCTAACTCTTTTTATAGTTTTTGACTAGGTTTTGGCCCTGTCCAGACCTAGTGTCCGGCCTAGTTAAAAATTAGGTTCTAGGGCCAATTTGAGGGCTTAAACGGAGTCTAAAAAATACAAAAATTGGTATGTAGGTACTTCTAAGGCTCCTCAAGCTCAAGGACTCCTTGGCTTGCACAAAATAGAGCTACAAAAATATGAAATGGTATTTACAATGATTGTTAGTGATAAGAATCACTGTTATAAAAATGTTGATTTGGAAAAATTTGAAGGGCCTATCTGCCAGATTTGCGTCGACTGCTTTGTCTACTTACTCCTTCACCTCGCTCTGACTCTCTCCGCTGGCTTCCTTGTCTAGTCAGTCCTTGGGTGCCCATACTGCTCTCAACAATTGGCTATATGAATTTTAAAGAAATTTCCCATTTTCTTTTCTTAAAATACATCATGGAGTATTGAGAAGCCTTGTAAATGCACTAGAGGAGTCCTCTAGATGCATATCCCTGAAGATTGTAACACTACTTTGTACAATAGTAGGAATTTAGTGATCTTTAGAAGAAGTGTCGGTCTCTTGTATGAAAGGACCAAACTTAGGGCACATGTCTATGAGTCACTTTGTGACACAATTGTAAAGTCTTTCTGGCCATAATCAAGAGTTGACTCTGAACTTTTGAATTTGTTTCTTCTTGCCTATGTATCTTCTTTTTTGTGAGCTCGTGTGTGTGTTTGAGGCCTAGAATGTGTGTCTAGAGATGGTGTTTACACCTTCACTATCTCTTTTCGTTATTATTGTGTGTGTGGGTGAAGTGCAGGGAGTCTTTAGGTTCAAGTAGGTGATTCCTAACACTATTTTTTGGGCATAACGTGGAGCACAGATATCCAATCAAGCTATGACTATTAGATGCATCTCATTGAGCTTTGAAATGAACCCGTTATTGACTATATTCGAGTATCTGATCTCAAAGATATCAGTTGGTTTGTGTCTGTTGTTGCACCAAGTATCATGATACGCACTTTTTATGTAAGAGGTGTTGTGTGAGGTGGGTGTTCCCATTTTGCATACATTACTTATCCCATTCCCACATTAACCATCATTTAAGCATATTTTTTCATGCACTTGGCCAGTTCATACTCTTGGTTTGATAATTTAATGTGTGCATCGAATCACCACTATACGCATTTGTTGGATGTATGAGGTACAGTCTCACTTGTCGCAAATCCCTATGACCTTTGAGTTGAGGTACACAGAGGTACTTCCTTCATAATCATATTTCTTAACTTTTCCCTTTTTTTCCTTGCCTTTATTCTTATTTGTGTAGAGTGTAGATAATTAGTTACCTTTCCAGTAGAGGGTAGATAATTGGTTACCTTTCCAGTTCTCACCATTATTCATAAGCTTTGCTCCATGTTTGAAAAGTTGCACCATGAGTGTGTTGAAATGAGGTGCTTGCATGTCCATGTAGAGGTTCATGGTTGTGGTTGAGGCTTCCCATTTATCATCAGATTGAATCCCATCGATGACTTTCTTCACAATTTTCTTTTCAGCAATGATCTCTCAAATGCTTCCAAGTTGGTCCACAATGTCTTTCATTTTGGTGATAAAGTCAGTCACACTTTGCTTGGGCATCTTTTGGAGTGTTGTAAATGCCATCCATAGATGATTCTTCTTAGCTTTGATGCCTGAGGAGAATAATGCTTCCAAGTCATTCCATGTGTCTTGAAAGGTCTTACAGTTCCTAATATGTGGGTCTAAAAAGACAAAGATAGAGTTTAAAATGTATGACCTTGCCAAAGCATCCTTTGAACACCATGCATTCAACCTCTCCTCATCCTTTTGTGTTGGTTGGCCCTTGCTTCTGAGTATTAGCATCATCTCATCTCTTGAAATCTATCCATACAAGTTCTTTCCTTGTAGAGAACATGTTGCATAGTTGCTTCAATCTAGCTTGTCAATGGATGAGGGGAATACATCACCCATAATGCTTAACCTTTAGCTTTGCTCGAATACCAGTGTGAAAGGTTGATGGATGTAGTGTGTAGAGATTACATTGTCTTGGAAAAAACTTCTCAAGACTAGCCCTTTGTAGCTTCCAAAATATGCACTTAGACCACTTGAGTACTTAGTACACTGTCTTACTACACTCCCTAAGCTTCCAAAATATGCACTTAGACCACCTGAGTACTTAGGAGCATCATTTTCAAACATTTGTATTAAAACAAATAAGCTGTGATTCCAAAATCGCTTTTAAAAAACAATTATTTATGGAAGAGAAGCTCTCAGTAATTTGTTAAGTGTTCCTAGCTTGCTAGAAATTATCCAGAGAGATTTTTTACACCTTCAATTGAATTGCTAAGCTAAGTAAAGCAATTCATTTCATGAATTTAGACTCAACATACATTGAGAAATCAATCTAAAAAATTTTGGGGGTAATCCCGACTTTTTCAGGAACAAGCTGATACATAGAACCTATCACATACAATCACTCATATCTTAAAATCTGGGGATCCAATGATGATGAAACCTTATAAATATGCCTATCAGATTCCTAGTTAAGTGATCCAATCGATGGATTGGACAATGAGTAGCTACACACTATAAAATAACCTTGAGAAGTTCACAGAGTTGCACAAGGTATTGTAACAGTAGACATAGATTGGCAAATCAATAGAAATAAATCAAAATATGTATTGTTAAAACACATATAATACAAAGGCAATATGAAGGACTCCTCGCATATTGAGGTACTACAAAATAGAATCAATGAGTCTAAATCATAATATAAGGTCTTGATCCACATTGCTTCCTAAGTTGCATTGGCTAATCCTCTATATTTAGTTTCAGTTGATGAGAGTGCAACAATAGCTTGCTTCTTTGAGGACCATGATATAAATGTTGAACCTACAAAGGTGAGATATCCTGATTCTACTGTCATCTTTAGAACCTACCTAATCTACATTACAAAAGAGTTTGATATCTATATAAAATGTATATGGGTAATACAGACCTTCATGATGGTTCCCTTCAAGTATTTGAGTAGCTTCTTGGCTAATTCCATGTGAGGTTTCTTAGGAGAGTGCATAAATTGGCTTAGGATACTTACATTATAGCAATTGCCCACTCTATTCAATGTGGCATAGTGCAAACTACCCACTAAACTCTCATTGCTTATTACATCTTTAATTTTCTCTCCATCATGAGAACTTAGCCTTGGATTCATCTCCATGGGTGAACCTCCAACCATTGAGGCCTCCATCTTGAACTTAGCAAGAAAATCTTTCATGTATTTCCTTTGAGTGAGATACATACCCTTTTTTGTGTATACTACATCCAACCCTAGGACATATGTAACTTGCCCTACATCACTAATCTTGAATTCCTCTTTCATTTAAATGATCCTCCTTATGCCTTCAACATCATTACCTGTGATTATTATCTCATCCACATATACACAAAGGTATATGACTTTAGATTGATTCTTCTTAATGAAGAGTGAATGATCTGCTTTCCTAACCATGGATCCTTTAATCTGTAAATAGGTGACAATCCTATGATTCCAAGCCCTTGCGGCTTACTTCAGACCATATAGGGCCTTCCTTAACTTGCATACATATTCAAGGAATAATGAATCTTCAAAATCAAGAGGTTGATCCATATATACCTCTTTGAATATCCAACCTTTAATATGCATTCTTTACATCTATTTAGTAAATCTTTCGGTTCTTGGAGGTTGAAATACTCATAAGCACTCTAGTTTGCATCTTTGCCAGAGGTGAAAAAGTCTCTTCAGAGTCAATCCCTTGCGTTTGTGCATACCCTTTCGCCACAAGTCTTTCTTTATACCTGTTGATGGTTCCATCAAAGTTCTTCATTACTTTGTATATCCACCTAGATCCAATGATCTTCATACATGAGGTCTTGGGCACTAACTCCAAAGTATGGTCTTCTTCTAAGGCTTCAATATCTTCCTCCTTGGCATTCATCCATTCTGGTTTCTTCTTTGCTTCGTTATAAGATGAGGGTTTCTTAGAGTTTGAATCATATGCTAACTAGATAGAGTGTTTAGTAACCAATGATGTATCATAGCCATACCTTTATGGCTTGTTCAAGTGTTTTGCATCCTTCCTTGAGAGAGTTTGGAAATCTTTCTCCAGATCATATGATAGCTTGATATTCATGCAATCATCTACCATGATTTGTTCTCATCAAGACAACATCTCCAATTACTATAAATCCTTTATATCTAGTATTATATAATATATAACCTTTTTCATTAAGTTCATAGCCTATGAATACACATTTTCATTGCCTTAGGGTTCAATTTACCTCTTATATGTGAAGGTATATGTGCATATGCAATGCATCCTTTGACTAAGATAAACTCAGCCTTTAACCTTTTAAATATCCAACTCATGCTACAAGGAGTTTAGATTTATGCTTCATAAGTGATGAGAAATCCAAATGCATTTAACCAAGAACTTAGGCTTGCTCCATGCACCAACAAAGGAATCTTCCTAAAACTCTTTGTTCATCAACATAGACTTCAACAAATCTTATGATAGATTGGAATGGGACTTCATCTTCCAATTCCTTAAAGATATTGAGTTCGGATTGGGATTTATAAAGATCATTTTATGCTAATGGGCAACATAACGTCTTATATTAACATTAATGGATATCTCTCTCCAGCTATTCAATCGAAAGGATCCATCAAGCAAGGTTTTCTACTTTCCTTGCTACATTTTGTTATCATTTCCAATGGTCTCAACTATCTGGTTTCTCATCAAGTCCAAATGGGGCGTATTTGGGGCCTTGCTCTTTCTTGTAATGAAGACTTGATGATTTTAAAAATTTGCTAGTGATATTAATGTTTTTCTCCAAAATTATTATGAGTGTGTCAACATCTTGTGGCAATGTCTTGGCATGTTTTGTGAAGCATTTGAATCCACGATAAACCACTATAAGATGACCTACAAAAAAGCACCTTTGGTTGGCTAAACGCGAGGACCAAGGAGGCGATGGAGGGAGAGAGAGAGAGAGAGAGAGAGAGAGAGAGAGAGGAGAGGAGAGGAGAGGAGAGAGGGGTGCACATGCATGGGAGCCTTGAAACCCACATAATGGTCTTCTTGAGGTAATGCTCTATAAAAGATATACATACATACATACATACATACATACATACATACATACATACATACATACATACATACACACACACACACACACATATATATATATATATATATATATATATATATATATATATATATATATATATATATATATATATATATATATATATATATATATGAGTATAGGGGTAAGGTTGTTGATATATTTAGGTAGTGATGTGTGTGAACACACTTGGACCGTCAAGGCACTGTTTTCCCTCTTTAGGAGGTTTTTTCCCCTGGCTTGTATATATGCATATAACTCTAGCGCGTCACTTATCTTTGTACATTCTAGTGGTAGTTCATGTTGCACCTACTGTAGAGAAAATTTGTTGGGATGGTAGAGATACTCACGCACATGCATTGATAGCCTTGTCTCTCAAACGTGCCATTATTCCTTGCATTCACTCTTGCAAAAGAGCTAAGGATGCTTGGGATACAGTTACCACTTTATACCAAGCAAGGAATGAGGCTCTTGTTGCTTACCTCCAAAAATATTTGGAGAGTGAACACATGAATGAAGGAGATTCCATGGACAAATTTGTGATAGAGATCAAAGATTTGAAGGAGCAATTGATTTCTATTGATGAAGTCTTTCTTGACAATTCACTTGTGTAGACTCTCTGAATGGTCTTCCCGATTCATATGAGATTTTTGCTTCTACTCTTTCTTTGATGGTGAAAGGCAATCCAAATGCCTTAACGTTTGAGGAGTTTCTCTCTATTCTGTTGTAGGAAGATCAGTCTAAACAAAACAGGTCCATTATGTGTGTTGCAAATCAAGCTTTCATGGCTACTCAGAAGGGCAAAGGTAAATGGAGCTCTTCTACTAGTAAGCGAAAATTTGCTAATTCTACACAATCAAAGAAGGATGACAAGGATGAGAAGAAAACAGAAAAGCATAAATTGATTTGCGAATACTGTAAAGGAAATGATCGTGTCATAAAGAGTTGTCCAAAACTGGTTCCTAAAGAGGCAAGCAAGAAAGAGGTTGGAATGGTTGTTGCAAAGGCCTCTACACCCAAAATAGAGTCTGCTAATCTTGTGGAGAATGAAGAATGGGCATTTACCACTGTTTACAGTTATGACCCATCTTCTCATGAATAATGTATGTATGCAATAGACTCAGATGTTTGGTACTTTGATAGTGGGACAACCAAACATATTACCTCGCAATGCAATTTCTTCACTTCACTCAAGCCTACCCCTACAAGGAATACTCTCACATGCGCCAACAACTCCTCTTATCCTATCATGGTAGTTGGTAAGATCATTCTAACTACTGCGATTGTAGTTCTTTTACATTGTCAGATGCTTTATTTATGCCAAGGATCAAGAAGAATTTGTTATCCGTTTCAACTTTAGGCAAGATTGGCTTGTTTCTGAAATTTTTGATGATAGATGTACAGTTCATGATCTGTCAAATGGCGATGTCATTATTGCTTTTGGCATTATATGTCGTGGGTTGTCTAAGCTCATAGACTATGAAAAATCTATGAATGATTTTGCATGTGCAGTACATGATTCTCGAGCTTTGTAAGATTCAAAGCTTTGGTAGAAAACTTAAATGGTGTCCTCTCTGCCCAAACTTGAGGAAGCTGCCTAAAGCTTTGGTCACCTGAATTTTGCTAGTTTGCTATGCCTACAAAATCTGAAATGGTTTCCTCTTTGTCCAAACTTGAGGAACCTAGTAAACATGTCTGTGAAGGTTGTATTCTGTGCAAAAAGCTAGTTTCTAGCTTGAGGTTGTTATGTGTGCAACATATGTACTTAATAAGTGTCCCACTAAAGCATTGTAGTCTATCACTCCATATGAGGCTTGGCATGGTCACAAGCCATCTGATGCTCACTTGCGTGTGGTTCTCTAGCATATGCATTAGTGCATGAACAAAAATGCAGGAAATTGGATGATAAAGTAGTAAAATGTATTTCAGTTGGGTACAATTCTAAAAGCAAAGGTTGTCTTGTGTAACATCCACGAACTAAATGTCACGAGGAAGGAGATAAGGAAGAGAGCTCACACACACACACACACACACACACACTCACTCTCAAGGAGAAGCACGCACACAGATTGAGGCAAGGAAGAATGATCTTCTTCTTCTTCTTCTATTACATAAAAGGAATGTACAAGAATGACCTTAAAACAAGAATACAACCAGTGCAATATATAAAGACCAGTACATAAGGAAAAACCTAATGTCCGCAAATGAGTGAGCTGGCAAGAAACAAATGTGCCATCACTCTCTTTAAATAAATCTAATAAAGCTCAATGAAGTATCCCTGACATATACCGGCGTGACCACTATACATGTCAGAGAAACGAAAAACTGGTACGTGTCATCCTGGATCATCACATGTTGAGCTTGATATCTCAACACTAAATGCATTATAGTTAGCCACGATGTTGTTTTTGTGGAAGATGCTATTCAACCACTACTTTCATGTACTAACAAGACATTTGTTAGCTCCAAAGATATGTATGATACTTTGTTGCCTCTTTTTACACGTGGACAGTCTAGCGCTGCTCCAAATGAGGCAATTTCTGAGCCTTTAGAGGTTTCATGTGATGATGTAGATCACTCCATTTCCAATGCAGATTTACATGATGCACTTGTTGATGACAGAGCTGATATTGAGAATGCAAAAACTATGCCAAAATCGTTGGTGCATACTTTTTGTGATAGCAAATTAGATGCACCTCTTTCATATCCTACTCGTTCAGGCTCTCATAATGCTTCTTTTGCATCAGATTACTATGTTATGGGTGCCTCTAGTCTTTGTGATAAGAATAAGACTTTTTCGTTTGATGAAGCACAAAATTCAAAAAATTGGATGACTGCTATGCAATCTGAATATGATGCTATAATGAAGAATGGTACCTGGTCTTTATGTGACTTCCCTCTTGGCAAAGGCCATTGGCACTTAGTGGATATACAAGTTGAAGCGTAATCCTGATAGAACAGTTGATAGGTATAACGTTAGGCTTGTTGCAAAGGTTATTAATAAGACCTTTGCTCCTACATGCCTAATGACTACTGCTCGTAGCATCTCTGCACTTGCAACTCATCATGGTTGGAATGTACATCATTTTGACATTAAAACTGCATTTCTAAATGGTGATTTGCATGAAGAAGTGTATGTTTTTCAGCCCTATGGCTTTATGTAGAAAGGGCATGAAAAGAAAGTTTGCAGGTTAAAGAAGGCATTATATGGTTTGAAGCAAGCACCACATGCTTGGTATGAAAAGATACATGTCTATCTGATTGCACATGGTTTTGAGAACAATCCAATTGAAAGTATCTTATATGTTAAGCATGCAAATGATGTGCTTATGATCATTGTTGTCTATGTTGATGACATGTTGTTCATTGGTCCTCATGAGAAGCAGATTTGGGGCATTTGCATCATTATTTGGGCATTCAGTTTATGCAAGTTAATGGTGGAATAGCTTTGTATCAAACGAAATATATTGACACATTATTGCATAATTTTGACCTTGAAGACTATAAACCTATTGCCACTCCTATGGAGACATGTTTACAATTGAGCCTTCATGATGTTGGAGATGCATTTGATGTTGTTCTCTATTAGGAGGCTCTTAGATGCTTGATTTACTTATGCATTACTCGGCCATATATTGAGTTTTTTGTCTCATAGATGAGCAAGTTTATGCATTGCCTAGGTGTCAAGCATTGGCAAGCCATTAAGCGCATGTTTTGCTACTTGACTGGTACTCAACTACTTGGATTATTTTATCCTAAGGGGGGATCACTACCACCAAATTTACATTCTTTCTCTGACTCTGAATGGGCTGGTTGCTATGACACTCGTGTGTCCACTAGTGGCTTTTGCTTCATGCTTGGTAGCTCATGTATATCTTGATTGAGCAAGAAGCAGCCTACTGTGGCCACTTCCAGTTGTCAGGCTGAGAATAGGGAAGCTTTCGCAGTGACTATTGAGTGTGTGTGGCCCAAATGCCTTATGGATGATTTGGGTGTTGGTCAGTCTTCTGCCACCATCATCTTTATTGATAGTCAAAGCGCATTGGCAGTTGCAAGGAACCCTTTGTTCCATGCTCACACTAAGCACATTGAGGTGCACTATCATTATGTCAGGGAGAGGTTCTCTACTGGAGAGATTGGTTTGGCATATGTGCCCACATAAGAGAACATTGTAGACCTTTTCACAAAGGCTTTGCCTATGGAGGAGTTTGAAGCTTTCCACAAAGCTTTGGGCTTACTTCATTTTCAGGATTGATTCCACATAACATGGCACTTCCTTATACATGAGTGTCAGCTCATTGTTCACTGCTCCAAGCTTCTTCTTCTTCCTTATGCTATTCATGTGCTTCCGCAGACCTCAAACTCCAAAAAAGGTTACATGACCCTTACATCCAAAAATGTCCCACTTAAGGGTCCATATGACTCTAAGTCGCAACACATACAAATAATGATGTAGCATTATACAATAATGTACAAGAAGATTTTGTATCTCAAACCATACCAATCAACCCACACCAACTATCTCATACAAGGTGTATACATGCACCTCAAAGTACCCTAGGCTCATATCAACATGAGTCGAGCTCACATCTAAGTGATGCAAAAACTGATGAAGTTCTTGCAAATCTTCATTTCACTCTGTGCCTATGTCAATCATCGAATGACCCACGCTGCTAAGTGCAAATGCTCTAATAGCAACTGCAATGTCTAGTCTCGAGCATAACAACTTCTATATCAAACTTGCAAATACTGAAGAAATATGTGTTATCTTGGCTAACCTAACCATGTCAACCATGCATGCATCTAAGGCATCAAAAGCAACATCATCAAGACTAGTATGTACTGACATATCAATGTGAACATCTCATATGAGAGAATTCGAGAATCACTGCATAACTGTTGACTCCTCAACATCCAAATTAGCCATCCTCTTAACCAAGGATGTATCTAGTTATGCATCCTAAGAGCTAATATGCTATGCCAAACATTGTGTATCATCATACTCCAAATTAGCTAACTGCACAACATCAACACCAAGGTCCATCTCATGATCTAGATCTAATTGAGTATCATCAGAATGCTCGACATGTCCTCTAAAGCATCCAAATGATCGTCTAAAGTGTGTTGTCCCAATTGCAACTGAAAGTGATGCTCATCAATGATGGAGAGTGTTAATCTCCAAAAGAACAACCTACTCTTGAAGTTAGAACAGCTCTATATCAAGAGTAAGTCAAAATATTCACTAAATTAGAGGTCCAATCTCCAAATTATCAAAAGTTGAAAAATTCTGTGAAGAAGATGAAACACAGAAAGTCTGCTGCACAATTTCTTCTCATTAACCTATCAAACATGTAAAGTTTTCTATGAAATTTTGTATGGAGTGTCGCCTAGAGATTGCGCACCTCCTCCAAGTTAAATTTCTTCAAAAGGTTTAGTATAACTTGAGAAATCAACTTCACAAGTTACCTATGTCTGAATCTGTACTTCTGAGAAGTTGATTTAGACACCCCTAACTTCTTAACTTCAATTCTCTCAGTACAAAATCTGTTTAAGCAAATGCTTCTAGCCACGAGTAGATTACCTTCCAACTTAAAGATTAAGTGCTTACTTGCACAAAACTTTAAACTATGGAGTGAGAACTGACCAAAAGATTAAGATCGAAATTTGCGCCTGTTTCAGAGAACTGTAGACACTCAACACATATGAATGTTCCTACTAACAATTCTCCTAGCCTGTTTGCAATTAGACTCTGAAACTCAGGTCACAGGCTCATTAACTAACAACTTAGATATCCTCAAAAGGATTTCTCAATTGATCAAACACAGACGGAGCAGACACGAAAAGATCGGGCGCAATATTTCTTCATTAACTCAGAAAATTACAGTTGAGTGATGAGAGAAAACTCAACTAATTTTTCACGTCTCATGACATCTATCTTCCTCTTTCTTGACTTCTATCTATTCTCACATATGCTCTCATATCACGCCTCGACATTTTCATGGTATTTATAGATAAATTTGTACAAGTCTATGACTAATCAAAGATCTAAGTGAACTATGTACATATGTGTACATTTCTCACAAACTCTGAATGTGTCTTCCTTCCAAGCTTCAAGAATTGATCTCATCCTTCATTCTTTAGTCTTCAAACATTCAATTGGTGATTGATCTGCACCAACAGCTCCCCCTCAATCATCAATTGAGCTTTCTCCTTTCTTCTTTATACCTGCCATGTCTTTAAACTTCTGTAGCTTTGGTCCATCCAAACTCTTTGTAAGCATATCAGCTATCTGATCTTTTGTTGAAGTATGTATGACTTCAATCTCTTTATCCATCACTTTCTCTCTTAGAAAATGATACTGAATCTCAATGTGTTTGGTCCTGGCATGAAAAACAGGATTAGCAGCTAAATACAATGAGCTCATGTTATCTCCATATATAATTGGTACCCCATGCACAATGTCAAAACTCTTCATCAAAGTCTTGAGCCAAATTACTTCCTTTGCAGCTTCAACCATGCCTTTATACTCTGCTTCTGTAGAAGACAAAGCAACTGTATGTTGCTTCTTGGAGCACCATGAGATAAGTTTATCTCCCACATAACACATGTATCCAAAAGTTGACCTTCTATCATCTGGATTACCTGCCCAATCTGCATCACTATAAATTTTGATATTTGTATCTGAGGTAAACCCATAATACAAACCTTCATTGAGTGTACCCTTAATGTACCTCAACACTCTTTGTCCTGCAATCCAATGTTCTTTCCTAGGACAATGCATGAATTGAGACAAAACTCCTACTGCATATGATAAATCAGGTCTGGTTAATGTAGCATAGATAAGACTACCAACCAAACTCTGATATTGTCTCATGTCCTTGAATTCTTCACCTCCAAACTTACTCAATTTGTGATTCACCTCCATTGGTGTAGGTGCTACCCTGCAATCATCCATTTTAAACTTGATTAACAAGTTCTTCAAATACCTTTCTTGGGTCACAAATACTCCATGTTGAGTATATGTAATCTCCATGCCCAAGAAGTATGACAAGTCTCCCAAGTCACTTATCTTGAACTCCTTTTCCATTTGCTTCTTGAGTCTTTGTATTCCTTCTTCATCTGTACCTGTAAGAATTATATCATCAACATATATGCACATGTATATGAAACCATTATCACTTGCTTTGACAAGCAAGCTACTATCTGCTTTAGACACCTGAAATCCAAGTTCCTTTAGGAACTTCACAAGTCTATAGTTCCATGCCCTTGGGGCCTACTTCAAGCCATACAAAGCTCTCTTGAGCTTGCACACATGATCTGGATACCTTTTATCTCTGAACCCTTGAGGTTGCTCCATAAATACATCATCTGAAATATAACCATTCAAAAAAGCATTTTTCACATCAAGTTGACATAACTTCCAACCTTTACATGCAGCAATAGCAATAAGTGTTCTGATGGTTGTCATCTTTGCCACAGGACTATAAGTCTCATCATAGTCAACACCATAAGTCTGAGCAAACCCTTTGACAACAAGTCTAGCTTTGTATCTAGACACACTTCCATCTGCAAACCTTTTTGTCTTGTAGACCCACTCGCATCCAATGATTTTCTGACTATTTGGTTTTGGAACCAAATCCCATGTTTGATTCTCCAATAGTGCATCATATTCTTCCTGCATAGCTTTCTCCCATTTTTCCTTACCTTTTGCCTCTTCATATGTAGAAGGGTCTTCATCTATATTCACCATATAAGCATAATCTTTTGTGGCCAAAAATGAAGTATCATAGCTATACCTTGTAGGTTGCCACTTATTCCTTGTAGACCTTCTAAGCTCTCCACTTCTTGAGGTTTCTGGTTCTTCATATTCAGGATCAAATCTTGGTGTTTCTTCCACTTCAACCTGCACTTCATTATTCTCTTGTTCATTAAATATCTGAATCTTTGATTTACCTTTTCTTTGGTTTACTTCTTCTTCATCACCTGTATTGATATTGATTGTACCTGCATACCAAGTGCTTTGCTCATCAAATGTAACATCTTTAGAAACCATGAATTGTTTTGTAGATGGACTCCACAATCTATAGCCCATCTGCTTATCATCATAACCAATGAAAACATATTTTTCAGCTTTAGGCTCCAACTTGTGCCTTAATTGTGATGGCACAGATGCATATGCCACACATCCAAAAACTCTGCAATGATCCAATGTAGGTCTCTTACCCCACCAAGCCTCATATGGTGTCATTCCCTGCAAGGCTTTACATGGTAATCTATTGACCAAATAAGTGGCTGTATTTACAGCCTCAGCCCACAAATAATTAGGGCAATTTTTCTCCTTCATCATGGATCTTGCAAACTCAACAAGTGTTCTATTTCTCCTTTCTGCAACACCATTTTGTTGAGGAGAGTACCTGCAAGTAACTTCCCTTTTTATACCTGCATTCCATAAGTAATCACTGAACTCATTAGAGAAATACTCTCCCCCTCCATCTGACCTTAATCTCTTCAACTTATGACCTGTAATTCTTTCTGCATATGCATGATAGTGTTTAAATGTATTAAACACTTCTGACTTATCTTTGATCACATAGATAGTGATCCATCTAGTAGCATCATCAACATAAATCACATAATACCTTGACCCATTTATACTGAAATCTTTTGATGGTCCCCACACATCTGTGTGTACCAACTCAAGCTTCTCTGAGTGCATAAAACCATGCTTGGAGTAAGAATTCTTATGAGCCTTACCTAATTGACATGCCTCACATTTGTATGTCATATGTTGACCTGCAACATTAGGCAATCCAAGCACTGAACCATTGTTAACCATTTCTTTAATACCTCTTTCATTGAAATGTCCAAGCCTCTTGTGCCAAAGATCTAACTCAGAGATCTTATGTCCTCCATATGTGAACATAGCATGACCAATATTGCCTTGAATCTTCAATGTAAATAATCTTCCTTCCTTTTTCCCTGAAACAATTTGTTTATACCCTTGGCTAGGGTCTTCCACATATACTCCATCATTAGTGAATCTTACTTCATATCCCTTTTCAACAATTTGTCCTACACTTATCAAATTCTTAGGAATTGTAGGAACATACAAGACCTTACTCAATAAGGTGCTACCATCCTTGGCCTTCACTGATCCAATTGACTTCACATTGTGCTTTGTGTTGTCACCTGTCTGAACAACATGATTAAAAACATTATTCTCCAAATCAGTCATCAAGGATATATTACCACTCAGGTGATTGCTACACCCTGAGTCAATGTAGAAAACTCTTTGATCTTCACTCTGCCTTTCACAAGTTGCATTCATTATCAATGTTGAATCCTCCTTTTGATCTGAAGCATAATTGTAGTAGGTGTTGTTATATTGTTGACTTTGGAATCCTCTACCTGCATTTCTTCCAAAGTAACTCCTACCACCTCTGCCTCTGAAATTACCTCTTTGATTTCTGCCACCTCTTCCTCTTGAATTATAATTTTGATTATATCCATTATTACTCTGAGTATTGTGCCAACAATCATTAGCTAAGTGATTTGTCTTACCACAAATCCAGCAAGCTTTGCCTCCATCCTTGTTGTTTCTGCCTCTTCCTCTACCTTTGCCACCTCCTCTTCCTCTTAGGAAGTTGGCTTGAGTAGTTGTTCCTTCATCTTCACCTGCTTGTTGTTTTCCTTTGCTATTCTTCTTCGTGTCCTTTGAGTACATTGCATGACCTGCACTCTTGTCACCATCTCCTTTAACATCCTGCTCAAATGTTAGCATATGACCTAACAACTGATTTGAATCAGGAGTGAAATGGTCAAGTGATAATTCTGTAGACAAAATGAATGGCTTCCATTTGTCATCACCTCTCAAACCTGTAAGGATTTGCCTTACCAATTTATCCTCCTCAATGTCCTCATCAACAGCTCCTAATGCATCTGCAATGTCTTTCATCCTTGTTACATAGTCTGAAATAGATTGAGAGGCCTTCTTCTTAAAGGTTGTAAACTCTGCCCATAAGGATGCCTTCCTTGACTTTGTAGTATTCTGGAAATGCTCCTCCAAAGCATTCCAAACATCAGTTGCACTTTCAAGACCTCGAATATGAGGTAACAAGTAATCATTGACTGCCATATAGATAATGCTCCTAGCTTGAGCATCTTTCTTCATCCAATTTTTCAGATCTGCTAACTCTTCCCTAGTTGGAACACTAGGATCTCTGAACTGTGGCTTCTCTTCTTCTCCTGTGATGTAAGCAATTAAATCTTTGCTCATAAGATGAGCTTCCATCCTCATTGACCATGCAGGATAGTTTTCCCTATCCAATTTCTCTATCTGTAGAGAATCTCCCATCTTGTGTCTACCTGTGTATTGAAACCTTCAAGCTTTATGAACAATATATGTACCTTTACTTCGAATTAGACTCCTTTTGTCCTTCTTGATGTCGTATGGTCTCCTCCTCTTGCTTTGCCTTCAAACTTTCACCTTTTAGTTCTTCAAATGTTGAATTTCTTGAATCTGCAGCAGTCGGGACCTTCCTTTCCTTGATTTGATGTCTCCTGCTCTGATACCACTGATGGAGAGTGTTAATCTCCAAAAGAACAACCTACTCTTGAAGTTAGAACACCTCTATATCAAGAGTAAGTCAAAATATTCACTAAATTAGAGGTCCAATCTCCAAATTATCAAAAGTTGAAAAATTCTGTGAAGAAGATGAAACACAGAAAGTCTGCTGCACAATTTCTTCTCATTAACCTATCAAACATGTAAAGTTTTCTATGAAATTTTGTATGCAGTGTCGCCTAGAGATTGCGCACCTCCTCCAAGTTAAAGTTCTTCAAAAGGTTTAGTATAACTTGAGAAATCAACTTCACAAGTTACCTATGTCTGAATCTGTACTTCTGAGAAGTTGATTTAGACACCCCTAACTTCTTAACTTCAATTCTCTCAGTACAAAACCCGTTTAAGCAAATGCTTCTAGCCACGAGTAGATTACCTTCCAACTTAAAGATTAAGTGCTTACTTGCACAAAACTTTAAACTATGGAGTGAGAACTGACCAAAAGATTAAGATCGAAATTTGCGCCTGTTTCAGAGAACTGTAGACACTCAACACATATGAATGTTCCTACTAACAATTCTCCTAGCCTGTTTGCAATTAGACTCTGAAACTCAGGTCACAGGCTCATTAACTAACAACTTAGATATCCTCAAAAGGATTTCTCAATTGATCAAACACAGATGGAGCAGACACGAAAAGATCGGGCGCAATATTTCTTCATTAACTCAGAAAATTACAGTTGAGTGATGAGAGAAAACTCAACTAATTTTTCACATGTCTCATGACACCTATCTTCCTCTTTCTTGACTTCTATCTATTCTCACATATGCTCTCATATCACACCTCGACATTTTCATGGTATTTATAGATAAATTTGTACAAGTCTATGACTAATCAAAGATCTAAGTGAACTATGTACATATGTGTACATTTCTCACAAACTCTGAATGTGTCTTCCTTCCAAGCTTCAAGAATTGATCTCATCCTTCATTCTTTAGTTCAAACATTCAATTGGTGATTGATCTGCACCAACAATCAAGGAATGCATAACATCGGCTCTCTTATAACTTGCTAACTAAAATAAAACTGATAAATAATGAAGCCACATAACGTACATGTCTGAGTGTAAATAATGCTCCACTAGTTAGCATAAGGTATACATCTCCTGCATCCTCTATATCATGTGTTGAACCATCAAGCATATGCACACAACCACAACTCTTAGCTGAGAATCAACAAATCACTCATGATGTGAAGGAATATAAAAGTGGCTAATGCATCAAGAAACCAAGCCATATATGTTTTATCCAATGAACAACAGGAATTTTGAGATGAGCCATAGGAGAATGTGATGTCAAAGCCTCTCCTGAAACCACTACCTGACCTAGGTCACATGCATGTCTCTAACATCCTAGTCATATCTGCCTGAAGCAACATCATGGAGTATGATCCTCATGGCCATAGTGGCAAAGTCAAATCCGTCAATATGATCAATGTCTCATATGAGTCAATGGACTCTCATACATGTCATGTAGACTCTGTCATAATGCATTACTCATCTCCTTATGCATCACATACTCATATATAGAATCTACAAGTTCTAACCAAATCTTGGAGTTGATTGATGCATCCATATCCATCCATACATCATCGAGCATGTCACAAGGCCTCTCTGCATCTCTATGCACATACATGTGTAACCAAAACAATGTATACCATATTTGGATCTTTTCATCTCGAGAAGTCAGTGCCATGAAATTAAGAAGATACCATTTTGAAAAATGTAGAGACTAACAATGTAACAAGAGAGTAGGAATAATACTCTATCACCAATACGATCACACCTGCATATTCATATGCATAACTCACATCATAAATGTCTTACTAGAGAAGAAACCATGTGAAACAACTATCACAAGTCCATGCATTGTAGATAAAATCATGGCCGTAAGCATGCTCACCAATTCTCCAAAATGACCATAAGAAGATGTAAAGTATCCCAAGAAAAATTCGGTAGAGTATCCCCTATAGACTAAGAAATCATGACAAGATAACTAGTGGCAAAAGAAGAATGAGAAACATGTCACCACCTATCACTGATCTAATCATATGCAATGGTGAACATAGACACCAATAAACTAATGACAATGCATGTAAGTACACTGATCATACACCTACTCGAGAAAGAATCTTGTCAAGAACTGTCCCACTTATCACAACTCACTTGTAATCATGTCCAAGTATCTAGAGATGAAATGATATCCAAAGCTATCACAAAAGCTTCAAGGATCCACTAGATTACTCTTCTAACATAAAAGGCAATAAAATTTCGATAATATCTCCTTTATAAAATGGACTCTAGATCCAATCAAGTGGGAATATACCATCCACTATTGACAAACCATTGTTGCAATCACATAAAATAATCATTGAATAATATGGCTCAACACAAAACCAACATAGATGATAAAATGGTATATCGTTGAGGCTCCAACTAGATCATGCACCTACACAAAAAAACAAGAATACAAGTACTAACTAAAGATCAATTCAATATGTCATATAGCTATGTGCAATCAACAAACAAATTCATAACCAAGTGGCATAAGCAAGATATAGACCACAACATACTATGATCAAACTCATGATGGCATAAATGTGAAAGGTATATCACAATGGCATCTTACATGTTAAACACTTGACAAGATCGTGCTCTACTCTCATACAGAGGAGCTATGACATAGATCATACATAGGCAATGCCTTCAAAATCTAAAAATAAGAGCAAACATAACAGAAAACTCTGTAAGAGAAGTTTGAAAGCAAAATGAAATTCAAAAACCAATAAGTGTTTCTATTATGAAAATATAATGCTCTGTATTTTGCTATTTCAAAACTAATAAGCTCTGAATCTCATGTTTTGATCTTCAAGTGAACTTGGAGAGATTTCTCTTGGCTACACAATGACACGTAAGAACACCTTAATAGGAGGCATGTAGCTAACTATATAAGCAACACAAGCATCTAGAGTCATTTTTATCTTCACCTGTAGCATTGCTCTCTGTATTTTGTGTTTTTGGTGGCCTATACTTACAAACATGTCTTCTTCTACAAAAACGCATAACAATTTGAATCACTTCAATCATATCTTTAGAACTCAAGTTACATCCAAAAGTCTTAACATATTGTCAAAGTGATTGTAGATTTCACTATTGTAGATTTCAGTTCTACATCACTCTAATTTTTTTGAATTTTCAGCAGAGTAAAAATCTGAATCGAATTATGCATCCTTTTGTGAACTTGTAGCTCTCTCTGTAAGCTACAGACAGAACTTTAAATCGCATCCATCCAACTTTCTAGCTCAACTTATGGCCGAAATACCAACATGTTGTGAAGAAGATGCCGACCTATACATTCACCTCTCGTACCCTAAGCTTCCATTGAAGCTCCTTGCACACATCCTTCAGCAAGCTCTGATACCAATGAAGGCCTTCAATGGGCTAAACAAGAGGAGCAAAGAGGAAATGGAGGGAGAGAGAGAGAGAGGAGACGAGAGACATGCACACATGTGAAGGTGCCTCGAAACCCATATAATAATCTTCTTGAGGAAATGCTATATGCATACGTGTAGGGGTAAGGTTACACGAACCTTACATCCCCAACATACAAATCCTTTTCCAATCTGCCACTGCAACTTCTTCTCTATGAAGGGTATAAAGAGCTTCCTCATAATCAAATATTTGGACTTCTTCGTCTCCCAATGGGATTTGAGGTCTCTTTGAATCAAAGATGGGAATGGGTAATGGTCAAGCTTGACAACGTGCTTAGTTATTCGAAGGTCATGCAACTTAATGTGATTTATTAAGCAATGGTAATCAATGCATTCCTCATTTCCTTGTCATTTATTTCCTGACATGGAGTCCGTGTGACAAGGATTTGTTGGAGCTTGAAAGAATGTGCAAAACTTTGCTCTGTATAGGGGACTCGAACAAAAGAGATGCACCAAAAGCAAGTGGGAAATTCGTGCAAGCTTGACTTGAGGCCCTTGCCAATAAGTCAACTTCCAATTCTTGATCAAAGCTTAGAACAACTATGACTACTTGTGGGTCAATCTTATTTTTACTACATGGTGATTGAAACAATTAGGATTCCTCGTGGATCAGTCTTATTTTCAAAAATTATGAGACCCTTTCTCTTGGGGGTCTCCCTATATGGCAAGCTCTTGATTTTCACATGCTTCTATTCCCTCCTCTTCCAACTAAGCCAAAAGGCCGAGATCTTGTGCATTCTTTGTGGAAGGGTTGGAATAAGATGAAGTCCCTTTGCATTTTAAACAATGATTGGAGATAGGCCGCTAGCACTAGGCAATAGGACTCCATCTTGTTCCCTATTATTGGCATTAATTGTGTCAAGCCATTGTGTCAAGCCTTTCACCTCCAAACCGCTCAACGACTCTAGAATAAAGGTTTCAAAATGTGCAAACACCTTTGGAACCAAGACAAGATACTAGATCACATTTGAAGACATTGATTCAAACCATGGAGTCAACTTAGAAGTCTAGGACTTGATAAGAAGGAGAATATATGTTTGGGATGACCTTCACATTACCTAAAAATCGGCCAAGAGCTACCTTGCGTAAAGGGTTTGTGTTGGATTACCAATAGCAATATGATGGATTCTCTAAGAATCAAGCAAAATCTAGACTTCCATAAGATGTTTAAGAAATGTTGCACAAGCTGGTCTTGGATTCGATAAGAATGTAAATTTGTGCATATTTGGCACCCCCTTATTGAGAACAGAAAAAGTATTCTCATGTGGAAAATTTTCCAAAGGTATTTGGATATTTCCTACGCCTCTGTGGTGTGAGCACTACATTAGTGGAGGAGAAGGCTTGGGCCACCTTTTCTTTACCTAACCAAAGAGCTGTCGAATGTCGCTAGCTCTTTGAAAGATTCTCAAGCTAAGCCATGTCATTAATTGGAAGCAAACATCCCTAGACAAGCGATTGGTTGTTCGTCAGCTTTCTGGATGTGGTCAGAAGCAAGACTCTCCCGATCTGGAAGGGAAGGTGTGCGACAAACATCGACAACCCCCCAAAAGAATGATCTATTGAGAAATCTCTTGTCTATCTTGGAAAAAGGATATGGAATTGTAAGAAGTCCCCCAAACAGAGCTCATCTTAAGAACAAGTTGAAATTTAAGTGGATGCCCCATGAAGGGGATGAAAAAGCAAGTTGAAATTTAAGTCAACTTGCATTTTTCTTCCTTTTAATGTAATCTAAAAGGAGTTTGTTTATACACACACACACACATACATACATATATATATATATATATATATAAATACACGCATGCATGCATACATACATACACATATATATATATATATATATATATATATATATAATGATCCCACTCTAGAAAATGATTGCTAATCTTTTGATTGTTAGTTTTGTATAAAAGGACCACAAGGCACTATGATGCACACTTGTTCTCATTGTGCACATTTCTCATGATGATTGGATACATAACCATATGATTGTATAAGACCGTCTGGACAAGTAATACTTCCATGGGCCTCTCTCTCTCTCTCTCTCTCTCTCTCTCTCTCTCTCTCTCTCTCTCTCTCTCTCTCTCTCTCTCTCTCTCTCTCTCACACACACACACACACACACACAAAACATATAGAGATTGAAAATTTTCTACTTCTCTAAAGAACATAGCATAGTAAAAAGTGATGGCATACACATTTTTTCGTACCCGCATAACAATACGAGAGAATGGAGAGCTAGATTTGCTAGATAAGTATGCCAATTATACGAGGCATAACCTTCTCACAATAGAGATGGTAAAAGATGGATCATTCATATATCTACCAATGTTCATGTGTTCACGAAGATCTCATCAACTAAATGAATCGCACGTTGAGCTTGTGACCAACCGATTTAGCGACAAGAACATCGAAATTCCCGTATAAAGTTTTGTTTTTCACCCTCTATGCACCCACCCATCAAGTTCTTGTTCCTATACGAAATTTTAGCAGCTCCACTAGGCGATTACTAGACAATATTATCGAGGACCGTTTGCTCCCTGCATTAGATCACTGTTGGCCCCAATACAAGCTTTATATATCTTGATATAATGGCCTTCCCCATTCAAAATCCTATCAAACGCATCCATCAACTGAGTAGAGTTAGTTGTAACTCAGTAAAAGAAGTTGTAACTCGGTAAAAGCGTACATCAATAGAAAATTATTCTGAGATCGTGGTACATGAGGCAAATAGAGATTAGATCAAAACGTTACAATCATAAAACCCATTCATTATCTCGTAGAACCTGAAATGCATAGATTTGGAGTCTGATAGATTAGGAGAATGGAAAGATGGAAAAAGAAGCAGCATCGATAGAGAACTACATCAACCATCGACAGCACGACTGCCCCTCGAAAAGCCTGATTCCTTAGCAAATATTTCATTTTACTTCAAAGAGTTCTCTACAGTTTTTTGGAGGGAAAAAGAAATCATTTTACAAGAGAAGGAAATTTCCTCCGTCATACGAATACTAATGGATTTATTTGAATCGATGCAGCAGCACATTTCAGATGTGCTCTTAATCTCGTAGTTAATGCCTCTAATCGCCCGATGTCTGCATCATATCCTCAGATACTTAAATTGGTTTAACGGGATGAAGGAATGGCACCTGACTGCTTCAAAATACAGAAAGGCGACTTTACATATATTTTACTGAAGTTGACGTTGCTCTGGAACTCAATAGAGGCATACTGACGAGAATGTAACTGTGATGAAGTACACCTGTTTGCGTTTTCAGCGACTGCCAAATAAATATACATCCGTTTGAATAGGTCGAAACATCTAAACATGAATAATATTCGCGTCAATGACACACGCAACGGTCCAAATGTAGAAAGCAAAACCCTAAGCTCAGGTATCTGCTGCCTCATGTGGTTGTTTCAGGAATTCAAGAGCTTGCTGTGCCACTTTTTTCTCGGCTAAAGTTTCGAGCATAAGATCAGAGCCTCCTTGGATTGGACCTGCTTGAACAAAAACAAGAACATGAATTCTAAGCTACAGTTTTGTTCACTTAATCAAAGCAGATGACATCATGACACCCAGGGAGGAAAATTACCCTTTCTTTCTGGAAATAAGCCCATGCTCACTGCAGAAACAGGGAGAACGGGAATCTCGCTCTCATTCAATGTGGATGACTCAACCTTTTCTGTCGTTTTTACGCATGTACCTTGAATAGACGCTGATGATGTAATTCCATCGAGATGTCCGGCAAAGCGGGCATACGAAGTAGCTTGTCTTTGCAAGTCCACAGAATTCTTCAAACATTTCTGTACATAAACATCTTCTTTTAATTGCATCCCAAAAACTAGCTCTTATAGAGGAACGCCATCCATAAACACTCCCCCCTCTAAATTACGATGAAAAAATTCCATGAATGTGTGTGCCTGTGTATGTGTATGTTTATGTGTCCACGTGTGCGCAAGCCAACGTTTATATTGACATTAGCCCTAAGTCAATGCATAGCAGACTCAAATTCTATCAACAGGTAGCAGACCAGTTTTCTCCTCTCAGGTTTGATGTCAAACTTATCTCACAGTATTTTGGGTTAGAGACCATATTCGAAGCGAAACTCGACTCTCTCCGTTTCATTTGGTGGGCAGTCACCTCAAGCCTTTCATTTGGTGGGCACTCAACTGAAGCCTTACCATTTACAGTTTCAAGCTGCAGCCTAGCAGTGCACTGTGCCACTGCCGCATGATACATTATGCTCGAGTCTCAAACTATCATTGCTGTTAGGTCTACAAAAGCAAAAGCAAGACATTCCTTTATGTCCAGCAATGCTAGCTCGAGTTCGACATAGTGAGTCTTTCGCCTTCCTTGAGGTGTGTGGTTTCAAGCCCTATGGGCTGCTGTTGGCTGGAAGCCCCTCGTCCACTTGTAGTGGTGAGAAGAAACCAGTTCCCCTTGGGGATTTGTGGGCCTTCGGGCGCTCTCATTGTACTTTGTCATCGGTGGCAAGGGACATGCACACTGACAGGTTAACACTACTTTCTGGTTTGGCCTTAGGGCTATCCCTACCCCGTCTCTATCCTTCACAGACCTTGGGGCTCTGTCATTCTTAGTAGGTGCTAGGACAGATAGATGAACGGAGAAATGCAGATTTTTTTATTGAACTAATTCTGTTGAAACACACAAATCTGCATTAGTCCATACAGAATCTGCTGCAGAAGATAACCATAAATACTCTTGTGAAACACGTGGAAGCTTAAAGTGTAACTTAAATTCTTCGTAAGCACATGATGACAGTCCCTGAGAAGGAAAACAAATGCAGTTGTAATTAACCCATAAATCTATATTATCTTAATTGCTGAAGATTCCAATCGCACTGTTGCTACCACAACCCCATAAATGCAAAGTGTCTCCAACGCTATAAATTGAAATGTGTTCATCACTTCACCAGTCTATTCAACACTTGAAAATAAGTTCTTAAAACTCGTAAGCTCAATTCTGCTCGTCTTTTAAAACTCATCATGTATTCTTGAAAGTTTTCATAATTATACAACGAAATAGTTATTGTAATACTTCAATGATGTCAAAAGCAAGTCCTCAAAATCATGATCATCCGGGCATCTAGAAGCAAAAAATGAGTACTAAAAATTACCTCATCATGTGCATTTGGATTTTTACTGGTAGCATCCGCAAACCGATCAATAGTAGTTTCAATCCTCTGTGCAAATTTTGTTGCTGAAAGAAACCAAAAATTATTTATCAGAAGAAATCTTCTCTACTTGCATTTGTTTCTTGTATTCAGGGAGGGAACAGGTGAGAATGGAAGCTGTATTGATGTCCTCACAGGACCAAACATCATGGTCACATGCAAAGTAAGGGAACGGGGGTGTGGGGGGAGAGGCAACCATGCAGTCTATATTCTAGTATTGCAATCAGAATATACAAAGGAATACAGACTCCAAAAGTAGATGGATGTCAATGCAGTCTATATCGTAATAGTACAATTATGATGTGCAAAGGAACCCAAAACTCCATAAATAGATGAAGGGAAATGCAGCATATGTTGTCGACAATGCAAGCATAATATGGAAAGGTCACAACCTTTATGCAATAAAAAATTAGTACAAAACAATATTGGTCTATGAGCGGCTACTTAATGTTTAATCAACAAGTGATTTGGAAAAACAGGGAAAAACAACTTCTAAACCTTTAATGTGTGTGCATGTCTATATGCTGGTGTCTATATGCTGGGACATACTGTCTGGAGGGAGAAACTTGAAAGACAGTTTTTTCTTCATAATCTGCAGAGACAACTGAGTTCATTAATCCAAACTGAGTACAGAAGTATAAAGAAAATGTGTTGTCCATGAGAGCAAACTACTCCGAGCATCTAATCGACAGGTAATCCAGGGCATGAAAACTAGACTAGGATTGATTCACATGATGTTTACATAAGTTAGTCAATGCCAAAATATGGCAAAGACTATGTATGATACACCATATATGCTTAAAATATGCCATACTAAACACCTATAGCAGCATGAAGTCTCTATGGTTGTGATCTGAGCTCTCAATAATGCTGTATTAATATGATTTCCCCTTTATATTGCTTGTAAGACTTTGTACACTGAAATTTTATGGTTTCATTATCTAAGCCCCTCTATTATACGCTTTGTGAACCCTCAATATGGACCAATAATTCCTATTACCCATGCATACTGTGTTGAGTAAATTCTAAGTCCTCAAGCCTCTCACCTTTTGTATGTACTACTTCTCCCTAATACCATGCAACCTATTTCAATTTCTTATTAATGGAACAAAACTATAAGATGTCCAACCTCTGCTCTCTCTTATCTAAGCTTGGTGTCTATGCAAGGAGCTTTCTATATGAAATCATCCTCTTAGAGAACCTTTAGGCATCTCTATAAGTTCACTATGAACCAACAAACCAAGCATTCATTTCAATCTCCATTTAGGATCCAGCCCCTCTACTCTCCATTTATTTGTGTCAAGGTGGTATGGAACGTTTGGTACAGTACATACGATACGAGGTACCATACCAAATGTGCAGTATGGAACATTATGGAACCTTATCATATTATGTATGTATGTATGTATGTGTGTGTGTATGTATGTATGTATGTTTGTTTGTATGTATGTTTGTATGTATGTTTGTATGTATGTTTGTATGTATGTATGTATCATAGCAGTCAGGTGCGTTCAATTCGGTGCGCGTAAGGTGCGTGAACCGAATGGTAAGAGGAGGTAAGGTGCGTAAGGTGCGTGAACCGAATGGTACGAGGAGGTAAGATGCGTAAGATGTGTTGTACCAAAAAAATTTTATATACACATATATATATATATATATATATATATATATATATATATATATATATATATATATATATATATATATATATATATGTATGTATGTATGTATGTATGTATGTATGTATGTATGTATGTATGTATGTATGTATGTATGTATGTATGTATGTATGTATGTATGTATGTATGTATGTATGTATGTATGTATGTATGTATGTATATATATATATATATATATATATATATATATACATATATATATATATACATATATACATATATACATATATATACATATGTATATATATATATGTATATGTATATATATATATATATATATATATATATATATATATATATATATATATATATATATATATATATATATACACATACACATATATATATATATATATATATATATATATATATATATATATATATATATATATATATATATATATATATATATATATATATAATTCCGAAGAACTTTTGGCAATAGTCTTTTCGCAAAAGTGTTCTAAATTGGACAATTTTCATTTTGGATTTGACTTGGTCAAGTAACAGTTCAGTTGACCAAATGTAAATGGCAAACTTTCTCCTACATTTTACATAGGATTTTTCAAAGCCCGTTAAGACAAGGTAGTCCTCTAGTCGGGTGAAAAATCAAGTAACTGGTGGTTGGGAGCATAGTTGTTCAAGTACAATCCGTACGACAGGTACATAATAGTACCATACTAGGTATGTAGTAATCTCGAAGTATGAATCTCTACAGTATTACTACGATTTTTTTTTTCATTTTTTCATGTATATCGGAGTGTACACATATAAAGAGTAATTTTTGCCATGAATATGCAGAATATTGAATCTATGCATGAAGATAATCGTTCTCTAACTAGTATAGTTGCAAAACCAATGTATTTTCTTAATAAATTCAAGTCAAAATGGAAAATCAAACACATGTAGTTTTTTGGTACGAATTGGTATGAATATGTACTAGTACGTACATTACGAGAGGTACATACGAATCTATTCATACTAGTACGAATAACAACTATGGTTGGGAGTAAACCATTGTACAAACATCCAAGTTAGATCCAAGTTAGATGTTTGGGCCAACCAAACTTCTAGTTTTCCAAACCAAATTCAAGTGGATCAAGAGCTCTCAAAGGCTTGCGAAGGATAAGAATTCCACCTTAGTTACTATGTTCATGCACTAGTGATGCCCAAAAATGGACTAGTAATTTGAATCCACCCATTTCACATGTTCGTGCCCAAAAAGCATAAGTAAAACACTGAATTGGCTAGATATATTTTAAGATCCACCCTTACTATTCATTCACTACTTTGTACTTTGATCAGTTTATCAAAGTGCAAAGCTAGATGATGTTTTCAATCATTTGGGAAGGGATCCCACCACAAAAGTGAAATATGCTCTTCTAGTTTTAGAACATGAGGCTCGCACGTAACCTATATTATTTATATAGCTCTTTTTTATAGGACGAAAATGTTTTTCCAAGGGGGAAAGAATGTAATAAAGTAAGCCTATGATCAAACGATCTCGCCGGTTGAGACATATCTGAAATCAAACACCATTTGGTCACTCATGTTGGAGCAAAAGAGAGTATTCAGCACATGGAGAAGCTCAAATAGAGCACCTCTTGACTGAGCAGCAGGGAAGGTGAGTGTCCAATAGCACACGCAAGTGAGAGAGAAGAAAGACTTTTAAACGTCTATTAGAGGCCAAAATCGGCCTATGAGACAAAGCATATACATCAGTATGATCCAATCCACTGTGATCCCAAATGAAAATAAAATGTGAGTACAAAACAGAGTATAAAAGGAGTGAATAATAGCTGGCGTCGAGGCTATGGGGTGCTATGGGTATGCACTCTATATGCTCAATAGGTGAGATACAAACATGATATGCATAGGGAGCCCGGAGGGAGGCTCGATGGTGTCATAACCCTCTAAATGTCTGGAGTGGGTGTAGGATATAATGCATCGGTGGGTAAGGCATCGTGGCGATCCTCAAGATGCTCTGCACGTCGAGATCGGCAGGGGTGCGCTGCTGTGAGAGAAAGACTTTTTTTTTAACGTCTATTAGAGGCCAAAATCGGCCTATGAGACAAAACATATACATCAGTATGATCCAATCCACTGTGATCCCAAAAGGAAAATAAAGTGTGAGTACCGCAAACGGGTATAAAAGGAGTGGATAGTAACTGGCATCAAAGGTGTGGGGTGCTATGGGTATGCACTCTATATGCTCAATGGGTGAGATACAAACATGATATGCGTAGGGAGGGGAGGCTCGATGGTATCACAACCCACTAAATGCCTGGAGTGGGTGTAGGATATAATGCATCGGTGGGTAAGGCATCATGGCGATCCTCAAAATGCTCTGAGCGTCCAAATTGATAGGGGTGCGCTGCTGACGTCTCCGTATCTTCATGTCATGGCGTGCGTGAATCGCCTGAATCTCTCTCTGATGTGGACGGGCTATCCGGACTGGGGTCTCGGTCGTCGACGCTGTCGTCTAAGCTCCTCTGCTCTGTGTAATGTGACACCAGCATCGAGCTGGGTCCTCGAGTGACTCTGGGTCTGAAAAAATCTATAATATAAGTCTGAGGGGAGGGGCAAGGTGTATCTCCATCTGCGGCCGGAGGAGTGATGCACGGCGGTGCTGGAGGTCTACTAGGAAACGACCTAGAGGGCGATGGTCCTCTATTCCCAATAAAGCCTGGATCTCTCTAGGCCCCCTGAAGAGCTGTGGGTAGCGGTCTCTGATGTCCTTATATGCCTGGCATCTACATGTGTAGTGCTCCTCGTCCTCCACCTCCTCTCTACATATCCTGCATAATCTCTCATCCCTCGGGGTATGTGTGGCTCGCCCAACCTCAATCTCGAGCAGGTGTGATGATACCCTGAGCTGCCCAATGGCCACTCTCTCAGCTTGTGCCATATATGTATCCATGTATCGTGGTCTCTGAATGAAACCATCCGCTGTCACAGTCAGGAAGTGCTCTCTGTAGTGTTGCCTCTTTGTGGGAAGAGGCTCCCGTGGTGCTATCCATGTCTCCCTGACGTGTATCTGTAGTAGGTCCTGACGGATGATCCTATTCCTCTCCGAACGAGAGAGGGTAATGTGGGGGGAAGAGAGGTCATACTGAAAAGGGGGGAGATCCGTAATGCTCATGCCATGGTGCGCTAACCATCGGTAAGTCTTTGCATACCATACTCTCTCATGCCCTGTCTCTGCTAAATGTTTAGAGCTCTCAAATGCAAGCCTAGTGAGTCTGCTGGTGGGGAGCTCTCTGACTCTCAGAATAAAGGTCACCAACTGGAAGAGGGCCTCCACTAGCATCGGTGGTGTGCCAAGCTCAGCTCGTATAATGTCATGTGGAACGGAGGGCTTGCTGCGAAGCAAGCGTGAGATCATGGCGACCTGGGGACTCTCAATCCGCGCCCACATCGCCTCTATGATCCCTGGTGCCCATACTGCAGCTGCGTACATCAATGCGGGTGTCACTAGAGTGTCAAAGAGCCACCCCTTAGTCCGGGGCTCCTGAAAATGTGTCTGAAAGCAGCGTCTCTCCAATCCTGCAAGTGCCGCATAGCCTCGCGTCAATCTATCTCTCGTGGTCTGTGCCATGGAGAATACCCCTGTGCTGCCCGAGAAGGTCCCTGTGCTGTCCACTATCTCTATCTGTCCTCCCGCTGCCGTGAAAGAGGCACGATGGCGTATTGTCCCGAAGGTATGGAATAGGTTCACTGTGAGTCCTCTCTCCATGCAAAAGGTATCGAGCCACTGTAAATGTGACTGCAACCCCTCCTGTGACTTTGAAAGCAGGACAATGTCATCAGCATATAATAGGATGTGTACTGGCGTACCTCCGAGGTCTCCTCCTCGCCCTCCTGCTCGTTGTATATACTCCGTGATCTCGTCGATGTAGAGACCGAAGAGAGTGGGTGAGAGAGGGCAACCTTGTTTCACACCAATGGTGCTAACAAGGCTGTCTGATAGACCGCAAGGGCAGCATACCCTACCTGTGACTCGTGCATACAAAGCGTGGATGGCCCATAGCATGTCTGATGGTAGCCGTGACTCCTGGAGCCTCCGTAGTAGTCTCTCTCGAGGGACCATGTCGAAGGCTTTGCGGAAATCCACAAAGCAACAGTATAGTCTCTGCTTCCTCGCCTTCGCGCTCTCAATTAAGCAACGAAGCACGAAGATGTGGTCGATGGTGGAGAAAGTGCGACGGAAGCCTGCCTGGCCGGGTGCTCTGATCCCAGCTGCCTCAGCGTGTGTACTGAGCTCTTCCTCTAGTACTGCCCCATAGATCTTGGCCAGGATATGGCCTATCATAATAGTCCTGTAGTTCCTTGGGTCCATCGTATCGCCGGACTTATGGATAGGCGTAATGGTATGCATAGTCCATGAGTCTGGTTATCCCTCAACCAAAGCACGGTTGAAGAGATGGGCGATCAAGTGGGAAACTACATCTGCTGCATATATAAAGTGCTCTCCCTGTAGCCCCGTGTGGTCTGCTGAACGGCCATGCTGTAGCCTATGGATGGCATGTCGTACCATGCCTGGCGTGAAGAGGGTGGATATCACAGGACGCGGTGTGGAAGGAATCGACAATGGTGGCTGCCCTGGGACGTCATATAACCTCTGGGCGTAGGTGTGCCAAGTCGGAGGATCTGCTATGGGTGTAGGTGGGCGTGGCTCACGTAGTGCCCTCCACACGGTGGCACAATCCCTACTCATGAAAAGGTCGATCAACTCTACCTCCTGCCGCTCCTCAAAAGCTCGCCGCTTCCGGCGTGTGAGGGCTCACATCTGTCGTCGTGCCTCCCTCTCTGTGATGGATCCCAAGATACTCTGTGCTCTGAGATGTCGGTATAGTCTCCTTCACTCCTCATCGTACCATCTATTCTGGGATGTATGCCCAAGCCGTGTCGAATGTGCAGTGTTGTGGGTGGTGTGTGGGAAGCTGAGAGTAGCAGATGTATGGAGGATCGAGGAGAAGTGGGCAGTGAGGGTGTCCAAGGAGGCAGAGGGATCAAGGGAGTAGATGCGCTCTCAAACATGGGAGCTATAGTGAATGGTGGTATGGGCTCGTGGTTGTATGGTGACGGGGTGGGATATGCATGGTGAGCCGCGAATGGATAGGGCAAGATATGCGTGATCAGCTCTAATCGGTAAGGGTGGGATAGTGAATGAGGTGATGAGATGTGTCGCCTCCCGGGATCCGATAACATAGTCTACCACACTGCCCCCCTTGGTGTCGTGGGTGGAATGCAGGTGAGACTGCTCGAGGTGGGCAAGGTCCCCATCCCATTATATATAATGAGACGGTGTGATGCTCCCATCTAGAGTAGGTGTCGACCGTATGAGGTGGGTGTGGCGGTGTCGGCTGAGGCTCCGAGTGTAGGCATGTCCTCTATGGTACGAAGCATCTCAGGGTAGTCAAAGTCGTAGATATCACACTGGTGGCTCTGAGTGCGGGCATTGAAGTCTCCTACAAGGAAGACTTCACCCATCCCGGTATACTCCATAATCGTGTCACTGAGGCAGTCATATGGCGATGTGGTGTCGATGTGGTGTCTGGTAGCTGCTCGGGGGAATGTGTGAAGCGCGAACCAATGGGTGCAATATAGCATACGGCAAAGTACACTGCTCTCTCCTCTGATAGCTGGAGGCGTATCCACATGAAACGTGCCTCTGGTCTCTAGCTACCACCTGAACCTTGTGCTGTAGCGACTGTCTGTAGAGCACGGCTACTCCTCCTGATCCTCGTGTGGTGCGCTCTCTCATCTTGCGGCGGTGAGCTGACTCCCACATATAGCCCTCAATCCTCGACAGGCTCCTCCCCAGGCTCTCGTGTGTCTCTGCACTTGGTTCACAGGCATAGTGTTCTCATAAGTTGCTTTCAGCTTTGCCTATATTTCTGAAGCAGAGGTCAGCCCTTTGAGATCTACCAAGATATCATCAGAGACAGCCATCTTGATATACGTAACAGCTTTCTTGTTCAAGATCAGCCAAGCTTCTTGTGACATATCTTCTGGTTTTTCCGCTTCCAATGCCCTATCACAATCCTTCAAGAAGAGAATACCTTGCATTCTCTCCTTCCACAAATCGAAACCTGTTCCCTCAAAACGTCGAATCTCAAATAGATTCTTCACATCTGAGGAGGATGACGCCATGATTACACGATGAAGAAGTTAATATGCTGAAATTTGGGCAAAAATGCACCAAATCAGAGTATCACTTCTAAAAATGATGCACAATGACTTCAAACTATTGTGGGAGCAAAATGGAGCAAAAACAGAGCAGTTGGACCACAAAATTAAAATCTGTAATTTTCTGAAATTCCCTACAAAAAATTCCAGCAAGTCAATTTATGCTTCAAATCAGCAAATTTGACTTTTCTTGACCTCAAAGTGTATACATAAGGCTATAAGGAAGCCTTTAGGAGCAATAGCCCCAAATTTTCTCTTCAGAATTTTGAAAAATTCGGAGAAAATCCCACAATTTGCTGTACATAAGCAACTTTCTCATGCCACACTTCAATACATGAAATGTTAAACCTGTATATTGCTGTTTTGGACTGTGGAACACTTGTGTACACCTGTAAAACACCTCGAAATAGCCTGTTTTGAGCAATAAGACAAAGAGGAACAGTTTCTTCGCGATGAAATCGAAGAATATCACGTGAAAAGAAGTTTATGCTGCTCCAAAGGTGTGGTGCTGCACTTTTAACCCTTTTCTTCCCGACAAAACTCAGAAAAACCTGCAAAAACTGAAGTAGAACACTCCAAAAATGCTGATGTCGCTGTTTTGGGCACCTTCTTCGCAATGAAACGCAAAGATCTTGCAAAATCTGAAGAAAACCCTGCTGAAAACTGAAACGCAGCTTCTCTAATGCCTCAACGGAGCTCTGATACCAGTTGTTGGAGCAAAAGAGAGTATTCAGCAGATGGAGAAGCTCAAATGGAGCACCTCTTGACTGAGCAGCAGGGTAGGTGAGTGTCCAGTAGCACACGCAGGTGAGAGAGAGAGAGAGAGAGAGAGAGAGAGGGATCGAAAGAAGAGAGGCGCAGCTGTTTTGGTGGGTTCTCCAAAAAAAGAAGTGAACCCTAACTTTAGTTTAGGTTATTATTTATAGGACCTGGCCAAGTTCACACTGAACTTGGCCAAAAGAATAAAAATGACTTATAATGACTATAATCAGCCTTTTAAAGGCCTATACACAAGTGTACAACTATGAGGGGTCATTTAGGGCCTTTACCCCAACAACTCATGTGTGTGACCAAAGATCTCGAGAGTAGACTTAATCATAAGATCATGTGCTCTCTTAAACAAGTAATCCACTTAGCCTAGTGGTTAAGTCATATGGATGTGAGGGAGGGGATCTTGGGTTCAACCCCCGATAGCATGGGGAGAGAGTTTTGCCCAAAGAGCTCTAGAGCCTTCTAGAAGCATCTACTTGCTCCAATTAACTAGGACACTTAGCGCATATGTAGTTACATGGCCGACACTTGGATGGTTAGTATCCACTTGCCCTAGTAGGCACTCCCTTGGAGAGAACTATATATAGAGGCATACGGTCGGGAGGAGAGTCATCTGTCTAGCACATGGTGGTTGTAATCATCAGTTCTTGCACCAGCTACTTGGATTATCATTATTGCGAAATTAACATGGTTTTTCTGACTCCGACTCAGCTGGTTTCTATAACACTCGTGTGTCCACTAGTGGTTTTTTCTTCATGCATGGTAGCTTAGTTGAGCAAGAAGCAACCTATTGTGGCCGCTTCTAGTTGTGAGACCTAATATAGGGAAGCTTTCACAACGATTGTTGAGTGTGTGGCTCAAACGCCTTTTGGCTGATTTGGGTGTTGGTCAGTCTCCTACCACCACCATCTTCAGTGATGGTCAAAGCACACTGGCAGTTGCAACGAACCTTGTGTTCCATGCTCACAAACGCACGTTGAGGTGCACTATCATTATGTCAAGGAGAGGTCATTATGTCAGGGAGAGTCGAGAGATCAATTGGGCTTATGTGCCCACATAAGATAATATAGCAAACCTTTTCACAAAGGCTCTGCCTACGGAGAAGTTTGAAGATTTTCGCAAAACTTTGGGCTTACTTCCTTTTGTGGATTGATCTCTTTCCACATAGCTTGGCACTTCCTTATACATGAGTGTCATCTCCTTTTTCCTTGTGTTCTTCGTGTGCTTCCACATACCTCGAACTCCAACATATTCCATAGATCCTAGGACTTTTGTGAAAAATAATGTCTTCTAAACTCAATGAATACATTCGTTTGGATTGATGTTCAAGTAGAATTGAACATTAAATAACTCCAAATTTCTTCATAATCTTCTACCTTGAGATCGAATTTGTAAAAGGGTGTAACAAAAAAGTTAAACGAATATCATCACTAGATATATGATAAATAAAAGTTACATTCTTCTAGAATCCAAGACCTAGTGGATCAATTGATTAACAAAGATGTAATCCTTGATGATGAGGAACTTGTATGCATCACTCTTAACTCATTACCTAGATCCTACATGGGCTTCTTGACAACATTTTCCATAGCTAACACTATTGTGACTTTTAGAAAACTACAACATGTTGCTAGCAACTACAAGAAGAACAATCTAGGACTACCTCGGATTTGCAAGAGTCAATGCATGACTTAGCCCTAGCTAAGTCATGCATAGGATGAAGGGAAAGGTAAAAGTAAGTCCCCTAATTCTAGTTCTAGCTCCAAAAGTAGTAGTTCCAAGTCTAAAGATTCCAAGAATTCAAAAGAATCAAAGGACACTACTCAAAAAAAGGACCTTTAAGAAAGAAAATTGTTTCTATTGTAAGAAACTTGGTCACTATATTGAGGAGTGTAGGGCAAGATTAGCCAAGATGAAGCAATAGATGATGAAAAGTCTAATCATACAGATAATGAGAATAAGTCTAAAGATGCTAATTTAGTAAGTGAATGTGAACAACACTATGTCTTTGCCACAATCACTAACTTAGATGGAGATGAAGTTGATTAATATTTAGCTCTTGGATAGTGATTCTTCAAAGCATATAATACCACACAAAAACTTGTTCTCGAATCTCTAGTATGACTTCTTCTCAACTAAACAAGTTAGTCACTCATGCTAATACTCAGTCTCTACCTATAAAAGGCATAGGCAAACTTCTCTTAGAGACAACAAATGAGAATACATACATACTTAAAGATGTCTTGTATGTGCCTCAAATTGCAAAGAATATAATTTCTATTTTTGCACTTCTCAAAGATGGTTTAAAAGTGATATTTGATTACAGTAAATGTTTTATTAGAGAGAAAACTTTGGGACAAATCTTGCTTTCTGTTACGGTTTCAAAGGGATTAATTCATTAAGATCAATCTATTGCCCTTGTAGTGCACCTTGAAAAGACACAATATGGTCAGATCCTTGGCAAACTTAGATATTCCACATTCTAAGTGTGAGAGTTGCATTTTAGCAAAATACATAAACTCCGTTTTAAGAAAGGATTTGTGACGACAGCTTCTAAGAAGTTTGAGCTAATCCATTCTGACATCAATGGACCTATCAAAACCACATTTAGAAATGGATTCACTCACTTTATAACATTCATTGATGACTATTCTAGGTTTACTTGGATTTTTGGGTTAAAAGCCAAGTCTGAAGTATTCTCTAAGTTTAATAATCTAATCACTCTTGTAGAAAATGAAACAAGTGAAAAGATTAAAATACCACATATAGATCGAAAGAAGGGGGGAGGGGGGGATATGTTCCTAAAAAGTGAAACCAGTTGAGCGAGAACAAGTGATGCAAAGGGATGAATAACGTACAAAAGTACCTATATCTTGAACCTTCTTGGCTCATTAAAAATGGAGAAAACATCCCTGGAAAGGTCATGAATATAGCTACAACGTACAATGATAGAGGTGAGAATACAGAGAGTCCTTAGGGCCTTTATTCCCCATTGAGGAAAATTATCTATGATCTCCTCCAACAGAGCATGTTGCTAGTATAAATAAAAAGTCCACAAACAATGAACCTTGCCCCATGAAGACATGGAAAGTAGTTTACATGTCAACTACTTGCCAAATGTGAGTGGCTCACTAACCAATCCAAAATGCTTAGAATTAAAACGAGCTAGAGAAAAAATAATCACATTCAAACAAATACTTCTTTTCAAATATTGACTTTGTCTAAATGGAGAGCTTGACAAGGAGGATGGTTGGCAAACTTCGTGATCTCCAAAAGACTTAGAAGCTACATACAAATCCTCACGCATGGATTCTCATACATTCACATGTGCATGCAAACAACACCAACAACCATTATAATAACGATTGTTATTACTATTTGATGGAAAAATACCATTTGCATATACTTGTACATATTTTGAACATTTGACTTAGCTTATATAGGACAAGTTTTAATATTCTTTAGTTTTAGTAGGTTGGAAAAATACCATTTCTCATAAATGGAACAAATCAAAATATGGTAAGAAGTCAAAATTTTTTATCTTCTCATCTTATAGTACTCAGAGAGAGCTATCCAGCCATATACAACACCCTACCATCCAGATATCGGAAAGCCCTCAACGATCAAACCCTTTTAAACTTGAAAAGCAGCTTTTTAAAGTGAAAAGCAAGATAAGTGTCAAAATCCTATTGGATAGGATCAAAATAAGTCAACCAATTACTATATGACATGTCGAAGTCCCAAAAAAAACAAAAAATAGTTAAAAACTCATCTCCAAATTTCTTGTCGTAAATCATGGCAGAAATCATGGAGAATGCTTTTTGGAGATTATTTGGAAGCTTTTGGGTTGGTAAACCTTGTCTACATAAGAATCTAGCCTTGGGAAATCAAAATCATCATCTTCTACCACTTCTAGTGAGTGAGTTGCTGCTTAGAAGCTTTGGAGCATCCTTGTGGTAGCTTTGGAGCAGCTTTTCTTGGTCTGTTGCAGATTTGGAGGTGTTTTGGAGTAACGGGAATCTTCTTCTTCCTTAGCCAACATGTTCATGTTCATCAACAACCATGGATGGCTCTCTTTGGGTGGTGTGAGGTGTGTGAGATAGAGTTTTGTTTCTTTTCCGTACTCTTGAACATGTATCGTCTCTTGTTGGATTTGTAGTTATGTGGACTCTGGAGTCATTATTATCTTTTGACATTATCTCTCTAGTACTTTGTGTGCTTTTGTGCTCTCTTGGTGTTTCTACTTGTATCTATCTCGGTGCTTTTTGCTAACACTATTAATATTATTATTATTATTAATAATAATAACTTATTATTATTATGATGATGATGATGATGACAGTGGTGGTGGTGGTGGTAATAGTATTAGTAATAATAAATAAATAGATAAAGAAAATATGACTATTGTTATTATTATAAGCTTTTTTCAAATCATGACAATTCTTACATAATAACAGAAATTTTGTTGTATAATATTTGGCGAAGCCATATGGAAATCTAGTTTTGTCTATTCATCAATTATCGATTCACGTTTATAGAAGATAGTACAAAGTAATCCATCACCGTTTGAGTGGACTAGAACATATTCACATAAAAAACAAAGAAGTGGAGCCCAAAGGTTAAAGATTCATACTTTTGAATAGAAATAGAACATCTCTCATGTATAAAGATTACATTTAGAAAGAACCATGGATTTGTAGAGAGACGACCCCCCAAAAAGGGAAATAAGAGCTACACACACACACACACAATCAATTTTAAGGGAAAAAAAAGAAAGTAATAAAAGTTCAAACATAAACATGATTATATAATAGACGTTAAAATAATAATAATGAATATTGAATGGACCTTAATCAAGGAGTTATTACCACCCAAGCTACCCACTAGATGTAACTGGATTCGCTTTTGTACATGACAAGAACTTATTTTTAAAAATTATTGTGGAAACTTGAAAATTGAAATAACAAGGGAAGTCGTGAAGTACCTCCAAGCATTTGAGGATAAAACACAAGAGCTTCATCTAAGCTGATTACAAGCATCTTAAAATTTTGAGTGGATTAAAGAGGTCCATAGTGAATTGGGAACAAGTACTTGCTCTCGGAAATATATCTAACCTTGTTGTAGACCACCGCCATGGTTCTCCAAGTTCTCTCTTATAAAAGGCCTTGGTTGCATGATTGACATGCCTGATCGAACCTCATGGCGAATAGCATCAAGTTGTGCCATGGTCTCACGAATTTCCTTTTGTAGCTGCAAATCAAAAGTAAAAGAAAGTAATAGAAGTTCAAAAATGAACAAACATAGCTATATTATGTTTGCTGAAATAGGCCTGATCATAATACTGCCTCCCCCAGTACAGCCATAATCATGTTATACAAAAAGAAGAAGAACATATGAATTATAAAAAAGCCTTCATCAAGTACTGTCCCTACCCCCACTGCCAGCTCGATGTGAGAGAATTCACTTCTGTAAATGACAAGAATTAATTTTTGAAAAACGCTGCTGAGACTTGAAATAACAAGGAATGACACACAAAAGGTTCATCTACTCTGATTACCAGCATCTAAAACTATAAAAAGAACACTAAGGAGCCACAAGTGCCTAAAATGAATTGGTAATGAGTTCTCACTGTCTAAGATATAAAAAGACCTTCCTGTAGACAACTACGATGGTTCTCTAAGCCCTCTCTTGTAAAAGGCCTTGGCTGCATGATTGACATGCTTGCTTGAACCTCATGACAGATAGCATCAATTGTCTCATGGTCTCATCATTCACATATCCCTTTTCATATGTGCACATCAATCGAACCGATCACTTAAAGAAGTAAAAGATATTTCTAGCACATGTATTTACCACCTACCTTGGTGAGATTCCACCCTATGCCCCATTTGATCCCTCCAAAATATTATTTGCCAGTGTGTCATTCAACTCAAAGAAACCACAACTACTGTGATCCTGCAAATTGCAAACTACAGACAAAGGCCTTAAAGCAATTGCTTGGGAAGATTTTTTACAAATACTTTCTATTACCTATCAGATGTCTCTGATAACCCTTAAATTCTTTTGAGAGAGGTTATTTTGGTTCTAAATGCCGTCTAAAATGTTGGGTAAAACTATTATCAAAGTAAATCATCAATCATGTTCATGATTTTCCCCTGGTCTCTTCAGCTGGGCAAGGTTCATGATCCTAAAATTATTAGAGGGTCAGGAATTACTGAGATTGAACAACTTTGTTTACTGAGGGTCAGGAACACTTTGAAAGGTAAGATTATTCTTTTCCTCATGGAAGATTAAATTTACTGTTGTACCCAGTTCAATTTCATTTTCTTCACAGCAATTTTTGCCCACAGACAAATATTCAAAATGAGTCATACAAATTCCTACAACCTACAGATTTTTATGAAATATTTATAAAGTGGAAATCTGGGTACTGTCAGATTCTTTCAGTTATTCAATGATTGAAAAAAAGGTTTAGAAAAAGATAACTAAATAATGAATAAATTCAATTGGATGTCAGGAAAAGAAGCAACACAGATTTTGTGTGTGCGAAATTAAAATATATGTTTTCCTTATATTTCAGTTGTCACTTTGAAAGTATAAGTTCGTTTTTAGATTAAAAAGCATATCAAGTTTTTTCTTTTTCTTCTAAGTCACTAAAAACTTCTGAAACAGGACAACCTATACTGAAATTGATTAATATAAAATACTGGACTGCTGAAGAAAATAAAAAGCATCTTGAAATTAAATAGCTGGTCAGATTACTCAAAACAAAAAATCCAATACATCAGCCTGGGTAAAAATATAATTCAGTGCAAAGTTTTCAAAATTTCGAATTTCACCGGAGGATTTATAAAAAAATAGAGAACAATTATGACCTAAAGGTTTATTGAGACAGAAAATTCAAAGCACTAATTTTTGAAAAAATGTTAGAAGTTTAAGCAATTAGAAATTAAGATTTTCCAAAGCTAAAGATTTCGTTAGGAAATCCAACTTTCTTGGGAATTTCTTATCTTTTTGGGTTCAAAGAAATCAATTGCCTTTGATAAAGGATTTTGGCAGAAGAAGTTTCATGAATTGAACAAAGAGATGGTTTGGAGAACTATTAACCGAGTTTTTTGGATGATGACGTGTGTGGTCCATTGTGGAGATCATCAAGGCGGGAGAGCGGATTCTTTTTCACTTGTGGAAGCTTGAAGCTCTTCTATAAAGCTTTGTTAACCACATGTAATAGTACACATAGACATACACACATAGACAAGAGAACAAGAACACATAACACACAAAGTATGGCCAAAAACACTATGATGATCAAATATGTACAAGTTAATGATATGCTCCAAATACAAACTAAAGAGACATACAACTCATAAGCACCAAGGAAAGCAAGTGAAGGGATAGGGAAATTAGGCATGAAGAAGCTTAAGTCGAATAAAGAACTCAAAAGCAACCTCTCACATAAATCACTTTAAGCCAGCCGTTGACTTGTTGACCAAAAACTAGGGTTTGATTTTTAGGGCAAAATAGATAGTTTTTGGACAAGTATTGTATATCCTTATATGGCTTTCTTTGAGTAATCCATGATATGTGACTCATTTCTTAATGTATGCCTTCATAAGTTCACAATTATCCTAACTTACGAACTCAAGATAAAAAGCACAAGCACAAACACATAAGAAAAACCCGACCGACGAAGTACGCGACTACACAAAAAAATAAGATCAATATAAGTCATGAGAAAATAAAAACAAATGGGAAAATCAATACAAAATGAACAATAATAAAAAATAACAAAAAGAAACAATTATATAAAATCTTTATATTAAAAATAAAATTAAAAATAAAAATAAATAAAAAAACAAAAGAAAAAAGAAAAAATGACCAAAAAATGTATTGCTGAACACACAATAACAACAAAAGAAATACATATTAAAAACTAATAATAAAAATAATAAAAATAATAAAAATAATAAAAATAAAAAAATAAAAAATAAAAAACTCTAAAATTATTTTTCCCTTAAGAAAATAACATTTTAAAAATGAAAATAAAACTAATAATTATTAAAAGAGAGATTATTTATGACAATGGAAAAAGTAAACAAATAAAATTGAAACTAGAAAATAAATCAATGGAAAAAATAAATAATAATGATAATGTTACAATAATACTAATAATAATTTTTTTTTTTAAGTACATCTTCAACTTCTACATCTGTCCAAAACAACAAGTATCATAATTCAAAATTTATCATGCATAGCTTGGGCAAATAGCTATGACATCCCTACTCATGTCATCAATGCCCTAGACCAAGTCCAAACTTTAATAAAGAGTCTTTTCGAATAATTATGTTAAATAAAGTCAATGAGTTGAGTTTCTATCACTTTTGGAAGTGAAGGGCAAACTCAACCATGATAAAGTCTTGCACAAAGAACAAACCAATAACAACAGCAACAACAACAACAACAACAACAACAACAACAACAACAACAACAACAACAACTACGACTACTAAATTTCAATTCAAAAACAAACTAAAGATAAAAGAATAAATAACAATAATAATGTTAAGAAAAGAAAGAAAAGATTCATTTCTTAATGACCAAAACGATTAGTTTTCATCCCTTTTTACCATTTCTTTAACCTCATCCTAAATTTATTACAAGCTAATAAAATTGTTCATGAATATCTACGATGAATATGATTTCCTAACAATTTTTGTATTCCTAAATTGCTAACAAATCTCTCCCCCCCCCAATTCTAATTTCTTTGGGAACCAAATGAAAGAGAATTTGTTTCCCATTGTTGGCAAGGTATTGAAGATCTTCATGGTCTTCTTTTCCCAACAAACTTTTGGTGTGGACTGAGTCTTTCACTAGGCAAGTAGTTCAATGTATGTTGAATGAACAGTTCTACTATGCCCCGAAGTCCTACGATATAACCAAAATATGAAACCAATGTTCCATGGATCCTAAGACTTATTCATGTGAACCTCTCTTTGAACTTGATGAAGATAATCCTAAGACTTAATCATGCGAACTTCTCTTTTGAACTTGATGAAGATAACCCTCTCACTAGAGTTCAAATCGGATTAACCTTTGAAAATTCCTAATTTCTTTTACCACTTCTAGCTTTAGATTAGATCCGTACAAGGATTTTGTCATCATCTTCTCAAGCAAGGTTGCATCGGTTCGCGTACCGGAAATTACGGTACCATGATCCGGTTCGGTTTGGTTCCATAGCGAACCTCACATCCGGTTCGTCCAATTTTTTTGTATGGTTCAAATGATGTTTTTTTTTTTTTTATACTCTCTCTCTCTCTCTCTCTCTCTCTCTCTCTCTCTCTCTCTCTCTCTCTCTCTCTCTCTCTCTCTCTCTCTCTCTCTCTCTCTCTCTCTCTCTCTCTCTCTCTCTCTCTCTCTCTCTCTCTCTCTCTTCTACGTGTGCTGTTGGACACTCACCTTCCCTGATGCTGAGTCAAGAGGTGCTCCATTTGAGTTTCTCCATCTGCTGAATACTCTCTTTTGCTCCAACAACTTGTATCAGAGCTCCGTTGAGGGCATTAGAGAAGCTTCGTTTCAGTTTTCAACAATGGAAGCTTGTTGGTATGCAACTTGACGAGTCCAAGAGTGCAACTGAACACTTATCCCTCTTTACAGGTACTTTGTCACAATTGCAGGACTCAGGTATGGCTACTTTTGATGACAAACTTAAAGCCATCTTCTTGCTTATGACACTTCCAGACTCTTGGGAGACACTGGTAGTCTCATTGTCCAATAACCCCAACCTGACCTTTGATTGTGTTAGGGGTACTATACTTAATGAAGAGATCAGGAGAAAAGCAGGTGGTGAAGGTGGAAGCTGAGCTAACATGGTTAGAGGCAAGACAGATAAGAGGAGTAATAATGCACAAAGGAACAAGAGTAAGAGCAAGGAAAGAGGTAATGGTCGTAAACGTAAAAGCAATGATGTGACTTGCTATCAGTGTGGCAGGAAAGGCCACAAGAAACTTGATTTCCGCTATTACAAGGCACATCTTGAAAGAAATAGGAATGCTGGAGATAAAAAGAAGGGCAAGAAAGAAGACAAGACTGATGCACAGGACAACCAAAAGGACAAAGAGAAGGCAAATGTGGCCTCTAATGTAGTCATAGAGGAGGTGTCAGATTTTGAGGATATTTTGTGCACTACTCTATCAGCTGATGATACTTATGCATATGATTTCTCTCTGAATGTTCATACACAGGACATGTCGATCACCAAAAGTGATCTTATCGATGCTTTGCTGACTGGTAATGATGCATTGAACCAGACATGGATAGTTGACTCTGGTGCTTCTTTTCATGTGACTCCTATCAAGGAGTGCTTTTCTACTTTTACTGCAGGCAGCCATGGCCATGTATACCTTGGAAACAATAATGCTTGTTCCATTGAGGGTATTGGCACAATGCTTTTCTCTACAAATGGCACTAATGAGCTGGTTTTGCATGATGTGCGTTATGTACCAGGGATCAAGAAAAGCTTACTCTCTGTGGGTCAAATGGATATGCATGGTTATAGCATTCTCTTTGAGAGAGGATCATGGAAAATGACAAAGGAATCAAGGCTGATTGTGAAAGGCATAAAGAAGGGAACTCTCTATTGCTTGCATGGGAAAGCCTTATCAGGCAAGTTCATTGCTTTGGCTGAAGTTCACTCCCATATGGAGTTGTGGCATAAGAGACTTGGCCATATGAGCCAAAAGGGTCTCACTAGGCTTTGTAACTTAAAGAAGCTTGATGCTAAAGGCACAAAGCTTGATTTTTGTAATGAATGTCAATATGAAAAGCAAGTGAAACGTTCCTTTTATTCTGGTGTGTCTCGTAAGTCTTGTGTACTTGATCTTGTTCATTCTGATGTATGTAGCATGCCCACCAAATCTATGGGGGGTGCTTAGTATTTCATCTCTTTTGTTGATGATTTTTCTAGAAAAATTTGGGTTCAATTGCTTAAATCTAAGGATGAAGCATTTGCTGCGTTTAAGCGCTTTCATGCATTTGTGACCACCCAAACAGGTAGAAAGCTGAAATGCTTGCGTACGGACAATGGTGGTGAGTATACAAGTGCTGAATTTCAGAAATTTTGTGAAAATTTGGGCATTAAGAGGGAGCTTACTGTTCCATACAGCCCCTCTTCTAATGGTGTGGCTGAACGCTATAATAGGACACTTTGTGAGAGGGTGAGATGCATGCTGTCCACAGCTAATCTCCCTCATGGATTTTGGGGAGAGGCACTCAAAACTGCAGTACATATTTGCAATAGATCCCCTCACATGTCCTTGAAAGGTAACATCCCTGAAGAGGACATCCCTGAAGAGGTTTGGTCTGGCAAACCTGCTTCATATGATCACTTACGTGTCTTTGGCTGCGAGGCTTTTGTGCACATAAAGTCGGAGCTGAGAAACAAACTTGATGCTAAGTCCATAAAAGGTCTCTTCATGGGATATGGTGAAGAAGGTGAAATGGGCAACAGAATTTGGATACCTCAACTCAATAAAGTTGTACGCAGCCGGGATGTTGTTTTTAATGAGGCAAGGTTGCTTCAAAATAATTGTGCCTCAAAGGATGACCATAAAAGGGTCAGATTTCAGCATGATCAGCCACCTATTAGGCCTGATTTTGATCCTCAAGATGCACCACAAAGGACTGAAAATATTGATGATCCGGTGGTTTTTGAGCCAGATGATGCTGGACAGCAAAACGATGCTCCTGATCGGCATATGCAGCCACCTATTCATGCTGAAAACAGGGCTGGAAATGATATGCAGCAGCCCATTAACAATGGACATGTTGATATACCTCCTGATGTAGATCCATTGCCAGATAATGTGGATCATTGGGTAAGAAGATCTACACGTGCTAGGAGGCCAATGAGCAGATATGATCCCTCTATACATTACATTATGTTATCAGATGAGGGGGAGCCTCTCACTTATAAAGAGGCAAAGCTATGTGAGCACAAGAAGAAGTGGGAGTTAGCCATGCAGGAACAAATAAAGGCCTTGCATGCAAATGATACTTGGGATCTTGTTGAGTTGCCCAAAGGTAGGAAAGCCATTCCTAACAAGTGGGTATACAAAATCAAAACTGTTGATGGCAAACCCAAGTATAAGGCAAGGCTGGTTGCTAAGGGATATGCCCAAAAGGAGGGCATTGATTTCCAAGAGGTGTTCTCTCCGGTAGTTAAAATGACCACTCTACGTGTGCTATTAGCTATTACAGCTGCTTTGGATTTGGAGCTATTCCAAATGGATGTTAAAACAGCCTTTTTGCATGGTGACTTAGATGAAGAGCTGTACATGAAACAGCCAGAAGGATATGCCATTCCTGGAAAAGAGCATCTGGTATGCAAGCTGAAAAGGAGCTTATATGGGCTGAAACAAGCCCCTAGGCAATGGTATAAGAAGTTTGATGCATTTATGCTCAAACATGGGTTCAAAAGAAGCCATGCAGATCACTGTTTGTACACTAAAAAATCGATGGCAGCCCAATCATTCTTGTGATGTATGTAGATGATATGCTGCTGGCTGGGAAGAAAAAGGGCACACTAAATGCTCTTAAACAGCAGCTGAACTCTGAGTTCTCAATGAAAGACCTTGGGGAAGCTGAGCATATTCTTGGTATGCGAATAAAAAGGGATAGGCAGCAGCATACTTTGCATTTATCCCAAGAAAAGTACATTGATAAAGTACTGGACAGATTTAATGTGGCTGATTCTAAGCCTCTTGGAGTGCCATTGCAGCCACATGTTAAGCTTTGCAAAGATGACTGTCCCAAGGATGATGATGCAGCCAACTACATGAAGGCTGTTCCATATGCATCAGCCTGTGGTTCACTTATGTATGCTATGGTTGCCACTCGGCCAGACATTGCTCATGCAGTGGGAGTTGTTAGCAGGTTTATGGCTAATCCTGGCAAAGCTCATTGGGAGGAAGTCAAATCTATCTTGAGGTACTTGAAAGGGACCAAGAATAAATGTATTTGCTATGGCAAAGATCCATTGGAGCTGAAAGGCTTTTGTGACTCTGACATGGCTGGTGATGTGGATACTCGTAAATCCACAAGTGGATATATATTTACTCTTGCAGGAGGTGCTATTTCATGGTGTTCTAGGTTGCAAAAGACTGTTGCTCTGTCAACTACGGAGGCTGAATATATTTCAGCCACTGAGGCTTCCAAGGAAGCCATTTGCAAGCACACGTTTATGCTGTGAGTTTGGTTTGCCCAGCAAGGCACCTATGCTTGGATGTGACAGCCAAGGTGCTATATGTTTAGCAAAGAATGCCATGTTCCATGCACGTACAAAGCACATTGAGGTGCGGTATCACTTCATACGAGAAGTGCTTAAGGATCGCCTTATCACATTGGTTAAGGTCCATACGTCACAGAATCCTGCAGATGTTCTTACTAAGTGTGTGTCCAAAGCACAACATCAGCTATGTATACAGATGGTGGGAGTCACATAGCTTAAAGGCATCATTTATGCCTTTAAGTGGGAGGTTGTTGGGTAAAGGCCCTAAATGACCCCTCATAGTTGTACACTTGTGTATAGGCCTTGAAAAGGCTGATTATAGTCATTATAAGTCATTTTTATTCTTTTGGCCAAGTTCAGTGTGAACTTGGCGAGGTCCTATAAATAATAACCTAAACTAAAGTTAGGGTTCACTTCTCTTTTTGGAGAACCAATCAAAACAACTGCGCCTCTCTCTCTCTCTCTCTCTCTCTCTCTCTCTCTCTCTCTCTCTCTCTCTCTCTCTCTCTCTCTCTCTCTCTCTCTCTCTCTCTCTCTCTCTCTCTCTCTCTCTCTCTCTCTCTCTCTCTCTCTCTCTCTCTCTCTCTCTCTCTCTCTCTCTCTCTCTCCCTCTCTCCTACGTGTGCTGCTAGACACTCACCTTCCCTGCGGCTCAGTCAAGAGGTGCTCCATTTGAGCTTCTCCATCTGCTGAATACTCTCTTTTGCTCCAACAGATACATCACAAATCAGAGATACATTTCTTCATTTCATTTCTCAAAGCATTTGGGTAAAAATATAAGAGTGCACGCAAGGCTCTGTTGGAGGTGGTAGTGGCCCACTATAACAATATATCACAAGTTTACAAGATCTTCCAACATATGAACCTTAACATACAAACCTTAAGACTCAAAAATAGATGAGTGAGAGATAAGAGAGTGAATAGACAAGATTTTAAGTGCAATCGTAAGCTATGAGGCTCACCTTGATTATCTATATTCCAATGTCAAATTACAATGTGTGAATATGATACAAAGTGACAATATTTGTATCTAGGCAGAAATAGGAACTAGATACAAGAGAGTGTGTGCCTAAGAGGTATGAAGAGTGTGTGTATGAGGATATGGAGAATACGAACAATATAGAACTGTTTTACAGCGAACCCAAATTCTGATCAACCTAAATCAGAAACTAGTGATCTAGCAAGTAAGAACAGAAATAGACTTGCTACTCACAGTAAATCAACAACTGATGTCGATGGTAAGCTTTCAGAATCTCCTCCAAATAATCATCAAGATGTAGAACACAACTCCTCCAAGAGTGTGAGAACTCCTCCTCCAAGATGGCCTCCAAGATGGCCTCCAAGATCTTCTCTTAACTTGAGAAGGTTGATCACCTCCTCCAAGTTTTTCTCCAAGATCTTCTTGAAGCTTCCTTGAGTGATGATTTACAATGAGCCAAGGGCTTGTTCTTATATAGTTTTTGAATACCTCATCTAAAAGCAAACTTAAAAGCAAAAATCAAATTCGCAATTGAAACAATAGCGCACGGCATCACTTTTTGAGGAAGCAAAAACAAGGCAAAAGTTTTTTTCGCAACTAGTTTTTTCACGCTGCCGGTGGCAAGTTTTGAACCCACGCCACTTCTTTGGAAGTACTTGTTCTAGACCAAGGCACCACGCACTTCTTCTTGTATGGGGAGTATAATGCTGGAGTTGTTGACAATTTGACATTGTCTCCAATAGTCTCCCCTTCAAATATCACAATGGTACAAGGTTCAATAACCTGCAAAACTTCTGATATCTGCAAATATCTCTTAACTGATTTCCACTGAATCTTTAGCTGACTATGCATGAACTTGTATACTTGAGAAACTACAGACTGAATGTCCGGACGTGTATTACATAGATATATCAAGCAACCAATTGCTTTACTATATAATGTAGCATCAAATGGTTCTGAATTTGCTATCGACTGTAATAACATATTGACATCCATAGGTATTTGCATAGTCTTGGAATCTGTAATCTCAAACCTTTTCAATAATTTCTCAATGTATTTCTGTTGTGTCACGTAGATACACTTATCTCTGTACTTGAACTTAATCCTAGGACTTGTGATAATCATATCACTTTGTAGTGCATGTTGCACACTAGTTCGTTCATTCTCAACTGAAGTAAGAGCTTAAATATTATGAATCTCAAAATGTTCTGCATAAATTACTTGGTCCGCTTATTTTCTTCTTGTTTGACTTTTGATTCTTCCAATGTATTCCTTTACACCACTGTCCTTCCACGTTTAATATAACCACTTTGGCGTATTCCTAAAAAATGATGGTATCATTTCTAGTTCTTCAATATCTCTTTCTTTTGGAACTTTGGAACCTTCTCCAACTTCTTGACTTGAAACTTACTTCAAGAGGTACTGATGATGGACTTGGTATTGATGTAGGTAATGTAACTCTGTCTTTACGTGTATCTCTTAGGTTTTGAGTAGGTTCATCACCCCCCTTGTATGGTTGAATGTAAGCATCTAAATTCCTTCTGAAAAATGAAGTCATCTACTTTTATGAAATTTGGAATCTCTTCCTTCTTATCATAAATCTCACTTTCTACAATATATGCATTGCATGAGAGTAGGATATCACCTGTATCTGGAACATAGAATATATATCCTTTGCTTTCAATTGCATAACCAATAAAGATGACAACTTTGAAGTAACTCAGATTGGGCTTCTTCCCATAATAAGCTTCATAAGGTGTAATGATCTTCAAAGCTTTTGTGGAAGACCTATTTAGAATATGATTAGTTGTATGTACTGCATCAAACCAAAACTTGGGAGAAAGCCTTTTGGATGACATCATACTACGCATCATCTCAACAAGTATCCTATTCTTTCTCTCTGCAACACCATTCTATTCTGGTGTGTAAGCAATAGTGAGTTGATGAGAGATACCTTTGTCTTCAAGAAAAGACTTAAAGTCTTTAGACATATACTCTCCTCCTCTATCACTTCTCAAAATATGGATCTTTGATTGAACTACGTTTTCAACCATAGCTAAAAACTTCTTGAAAGTAGGAAAATACTCTAACTTCAGTTTAAGACCGTAAATCCATGAATATCTTGAGAAATCATCAATGAACATAACGAAATACCTAAAACTTTGAATCGAATCTGTTCTCATCGGACCATTCACATCTGAATGTATGATCTGCAACTTCCTTATTGCCATGATAAATTCATTTTTCTTGAAAGGTAGTTTGTGAAGCTTTCCTTCAAGACATCCTTCACATGACTCTGCATCATCTGGTAAAGCAAAAGTAGGCAAACTCTCCGCCATACCTTGACCTTTGATACGTTTGAGAGTTGTGTAACTGATATGGCCAAATCTAGCATGCCATAACTTCATGTTCTCCTTCATGTTCTCCTTAAGTGTAGTAGATCTAGCAACATTATCATGACTTATTTTGAACAATACAAACATGCCACTTCTGTTTTCACCTTGAAGTAGACAATGCTCCTCATCAGGTGACATAAATCTTTCTTAAGAACTACTTTATAACCATCGGACAAGAAAGTAGAGATAGAGAGAAAATTCTTCTTCATGCCTAGAACATAAAGAACATTAGAAATTATGAAATTTCCACCTTCCCTGGACTTAAGGTTCACTTCTCTAACACCAACCACATCTAAATCATGACCATCTGCAATGGTCACTCTTCTACCTGAAGAGTTAGAAAGGGAAGAAAATACCTGTCTACAACCTGCCATATGCTTAGTAGCTCCAAATAAAAAATCCAAGGACTATCTGAGATTGCATTTAATGTTGCCTGATCAAAAGCTACCTCTTCAATAGTAGCACATGCATATGAATCTACCTTTCAAAATTTAGGTTTTGGATCATCTTCAGCACTATTACTTGATGCTTTCTTCTTCTCATTAAAAATCCTTGCTTTGCATTCTACTAGATAATGACCTGGTTTCTTATAGCAATGGCATACTCATTTCTTTGAACGAGATGTAGCTGAAGACTTTTCTTTGGGTGTAGAGGAAGCATTAGGAAAAGGACTGGAAGACGTTGGTGTCTGAACTGATTCACCAACTTTCATCCTTGTGTTGGTTAATTGTATCCTTAGATGAGCTTTCCTAGCATGGTTCTGCTATGATAGAGATTTTGTAACTCCAACCACGCCTGTCGAGAGGTTCTGCAAAACCTGATCTGGGGTATAAAATGCCTCTTGACTCTCGTAGCAATATATGAAAGTGCTAGTGCATCCCTTGAATCCCATCTGCATTGCTCTTCTGTAGGAAGTAATCTGGTAGTAGTACAAACTCCCGATGATGAAGTGGCTCCTTCTTCTTCACTAACATCCTGTTGAGCGAAAATAGGAATAGCATGTCTTCTAAAAGATGAAGCAACATCTTCTCCGACTTGCCTTGGCCTTGGCTAAGTGCCATTGACAATATTCCATAAATCCTTTGATACTAACATATTCATCATCATAAAACTCCACATTGGATAATTAGACATGCCCTCAAGCTTGTCTTCATTCTCAAGTTTATATTCACTCATCTTGTTAAGGGTCCATGTCAACTAGCTCTCATACCAAATGTTGAAAGTGATAGTGGGCCACAATAACAATATATCACAGGTTTACAAGATCTTCCAATAAATGAACCTTAATATACACCACACCTTAAGCCTCAAAAATAGATAAGTGAGAGATAAAGAGAGAATAGGCAAGAGTTTAAGTGTAATGGTAAGCTATGAGGCTCACCTACACTATCTATATTCCAATGTCAAATTACAATGTGTGAATATGATACAAACTGACAATATCTGTACCTATGCAAAAATAGAAACTAGATACAAGAGATTGTGTACCTAAGAGGTATGAAGAGTGTGTGTGTGAGAATATGGAGAATACAAATAATATAGAATTGTTTTACAGCAAACCCAAATTCTGATCCACCTAAATCAGAAACGAATGACCTAGCAAGTAAGAACAGAAATAGACTTGCTACTCAACAACTCATGTTGTTGATGGTAAGCTGGCAAAATCTCCTCCAGATAATCACCGAGATGTAGACCACAACTCCTCCAGGAGTGTGAGAGAACTCCTCCTCCAAGATGGCCTCCAAGATCTTCTCCTAACTTGAGAAGATTGATTACCTCCTCCAAGTTTTTCTCCAAGATCTTCTTGAAGCTTCCTTAAGTGATGATTTACAATGAACCAAGGGCTTGTTCTTATATAGATTTTGAGTACCTCATCTAAAAGCAAACTTAAAAGCAAAAATCAAACTCACGCTTGAAACAATAGCGCACGGCACCACTTTTTGCAGAAGCAAAAACAAGGCAAAAGTTTTTTTCGCGTTGAGTTTTTTCGCGCTGCGCGCGATGGGTTTTGAACCCACGCCACTTCTTTGGAAGTACTTGTTCTAGACCAAGGCGTCACCCTCTTCTTCTTGTTCTAGACCAAGGCGCCACGTGCTTCTTCTTGTATGTGGGAGATATACTATATGCTGGAGTTGTTGACAATTTGACATTGTCTCCAACAGGTACCAAGAGAGGTAACAAGTGAAAGGGAATTATATGAAACAATACTACAAGATGCGTAAGAAATCTTCGTGGCCATATGAGTTGCAAGATCCACAATACAAACATTCACATGATGCTTAGAAGAAAAATCATAAACAAGTTTTGCACATTCACGAGTACCCAACAAAGATTTTCTTTTTTTTTAACAATCTCTGATGTACAAGTTTTTTTGTGAGTATGATGCATACTAAGGACAAATAGACTCTTACAAACTTCTTTAAAAAACACCACCTTTATTTTTATCATATACAATGCACTCACTCGTGTTAAATACAATACTCAAATGATTTTGTAACAATGGAGATATTGATATTAAGTTTCTAGAAACATCAAGCATACTCAAGATTTTTCAGGGATGGAAGGACTTTCCTCTCTGAGTCTTTTGAACATCAATTCCTAGGCGTCTGATATGAAGAGCCTTGTCATTTGCACAAGAAATAATGAATCAGGTTTAGCTAATGAAATAGATTGGATCAAGCTAAGAAATCTACAAGGAGATGGAGTCACCTTCAAGCACGCACCTTGCTTTGTCTGAAAAGTAAACCATTCCCAAAGGAATACTTTTCTACTATATTTTTCTCTAGAACTTCGTATCCAGATTATCATAGCTATCTTGGTCTCTCTCTCTATCCTTGACTCATCATTAGATCTCACTAAAGTGGAGATTCTCTTTACAACACACCGTGAAAGAAGGATAAAAGTCAATCACAATCTCAGTGAAGAAGAGAGGGTTTCAAGGATCCTATTCAAGGCATCAATGACCACATTGGTTGCATCCTTCAAGTACCCTATCTTCGAATCAACTCCTAAATGGGTTCAACTCTCACACACATATGTATGCAAATAATTACGCACATACATGCATTCATATGTAAACATACCTGTGCATGTGTCTGAATATGTCCGTCCATTGTATGTTTATGTATAAATATATGCATTTGTGGCATGCAAGCACGTATCTGTGTATGCATGTATATGCAGTGGCATACGTAATTATCTATCTTCTTCTGAATTCATAAGCTGAGTGATTAGACATTCTTACGTTATTGGCTTCTGATTGCCGCATGATTGTGTCTACTTGACCTCGCATAGTCTGCAAGTATCCCACGGCCTTGCCAGTAAGCCTACCAGCTGCTCTCGCAATGATTGGAACATCTTTAGGACCTGCATTGAAATTTAAAAAACGCACGTAGCTAAGTGAAAAACAGTAATTGAAAAGCTATATGTATGTGTTTGGGTGAATGAAGCTTACCAAGAAATACGACTGTCCCCGCTATCAACAAAAACACCTCCCCGTATGAAAGACCGAACACCATTTTTCTGTCCTTTGGTCAGACTCGTCCTCTATTGGCTACTGTGCACGCCTCGAGTGCATATTACGTTGAAATCTTATGTAGTCATCTTTCCTTTTGATAGGAAAATAAGCAGACATACCAAGCACGGTGATGCATACAAGCCAGTCCAACTCTTTCCCTCTTCTCTCTCTTCTCCGCGCGAGTCATATGTGCAAACATTCATCTCAACTCCTTTTCCCTCTCCTCTCTATTCTCCATGTGTCTATTCTCCATGTCAACTCATGTGTATATGTCATATCTGCGAATATTCATCTCAAGTATATTCTTGTTTTCAAAAGTCATAATATCATAATTAATGTATATATACATGCAAATATTAACCCAGCTATATTCGTTGTACTTATATTATAAACATTAAAATTTTGTGTAAAATTGTAGATGCATACAAATTCACAATGTCACCTTGTGGATCATCGTTGTGTCCCATGCATTTCAGGTACATGAGGATCTATGGTTATTGAGTTGCCACAAGTACTGAAGATGTGCAACAAAAAATAATGATATAGGATCACCCATTTGAATTGGACATGAATGCAAAATGGCTATTCAAAATGGATTGCTATTAAAGTTGTGGATAGCCATGACTCTCAAACCTCTTTCTCAACATTTTGAGCAACATTTTTCTGCTTTTTTATTTTGTCCTAATAGCTTGGGAGACTTTTTCTACGTGGAAGGGTAGTGGGATACATGGAATATATGCTTGGGAGACTTTTTCTACGTGGAAGGGTAGTGGGATACATGGAATATATATATATTCCATGTATCCCACTACCCTTCCACGTAGAAAAAGTCTCCCAAGCTATTAGGACAAAATAAAATTCATCAATATATATATATTGATGAAAATTTTTCAAAGAAAATTTCTAAGTGCTAGTTTTTTTGAGTGGATAAAGCATTTCCTAACTTATCCAAACACTAGTGAATAGAAGTGGCCATTCAAATAACCATCATGTATTCCTAGAATGACCATTTTTCTTTTATATACGAATAATAAAGCTTGTTAAAACTTTTTTTTTCAAGAGAAAGTTCACTTGAAGTCCGATCTCCCTTGCATGAATTGATTTAATGAATGGTTGTATAAGTGAAAGGGCATAGTATTCGTGGGTCCCTCGTATCCCACAAAAGAGTGGTTAAACTATCCAAAGGCTACACTTAAATCAGGGTTGTCCAAAGGCAACTGGCTTTAATTCTGCCTGAAAGCAATACAATGCCCTAGGGCCCACAAGTGTGTTGTAGGGAGGGTTTGAATCCTTGCCAAACTAATGCCTTGTGATCTTGCATTTCCAACACTCCCCCTAGAGTTCCCCATCCAATTCTTCTAATATTCAACTTATCTTTGAGCTCTAATGGCTTTCTTTAATATAAGAATTCGGTAAATGTGTAGGGATACTCTTGCTTCTTTGTATGTCATGCGTAATGAAGCACGTGTTGCATACTTGAGGAAGCAACTTGAGGATGTATGTATGAAATGAGTCGGTGGATGTGTATGTGATACGCATCAAGGAATTGAAAGAACAATTGGCAAACATAGATGAGATTATTCCGGATGCATCGCTCATTTCTACATTGTTGAAAGGAATACCGGAATCTTTTCAAAGCTTTGCTACTACACTCCATTTGGTTGCAAAAAGGAATCCTGATATGTATGCATTTGATAAGGTTGTGTCCTTTCTTTTGCAAGAAGAGCAATCTAGAGTGAATAGGAGGGGTTTGATTGAGGGAACGCAAGCACTTGCTATCTCACAAAAGGGCAAAGCAAGTATGGTTCAGCTTTGGGTTCATGAAAACCAAAGCCTCAACATTCCTCTTCCACTCATTACTCTAATGATAGTGATTTGCAAAAGAATAAGATATCCAAATATTGTCAGAAGGCTGGTCATACTATTGATGAGTGTAGAAATCTTGCTAAACACAATGAAAAGAAGAAGGAATCCATTGAACTTCAATAGTTTGATTTACTTGCAAAACAAGGACATGTGTTGCAGAGCAAAGAGAGCACAAGGCAGAGAAAAAGAAGGCCCCAAAATTTTCCGATTTGGACACCCAATTTTTGTATTATAATCATTCTTGTAATATATTTTCTGATGTAAATGCACTAGAGGAGTCCTCTAGATGCATCCCCACAGAAGATTAGTAGCTTACCCATGTAAATTAGTAGGAAATTAGCCTTTTAGTGAATAAAGTGCCGGTCTCTTGTGTGAAAGGACCATTTTTAGGGCACATGTATATAAGTCAATTTGTGACTCTTTGTAAAAACTTTTTTGCCATTGTGAGAATCAAGAGCACAGAATTTCGAATTTGTGTCTTCTCCTCTCTGTATCATCTTCTTTGTGAGCTTGTATGCATGTGTGTTGCTTGAAAAGAGTGTTAGGAAGTGTTGTCTATCCATGAAAGTGTTTGTTTGATGTGGTTAAGGTGTGTGTGAGGTGTAGGAAGTGCTGAAGTGTAGGAAGGTCATTCCTGCGACTCAGTATTTTGCTCATAACTTGAAGTAAAAGTGTCATAATTGAGTGAAAATTGACCATTGGATGCGTCTTCTCGATAGCTTCGAAATGCATATGTTATTCACTATATTCGGAGTTTGAAGCTGAGAGAAAAGCTCAGTTTACTGTTGGCTGCTGTTACAAGTATCACGACACCATGACTGACAGTTGAAGCTTGTTTGGATTAGCCTTTGCCTTGTTTGCACTCTTTGAAAAACACATTTGCATTGATCGTCATTTGAATGCATGTCCTCATACACTCGGCTAGGTTTTGATACTCATCAGATTGATAATTAAAGCGTGAATCCCCACTATATGCACTTGAGGGGGATTGAGGTATAGTCTCTTTCTCCACAAGTCCCTAAGTTGGTTCTTAGGTACACACATTTTTTGGCGCCGTTGCCGGGGAGTGTCGAATCAGACCGAGGCATTCGTGTGATGGTAAGTAGCTTTTTGCATTGAAGCGAGAGGAGGAGTAGTGATTTTCTCTTCTTTGGTAAGTCACATTCACCCGTACTTACTACTTCTCACTCTTGAAGTGTGTGTAGTGAGTTATTAATCTAGGGAAGTGAGTGGAATGAGTAGAGTAGGAGGCGTAAGGGAGTAGATTAGGTAGTTAGAGTAGCTTTTAATCCTTGTCTTGTCGTTCTTTTTCAGTGAGTAGGAATAGTCAAAAGTATAAAATTCCAAAAATTGTCGTTTGTAAGTCACTTGTTTTCGAAACAAGTATCGTGGGAGCTCACAGTCAACTATCGCGATCCTAGACGAAGGTGTTTGAGCTGCACAGAGCTAGCGGAGGAGAGTGAATAGTTGAAGGCTAGCATCTAAGGTGAGCACATTGCTCTATCATCCATTTTAGCTAACAAAATCAAGTAAATTAGCTAAACGATCTGCAGTAAGTATCATGTTGGCCATACCGGGATAGAGAAGAAGTATTTTTATGAATCAGGCTAAGAGGGGAGGGTAGATGCACTCTAGGAACGTGTGTATGAAATTAAAACCCAAAAAAAACAGTTGCAAAAATTGAAAAGTGTCAAGTATCGTTTTTCTCCCGCGATCGAGTATCGCGATACCTAAGTATCGTGATTTCTTGTGGTTGAGTATCACGATACCTGACCTCGCTAAGTATTGTGTATCGTAGAGCTCTCTTCGCGATACCTGACAAGTATCGGGTATCGTTGAATCGGATCTCACGATACATGATAAGTATCGAGTATCATTGAGAATTTCTCACGATACTTGTGGAAATATCGCATATCGTGTATCGTGAAATTCAGGTCACGATACTCATCGAGTATCATGTATCGTGAGTTTTGGATCGTGATACTTGCTGGATATCGTGTATCGTGGAGATAACTTCTCCGATACCTGACCTGTATTGAGTATCGTCATGAATTTCCTCGTGATATCTGTTGTGTATCGAGTATCGTGGTCATTTCTCGGTGAGTATCGTGTATCGTGTATCGCAAGATCTCAGATCGCGATACCTGAGAAGTATCGTGTATCGAGTTCCTCAAGTATTGAGTATCGTGTTTTGTATGCGATATTGGGAAACTATTGTATATCGTGTCTGCTGAGTGTCGAGTATCGCGTTTATTCAAGTATCGAATATTGTGTTCTGTGAAATATCGTGTATCGTCTGAGTCAAAGGCCGAGTATCGTGAACTTATTATGGTCAAGTATCATGACTTGAGGTCTCTCAGTTAGTCCTGTCCAAACCAAATTTTTCTAGAATTCTGACCCATAGTGAAGAGCTCTAGAAGCTAGAGGTTGGCAAGGGCTGATCAGAGCTTTTAAGTGAATGAACCTGAGATCTGGGAAAACCCTAGGAAGCCGAAGAAGTGTGATCTCTTCTGTAGGAAGTGTAGCCAAACCAAGTAACCATTCACATTATTCTGAAACCTCTAGTGAGTCAGAGGAAGAAATTCCTATGGCTTTAGAGGATATGCAAAACACTGTACGAATGATTGGCATGATGTCAATTATTGAGGGAGAATATCGGACATCTTTAGAATATGTGACCACCAATCAACATGAGATACCACCTACATGGACTAAACCGATTAGTGGCCAGACAAAAGAAAGCTTCAGATGCTTACATTGTGCCTTGCAACAGTACAAGGATTACGACCACCACCTGCTAGAGAGATAACTCTCCTCCCAACCAAATGCCTCTATATATAGCTCTCTCCAGGGGACTGCCTTCTTGGGCAGGTGGATACTAACCATCCAAGTGTCAGCCATGTACTGCATGTGCGCCAAGTGTCCAATGGATGCTTCTAGAAGGTTCTAGAGCTCTTTGGGCAAAATACTCTTCCCATGTATCCCATGGGGATTGAACCCAAGACCTCGTCCTTCACATCCTTGAGACTTAACCACTAAGCTAAGTGGTTCACTTGTTCACAAGAGCACAAGACCTCCTAGTAAGTCTAAACTCGAGATCTTTGGTCATACACACGGATGACCAAACGGTGTCCGATTTCAGATCTGTCTGAACCGGCCAGACCCTTGGATCATAGACTTACTTTATTACATTCTTCCCCCCTTGGAAAATATTTTCGTCCTCGAAAATAGAGCTATATACATACTGTAGGCAACCCCCGAGCCTCATGTTCTAAAACTGGAAGAACATGGTCATGTTCTAGAACTGGAAGAACATGTCTCATCTCTGTGGTGGCATCCTTGCCTAAATGTTTCTAAACACTATCTTGCTTTGCACTTTGATAAACTAGTCAAAGTACAAAATAGTGAATGAATAATAAAGGTGGATTTAAACACATATCCCTGGCTAATTCACAGTTTCTCGATGTGCGATCTAGGCACAAACATGTGAATTAGGTGGATTCAAATTACTAGTCCATTTCTAGGCATAACTGGTGCATGGGCTTAGTAATGAAGGTGGGATTCTTATCCCTCGCAAGACTTTGAGAATTCTTGATTCACTTGAATTTGTTTTGGAGAACTTGAAGTTTGGTTGTCCCATACATCTAACTTTAGATGTCTGTATGATGGTTTACTTTTATCTAACAGTTACTTGATTTTTTCACTCGACTAGAGGACTACTTTGTCCTTTTGAGTTTAAAAATCCTTTGTAAACTGTAGGAGAAAGTTTACCATTTCGGTGGAATCAACCATACTAACTTCACCAATTCAAATTCAAAATGAAAATTGTCCAACTTAGGACACTTTTCTCAAAGACTTTTAACTGAAAGTTCTTGGGAATTGTCAATCTAATGAGCAATTCCTAACTTCTTGATTCTAGAGTATACTGGACTCTAGGAAATTATTTATGCTATAACTTGAAGCAAAATCAAATGAATAAGTCTACTTAGACTTATCATCTTTTGAAGATTGAAAAGGTTCTTGTACATAACATCTATCTAGGATGTTCAAGTTAGTTGTCTAATTCTAACCGGCTATCCCTGATCTTTTGCAAAAAGAAATCAGATACCATATCTGAGTCAATTCCAAAAGATTTGGAAAGCGGAAAGAGATAACTAAGACTTTGTACAACCAATTCAAACTTCGCACATACATAAACTTGCTATGAGTCAAAGTCTAGTTGACTCAGGACTTTAACTTTTCACTGGTCAATTTCAACAAGATATTGAAGCATTGACTTTATCTTTAAGAGAAATAAGCTGGTTTCTCCAAAAGATTCAAAGCAAATCAAAAACATCATCTAACCACAAGATACTAGTGTGGTAACCAACATCAGTGTGTCGACCCACTGAGGTTCTATTGATGAGTTTAGTTTTCAAATAATGCTTCACTTGAGACTAAGTTCATGTCACATTCAGTCTTTTTGACTCCTAATCGTGAATGCAATTCTTGTGCATTTCTTTGAGTCGAAAGAGTGAATTTATCAAGTTACACTAGGAACTTGATGCTTGACTTAGTCAATTAAATCTTAAGTTGAAAAGATCAACTCAAAATCAAAGTCCAACTTCTTTCAAAAATTTATCAAATATTTCTGATCAATAACACTTAAGCTTGAAGTGTTCTTAGAAGATCTTGGAAGTTACTTACTTCATATCTTCAGTTTCCTTAATCTTGAAGTTACCTTGAAGTATCGTAAGATACTACTTTCATCCTTTACGAATTAAACTTTTCTTGAAGTCTTAATTCCCTTAAGGATGAAACCTAACTTCAAAATCCAAACTAGGACTAAAAGATAATCATCATCCCACGGTCCGATGTCCCATTCCATCTTTCCTACATCAATCTGAGTATAAAATCTGGTGTCCCATACCACCCTATTTTATATTCACATTAATGTGTGGGTGATTCTTATCCTAAAGTCTAAACATCTCTTGATAGAGTACCTTATTTCTTCAATTCTTTTACAAGAATTGGAAGTTTCAAGCATTACCTCTAACTAGATTTTCCTAGGTTTTGATTCCTTCACATGATCGTCTCACAATCATGTGCTTTGCCTTGGAAACTTGAAAACCTCATGACAGAATATCAATTCTTCTTTACTGGGGCTTTCAAATGAAAACCAATCAAAATTCCAAGTACTTGAATTTCTCAAATTCAAGTTCAATTGGTTATTCTTGACCAATTTTGTAGCGACAAGAGTTTATGACTTCTTGTCTTTAGATTCCTTTCTATATTGGTGCTTTTAGGTACCTATCCCGGCCGGGGCTTTTTACAAGAATCTCTCTACTGCCTTAGTCTAAGCATCCGCTCATGCTTTCTGGATTTGTACCAAAATCCCTTTAAGGATAGGCAAATACTTATGTTTTACCTTCCACAGACTTAAGTACCGTTTTCACGGTTGCAGACTACATTCTTGGAATTTCTTTACTCTGTTCAGACTTGGAACAACTTACTCTTTTTCACAGTTTTCCATGAATAGATGGAACTTGAGTGAATAATTCCCAAAAGGAATTTTATTGCCAATACTTGGGCAATCTACAAAGTAGTTCTAGTCGCACATTACTTGGACAATCATGGCCAAGATTGATCAAGTCTAGTTGATCTTGCGATAAAAATAAAGACTTAGTCTTTATCTTTAAGATCTCTTAAACTATCTTTAAGCTTCTTTGCTTACCTGCAGGATTTTTTGAGATCTTTCCCTCAACTTAAGTCCAAGCATTTTCTAATGCTTTTCAGATTCCAAAGCTAAGAATCTTTGATATACCGTTAGGTTATATCACTTATTTGGACTTAAATACCAAAACTGGTGGTTAGGGATTTACTGGGAACTACTTACTATATAACTTTTCTTGAAAGATGCTAGTCTCACGTCTGGGGAGATTTTTCTTTCAAGAATTTTTTGATTCCTATCAAGTAATACTAGGCTATAATTTGAAGTAAATGATTCATCTTGGAATTTTTTTGCTTTCCAGTCTAATGATTCATCTTGGAATCGTTTGTAAAAAGAACATTTGAAAGAACTTCTTTCAAATAATATCAAAAAAATTTACTGATTCAATTGTATTCATTTCCTGAGTATCAAACTAGAGACGAAATATCACATTTGCCAGTTTGAAAGTTTAAGTTAAACTTTCATTTATGTGATATCGACTTCTATTCTTGAGTTTGATACAAAACTCATTATTATTGGTCAATCTTCAGATGTTACTAGAGTCCTTTAAACATATCTCACCAATCAAAATTATGTTTAAAGTCCAAGCATCTATTGATGATTGATCCAATAGTAATGTTACTGTGAACACAACTTTGAACTTTATAACTTGTTTAGGAGAAGTTCATGGATTCAAGATCCATTTCTTGGAACTTTCTACTCCTAAATAAAAAGTTCACACTTGCTTCAAATCTTTAGGAACTTATATTATTTCTTAAAGACTGCTTAGCTAGTTGCATCATTTACTAGAGATGCAATTATAGAACCTAACATCCTTTTATTGATATCAAGGATCAATTGATGTTGAGGTTTAACCTTTGATTTCCATCACCCCTTGAGATGAAAATTTATAAAAGCTTGGTACCTTTATATCTTGGCAAAACATTTATATCCTAAAGAGGTTTTGCCTGCATCATTCCTTGGACCTATCATATAATATGAATTTATGTGTATTTTGGGAAGAGTTCATGAATCAATTAAGATCCTCTACTTGGAACATCTACCTTCCCAAAAATAAATTCATCTTGAACATAGTAGGAGAATGATCTCACATGAAATAGAAGGCTTGACTATTTAATATCTCTATTCCAAAAAGTTACTTACCGAGGTTTCATCATGAGATACAAATCTTGAAACCACAAGAAACTTCTTTTAAAACTTTCGAAATCTTCTAAATAGAAGAGTGCTCATTGAACTTGGAAATATAGTTGATGTTCTCATCCAACCTTGGGATGCTTGAGAAGTTACATAAAATATATAACTAATCAACTAAAGCTATATCCGCATGACTTTCTAAGTACATCCAGGACTTAGAGTCATCATACATCACAAAAGAGTTTGCAAGTAATTAAATTTTCTTGGTCATCAAGGAAATTTATTACTTAACTTTCTCTTAGTGCTTACTCATACCTAGCAAGACATCTAACATACTTAATTGTTATTAAGTATTTGTCTTTGATAGAAGAGTATCGACTTGGGAAGAAATCGACTAATTACTTGAGTTGCAATACTAGAACTAGTATGTCTTTGCAACTAACTAGTCCTTGGTCTTCCCTAAGGTCAAACTGCGAGCTTTATAAAGTAAGCTAAATACTAAGAGAGTACATTTTCATATCTACTTGCAAACAGCATTCCATTCTTCCATGCAAATGCATGTATCTACATGCAAAAGCATATGCTCACATGCGTATGCATGCATGTTCTTTGCATGTCCAAAAAAATAATACAACAATCATGCATGAGCTTGATGCACGATTTTTTCTTGTACTAAGAATGTATATCATGCAATCCTGATGCATGTATATCCTTTCCTTTGTCCTAATGCACTATAATATAAAAACATACCCTTGAAGTGCAATAGAAAACTGACTCAATGGAAAGGAAATCTGTATTAAACTACCAAAATACATTCTTTGATGCACAAGGATCTTTTGAAATCAAGTCTTTCCTTAATGCAAACTAATGCTTGAAATAAGAAATAGATTAATTCATTATTCTAATCTAGACTTAATCAATTGAAATCTTGGCTATTTCAATGTGCATCTAGGATTAAGTGTAGAATAATGAAAACAAAATAAATCAAGCATTAAGGCCAAGCAAAAACTGGAAAATACTTAGCTTCACATAAAGCTACGTCCTTCCCTTGATCCTTTGGAAGAGTGATTCTCTCAAGACTTTGGTCCGAATTCAAAGTTGGTTTGACTTTGATCACCAAAGGCCTCCGAATCTTTACTCCACAGCTCCACTTCTTTCAGACTTTGCTCCAAACTTTTCTTTGGCCTTGACCACCACAGATATGCACTCGGGTTCGATTGAGGTAATAAGCAAACTCCAAAGATTAATCCAAATGAAAAGATCTCGACTCGGGATTAGCAGAGCAGAGACACGATTGGAACTAAATAAAATATGCAGAGAGAGTAATCACCAAAAACCTCTACTTTAGTGGATAAGGCGGTGCATCTCTCAAAGAGAGGTTCCGAGTTCGAAACTCGGGCGGGCTGACGGCAGAGATCTGCGCTCTTTTGCTCCTGGATTCCATCTTCAGCCGGAAATGAAGACCCATATGAACTGCTCTCACGAACGAACAGCGCTTGGGGATCGTGGATAGGTGAGAAGTTCTCCATAGCGGAGGTCTTGAGTTCGATTCCCCTCTGTACTCGCAGCAGAGGTTATGAACCTTTTTGAGATCTTCTGCAGCGCTTGGTTACAAGAGAAGATAAATCTCTGCAGATGTTTGAGCGTGAACGCCCGTCGACGTGATGGATAGGCGGCAATTCTCTAGTTGGGGGGGCGGGGGTTCAAATCCCCTCTGCTTCACCAGAGAATATCACTTTTTTAGATCTATAAATGTAGATCTACTTCAGCGCCGGCTCTGATCAATTCGCTCTACTGCGGATATAATTCCACGCGGTCGATGTGCTCTTGTGGTTAGAGCAACACGCTTCAAACGGAGGGGCGCGAGTTCGAATCCTGCTTGCAGCATACAGAGATGATCATTCTTTTTAGTAATCTTTTGCTCTAAGCTAAAGCATAAGAATGATAGCGGCACGCATCTCTAGACAGCTGCGAGGATAGATTCGCAAGAGATCAAGACATCCACGAGTAAAATGATGAGCAAGATGATGGTGAGCCTATCAAGGTCTCCATGGAAGCTCAACCTTGAGCTCTGATACCAATGCAACAGTACAAGGATTACGACCACCACCTGCTAGAGAGATAACTCTCCTCCCAACCAAATGCCTCTATATATAGCTCTCTCCAGGGGACTGCCTTCTTGGGCAGGTGGATACTAACCATCCAAGTGTCAGCCATGTACTGCATGTGCGCCAAGTGTCCAATGGATGCTTCTAGAAGGTTCTAGAGCTCTTTGGGCAAAATACTCTTCCCATGTATCCCATGGGGATTGAACCCAAGACCTCGTCCTTCACATCCTTGAGACTTAACCACTAAGCTAAGTGGTTCACTTGTTCACAAGAGCACAAGACCTCCTAGTAAGTCTAAACTCGAGATCTTTGGTCATACACACGGATGACCAAACGGTGTCCGATTTCAGATCTGTCTGAACCGGCCAGACCCTTGGATCATAGACTTACTTTATTACATGCCTAGGCCAAAGTTAAGTACGTAGGAGGATTTTATATGGATAAAAGGGATATCCAGTATGTTGTTACAGAACACCCCGAAAACATCAATGAGCTTGGGGAAGAAAACACTGCTCATAACCTTAATGAAGAAGGAGATGAAGTGCAAGTGACCACACCTAGAGGGAGATCTACTGTTGTTTGGGTTTGGAGAGGAGACCTGGTTCCCCAAGATGACTCCTTAATGGATGTGTATTTGATCAATGGAATGGAGAATCTCCTTAGAGCCCACTCTTCATTATGGGAAGGAACCCCTAATCCAATTACTATCTATGAGTTACAAGATCCTGACTTCCCCACCATCATTACGTATTTGGATAAAAACCAGAGAAGGTATTGGCCCCTAAGAGAGTCAGAAAGAGCCGGGTTGAAATATCATAACATTCCAGTGTTTCCCCCGAGGGATCAAGCCACTACTTCACAAAACCCACATGGAACCTCTCAAAATAATTCATTCCAACAGTCAAGACAAACACAACAAACACATATTCCAGTCAGACCACACGTACAATTTGCTATGCTTGCAAATAACCCCCACTATCGGCCTCAACCACCTGTTGACCCATGGAATGGAATTCCTGCCCCAGTTAGACCACCTGTGGTAAGAGGACCTGGAATACCGATAGGAAGACCAGTTTTCCCTGTGATGCCTAGACCGCCTGAAGGAGTAAGAAGATTAAGGCCAATTCAAGTTGCCAAATGCATGAGAAACCACTATGATGGCTCTAGTGAACCTTACAATCATATAGCTGAATTTAAGCAAGTAATCAGAGCCGAACAAGTAGAAGATTTCTTGATCCAATATGAATCTTTTAGTCTAACTTTGATGGACACAGCTTTAGCTTGGTTCCAGCCATTAGATCCTAATAATTTTCAAAACATGGAACAAGTCTATCAAGAAATGATTGAGGAATTCACTAAATCTGGGATTAAAAATAATTCTTCCTCATTGATCCATAGCTTTAAGCAAGCTCCTACTGAATCAGTGAGACTGGCAGCAAGAATATTCAAGCAATATGTGGATAGGTGTCCAATGGAAGAGAGACCTACTCAAAACAAAATGGTGTCATTATTTTTGGAAGGATTAGTGAATGGATCATTAAGATCTCTTGTATATTTGAAAAGAGTTCAAACCTTGCAAGAATGTATGAAAGAATGTATTGACCTAGAGGACAACCTAGCGGAGGATCTAAAAATACCTCAAGGGAGTATCAAAAGTGAAGATTCAGCCAACAGCACATCAAACCCTAAGAACAATGTAGAGGAAATAGCCGACTTAGTAGCAAAGAAGTTGAACGTTCAAGGACAGAGGAACTACCCCAACAACCCAATGAGAGTGCCCATGCTTAGAAGATGTATGCATTGTGAAGGAGATCATCCTTCTCATTTGTGCACTAGGGGAGTAATCCCACCACCTGCTTATGCCTACAATAGACCACCTATTCCGGGCCCTCTACAATATTGCAGCATAGAACAAAAGTATACAAATCATGGCACGGAAAATTGTCCTTACAATAGGCAATCAAGACCAATACAACCGCTCATGAGACCTTATGGATACCCTCAGAGAGATCTAGGAGGAGAAGCCTTTAGATATCCCACATATCAGCAGCAGGCACCTGTACCACGACCATATGCTTATCAAGGGTACACTCAACAACAACCGGTGTTAGGGCAACAGCTCCCCCATCCTCAAAATGTTGTCCTAGTGAAAATAGCTCAACCTGAAGAAAACTTAGAGAAAGCGATAGTCCCAGCCACACCATTGCCTAGTAATGAACCATATGACTCATCTTATGACCATAGTCAAGGAAACTATCCCAATTATGAGAGCTCTATGATAGAATATGGACAAATGTACGAACCATATGCATATGGCATGGAAGCACCAGATAGTTCCTACGCGTATGAGCAGGACTATGTGCCATTGATGTACACAGCCCCCAGGGCATCCATACCCCCCCGACCTATGAACAGACCGCCTGCACCTAGAGGACCATGTTATAGATGCGGAGGTGATCATTATATCAGAGAATGTACACTACCAAACCCACCACCACCACAGCGAGTCTGGGAAGGATACTGTAGTGATTGTGGTAGAGATTGCCCCAAGAACCCCAACAAAGTTAACTCTAACATGCAGATTAACGTGATAGAAGTGATAGAGTCATGAGGGAGTGATAAGGAGTACATTGTACCATTGAAAGCAATAACTAGAGCCAAAGCAAGAGAGACCCTAGACAAAACTGAAGAAAATGACCAAGGTGACAGAGAAATGAACATACCTACACCTCAAATAGTTGAAGACTCGGAAGAGCATGAGAAAAGTGTTACAAGTAAACCAACACAGAGATGGAAGAACCGTAGAGATCGAATAAAGGAAAAGAAGCTACAGCAACAGATGGAGAAGGAAAAAGATGAGCAAGATCAAAAAGAAAAACAAAAATTTGAAGAAGAAAATAAAACAGGAAATTATAAAAAAGAAGAGGTAGGATCAGTTTTAGCAGATCCCATGCTTGAAGAATTAGCCATGTGGATTCAGGCGTACAAGGCACGAATAAGAGCAGGACCCCATCGAACACTATGAAAGAGAATATCCTCGAGGAGACTTAGAGAAGGAAAGGTTGGAGATATGCAAAAAATTAATTGAAATAGCCCAACAGACCTTAGAAAAACCTATTCTTCAACTGCCCAGTTCACGAATTCCCGAAAAAGAATTCCAAGAATGTGTCATCCCTAAGGACCCCAAGAAACCCGAAGCAGGTGAGACACATAATGGAAATTTCTGCGAGGATAAAAGGGAAGGATCCATTGTTCCCGAAGTAGAAGGGGAATGGCCTAAAGATTTGTGGGCAAGAGTCCAAGAAGACCGATGGAAGAAAGTGGAAGGAATAGAACCACCCTTTGAGGAGTTGGAAGCAGAAGGTGAAATAGACGATTCGATACCTGAACTAAATTCAGAGGGATTATTACAAATAGACCAAACTGACAAGGATAATGACAGCATAAGGGTCTTGCCAAATTAATCAAGAGAGTACAAACATAATTCGGAATTATATTGCATTCCCTCGATAAGGAAAAAAGGACCAAACCCATCAGTCAAGACATCGGACATCATACAACACTTAGAAAGGTAAAAATCCCTTGTACTCTGACGTTGGAAGAACTGTTGAGGATCAAACCACATTTGAAGGAGAAACTGACTAGCCAACTGGAGATCAAGGTGGAAGAAAAGGAGACGTCTGATGAAGTAAACACAGTAAAAATCCAAGTCGATAAGGTTGGAGATTTTAGTGAGGGAGATGAAGGAAATACTTGCCTTCCAATTACCTATAGGGGTTACACCACTAAAGATATCTTAGATTCTGGAGCTAGAGTAGGAATTGCTACTAGAGAAATCTGGGAGAAATGGGGAAAACCAGCTTTAAGACCAACGCACATGAAGATACAAATGGCAGACGGACACACTGAACGACCCTTGGGATTATTGGAACAGGTAATTTTTACCACTTGCGGAGTTGAATTCGAGCACACCTTAGCGATATGTCAATTTGAAAGGCCTAGCAATTATGAAATGATACTTGGAAGACCTTTCATGAGACAACTAAAGGTAGTGCAAGATTGGGGAAAAGACGCAGTATACCTACAGCATGAAGGAACCACCACAAGAATAAATCTCCACACATATACACATCAAGATGTTCCCCCCTTACAATGGAATCAGATTCATAAGGAGGAAGATAATCATTCAATTCATAGTATAGGTTCAAGTGATCAATCGTGGATGAATGAAGACACTCATCTATGGATATGCCAAACTGCGAAAAAAGGAAGAAGATAGGAGGAAAGGATGGCAGCACAGGCAAGGAGTTGCTAGATCTATACAAGATCCAGCCTATATGCCTCAAATATTCCTAGATGAAGAATTCGAACCTCATGGTTGCATGGAGATTTTAGCCACTCTAGATGTGTGTGTAAATGAAGAGGTGATAACCATGAATGAATGTATTGATGAGGAAGGATATGACGTTAGTCTATACGTGGTAGTTCTTCAAGAGGCTGAAGAAGGAGAAGTAATTGAAAAAGAATGGAAAGAGGATTACGAGAGCATTGAAATGGAGCAAGAGCAAATGGAAATAGAAAGTGGAAATCAAGAAGTAAGTGTCATAACTAATGAAATAAATCAAGAACCAACACAGGAAGAGGAGCTTGGATTAGATAAAGCAAAAAATGAGGAAGGAAACAAGCCTCAAGACCAATTTGAAGTGCCCGCCCACTTCAAAAAATATGAAGTAGAAGAGAGAAGAATTGCTATTCAAATGCCAAAACGAGAAGCACAGCCAGGAATAGCATATGACAATAAAGAACAGACCAAAAAAATAGTAGTAACCTTAGAGGAAGGAGAAGAACGATGTACTTTTATAGGACAGGATGTCTCTATGGAGGAAGAACAAGAGTTAATATGCCTCACAAGGGAATACAGGGATGTCTTTGCTTGGACATATAAGGATTTGAAAGGAGTAGACCCTTCCATATGTGCCCATAGAATCCCTATGACATCTGAAGCTAAACCTTTCAAACAAAGACCATACACATATAATGATGTTTACTCAACAAAGATTAAAGAAGAGATAGATAAACTGTTAGATGTTGGGTTCATATATGAGATTGAACACACGGAATGGGTGTCACCTTTGGTGGTCGTACCGAAAAAGAATGGTAAGTTAAGAGTATGCATAAATCAGAAAAAAGTAAATGCTGCCATCATAAGAGATAGTTACCCATTGCCCATCACGGATCATCTTTTGGAAAGAGTTGCAGGGAAGGAAGTTTATAGTTTCTTAGACGGCTTTTCAGGGTATAATCAAGTAGCCATTGCTCTTGAGGACCAACATAAAACAACCTTTGTAACTGAATGGGGAGTGTACGCCTTTAGAGTCATGCCTTTCGGCGTAACCAATGCCCCAACCACTTTCCAAAGATTGATGTGCCATGTATTCAAAGAGTCCTTGAGAAAGAGTATGGAGGTATACGTGGATGATTTATGCACTTATTCAGCTATACGATAAGAGCATATCCCTGAACTAGGAAAGATCTTTGCCAAATGTCGACAATATAGAGTATGCCTCAACCCAGAAAAATGTGTCTTCATGGTTCGACAAGGAAAGATATTAGGACATATGTCTCTAAAAATGGAATTTCAATTGATGAAGACAAAATCAAAGTAATTCTGGATTTACCGAGACCAAAGACTACTAAAGAAGTACAAGCATTTATGGGACATTGCAGTTACTACCGAAGATTTATACATATGTATGCCATAATTGCTAGACCTCTTTATGCATTAACTCAGTTTAACTGGACTGAAGAATGTGAAAAGGCCTTTAACAAATTAAAGAGTTGATTGAGTTCAGCCCCAATCCTTCGAGTACCTAATTGGAACAAGCCCTTTCACATTCATGTAGATGCTTCCAAGTTTGCCATTGGTTGCATCCTAGCTCAACCCGCAGATACAGGAAAGTTAGATCACCCTATAGCCTATGCCAGTAGACAATTGAATCAAGCAGAATGCAATTATACCACGACTGAAAGAGAAGGCCTAGGAATGGTATACGCAGTAAAGAAGTTTCGACACTACTTATTGGCAAACAAATTCAAATTCTTCATTGATCATCAAGCCCTACTGTACTTAGTCAATAAGCCTTGTAATATGGGACGACTAGTATGATGCTTTCTATTGTTCATGGAATTTGATTTTGAAGTCGTAGTCAAGAAAGGAAATACCCACATAAGAGCAGATCACCTATGAAGAATGACACATGGAGAACCACCCATAGGAGTACCGGATGATCTGCCTGACACGTACCTGTTCAACCTCGAAGTATGTCCCCAATGGGCAGAAAAGTTGATCCCAATACTCACGCATGGACCTAAAGATGGGATCACACCAAACCGAACTCAAGACCTATGGAAGACTAAAAACCTTCATATCATTGCTGGAAGTTTGTATCACCAAGACTCAAGTGGATTACTCATAAGATGCGTAGAAGAAGAGGAACAAGAAATGTGGCTTCAAAAAGCACATGTAAATCAATGGAAAACTCATCTAAATGCGAACGGAACATGGCAAACACTGAGGAGATTGGGCATATATTGGCCAACCATGCAGAGGGATGCACATAACTATGTATCAGCCTGCCCAGCTTGTCAATAACAAATTCCAGAAGAGAACTCCACTCTATGCTACTCCACCGTAGCACCAAGATGGAGCATGACTGTGCTTAAGTTCTTAAAGACCCAAGAGTACCTAGAAGGAGCCACTCTAGCAAGGAAACGTGCACTTGTAGAACAAAGCAAAGACTATGCTCTTATAGGAAAACAACTCTTTAAACGAGGAAGAGAGAATCATTTGCGAATGTGCATTCATGAAGACGAGTATCTTGTTGTGTTAGAGATGGCACATACAGGAGCTGTAGGAGGACATTTCTCTGTAGATAAAATTGCAAAAATGGTTCTCTTTGTAGGAATGTGGTGGCCAACTTTACATCAGGATGCAACCACATATGTTCAACGGTGTGATACATGTCAACGAATGAAATATCCAATTAGAAGAGATGAAATGCCATTAAAACCCATGATGAGTGCCAGAGCTTTCACTAAATGGGGAATAGACTTCATAGGACCTATTAGCCCACCAGCTAAAGGATCCCATGCTGAGTACATAATCGTAGCCACAGACTATCTGACCAAATGGGTTGAAGCCAAAGCAACCAAGAAAAATGATGCAAGAACTACGGCCAAGTTTCTCTTCGAGAATGTTTTCACTAGATTTGGATTGCCGATAGAAATTGTGAGTGATAGAGGCACACACTTTGTGAATGGAGTTATAGAAGCCTTACTGAATGAATTCTGGGTAATTCATAAGAAATCAGCCCCTTATCACCCACAAGCCAATGGACAAGCCGAAAGTTCAAATAAAATCTTGTGCACAGTTCTCACTAAAATTGTGAACAATGGTAGATCTAATTGGGACAAACAATTACATCACGCTTTATGGGCATTCCGAGTAGCTTACAAGACCGCCATAGGAACTACTCCTTTTAACTTACTGTATGGAAAAAATGCTAATTTGCCAATTGATTTCTTAATACCCACTCTCAGAGTAGCAACAACTTATGAGTGGACGGGACATGACCTCTCAGCTCAATTGGATCAAATAGAGAAGTTACATGAAACTAGGTTACAAGCAGTAGCAGGGATTTATGCTGCTAAAAGGCGACAGAAGGTATATTTTGATGCTCATATTAAAGATAAAATTTGAAGGAAGGAGATTTAGTTCTGGTATATACCCTAAAACAACACGCAAAGAAACTACAAAAAAGAGGATATGGCCCGTTAATCATCAATCACATATCCACAAGCGGAGCCTTCAGTCTAGCAACTCTAGATGGAGAAGTATTGCCAAACTATATCAAAGGATGTCGAGTGAAAAAATATCTAGAGCCATTAACTGAAGAAATAATGTCACGATTGATAATGGGTAAGAATAGGCGTCTAGAGGAAGAAAGAATACGAGAAGAAGCCAGACAAGAAGCACTAGAACAAATAAGAAAACAGAAAGAATGGATGAGAGAGAGATGAGAGATATCGCGTAGGAGAGGAACTCATCCCACTGGCTAATTTTAGAGCCATTGAAAACCTAGGGCAACAAAGGAAGCAACCATATTTGAATTTGGGAGTCGGAAAAAAGGAATACCACTTAGTGGATGCTCTCATTGACACAGGAGCTACTATAAGCTGTATCAAATTTTCATTGACCCAAAAACTCAAGGAAGAATTACGTCCATCTAAGGCACAGCTGATTGGAATAGGAGGAAAGATCACCAAGTGTATAGGAGAGATTACTTTACTTCTACATCTTGGAAACAACACTATGGAGCAGAAACTCTTAGTATGTCATGATCAAGACTTATTAGAAGAGCTCGTGTTAGGTCAGGATTGGATATACGAATATGAAGTGACTATTCAATTGGCCTTAGGATACATCTCGACCAAGATAGGACAGTGTGAAGTATTCAGCATGCTAGACGAACGACCAATCAAAGCCGCAAGTATAGAACCGAAAACTCACCCAAATGAACACAGTGATGAATGCATGTTCACTAGCACTGTGGAAACCCGTTCATCGAGTACTTCATGTGAGGATACACTGAATTTGGCTTGCACACCATCTTCTAATCTAGCAAGCCACAAGAGTATCATTCTATCTGAAAACAGGCTTAGCGAAGAACCACGCACAAGAGAGACTAGTTCTCCAGGTAATCACAAGTCGGCACCTATTAGAATATACCCCATTCCTTACACTCGACAGGCTTGGATAAGGAAGGACCAAATGGCTGTATATCTTCAACAAAAGAACTACTTGCTACATCAGAAGAACCCACAGAACCAGTATGTAAATCGCTCTGGATATTCAGTTCCACAAAGAATTGCTAAAGTATGGATTCTAAAGAAGGTGATAGCCACACAGTCTGATCGAACACAAGTATGGATTCCAAAGTCATGTGCTCAAAGGACAAGCATCAGGAAGGAAGAGTCAAGGCACAAGGAGAATCAGTACGATGAAAAGGCAAAACGACAGAAGCTAAATTGTTACAAGATAGAGAAGGAGTCTACATTTGCTTCAAAAACTATTCCAAGATTCAAAAAGCAGATAAAGCAGGCGTACAACATGAGAAGCACCATATTCTTCAGAAATGTTAGGAATACATTTTGCCCCAACAGAATAAAGTAGATTTGGATGCTGAAGGACAAGACAAGCTGTATACTTCTAGGAACTAATTCGAGTTGCACACATTTGGAGTTACCAGAACCCAAAGTATGCATAATAGGGCCACATTACAAGGCCAAGCATTCGGCACCTTCTTTTTCTACTTCAGGATAGTGAAGCACATTTTCCCTCTTGGGAAATAAGAGAGCACTTGTACATAAGCTAAAGAAAATTATTCAAAAATCAATAACTGCTTCAGCTATGAACTAACCTTTCTGTTTTTCTTTCAGACAAAAACATAAAACTATCTAAAAGTATGAAAAATCCCAAGTATTACCTTTCTCACACCCATGGGGAAGGGACGATACTATTCACGCGGAGCATTGCCAACTAAGGAAGGATAAATGAAGGATGATTTTTGATACTATCTTGCCACTAATTCATACTCTATTTGAGTGGAGATGGCATCTACTAATTCCGAAGCTACACAAGAGGACGAGGTCCAACTTCTTCCATTGGAATCACTAACAAAGGCAAGAGGTCATTGGTTTTTGGATGACCAACTAGTGTCTGATCTCATCTTCATGGCAACCATTAAGATTATGGACAGGGATCACTACTTCCCTATCATGTCATAGGATTTCAAGACGATCATACAAGGATTACCGTGTATGACAGATGTCTGGACTCAAGTTGGAATTGATGCATTCTTAAGACTTCCAATATATTTGCCAGATTTTCAGAGATGTACACAAGTAATGAACACGCTTCAATGTGCGTCGAATAAGATGTCAGTCCCAGAGGCACAAGTACTGGATAAAGTTGGTGCCTGGAAGACAATTCAATTCACTCATGAGCTGATTAACAAGGCTTTTGGATGGAATCAAGAAGGACTCACGAATATCAAAGATGAATGTCATGATCCGAAAAAGAGATCCTTTTTGGAAATCAACAGAACTGATACTGAAGATGCTGTTCGTTTAGTGCACCAGCACTTTTGTTTTCCAAGCATGCATAGATATACAACACCTCAAAAGATTGTGGTGCAACTACTCTCACATGCTATGAGGCAAGTCGGAAATCAAATAAATATGACTCCCTATGTTCAAGAACATCTATTTGAAGCAAAGAAGAAGTGGGGTCAGAAAAAGTTTCTGAATGGTAGTTCGGCCTTGACCCTACTTATTTATGAGGCACTGGATATGAAGAAGTGCTTGCGCGTGATGCCAACCTCTACAGAGTTAGCACTGGCAAGCAGCACCTTACTTATTACAAGTGAATCCTTCTTTTTGTCCAACACCACGATGAAGAGAAGCGAGAGAATTTTTGGAAATGCAAAAGACTGGTGTGATCCATAAACAGTGGCTAAACTATCCACTACTTCCAAGTCCACCGCATAACTATCTACCTACGGAGGATTACATGATCAAAACCATTGAATTTTGGGTGCAGAATTATGCAACAGTACCCGATTTAACTATCAAGATGACCAATAAAATACTCAGCATGATCCTTAGAGTTTTGAAGGTGTTCAAGCATGCGGCATATACGTTTTTGAACTTCATTGGCATTAATCAAGGAACGGATATTCTTGTTTGACTTGTCTATTATTTCCTAGCCGACCCACAATAATGGCATATTATTCTAGGTTGATGTTTTTGCCGAGTACATATATGCAGATATTCGAAGAAGCCTTTTTCGCAGGATTTTTTGAAATTGATTCAGAAATCTTCTTAAAGATGTCATCCAACTTGAATGCCAGATTAGTGGCATATGAACTGAGCTTTTTCGTGGATCATAGACAACCACCACATGACGGTGTGAAAGCAGAATAGTGGAAGCAGCTAATGATACGTGAAGCCAATCTGCTTAATGAAACAGAGCAAAAAGTGTATAGAACATACTCCCGTCGACTTCCAAAGCCTGTCGGGGACGACAGAGTTTAAGAGGGGGTAGTGTTGAGGGAGAATCAAGCAAAAAGAAGAAAAGAAGAAGACAAAGAAAGAAGCTTCATTAAACGATAATATTTGAAGACACATCTCTGTAGGAAGCCCTACAGGGGCGTAACACCCATCTCTGCACAGAGCCTCGTAAGGGCACATATCAAGGAAAAAGCACATAGGTGGAAGAAGGAACCAGGGCCAGGAAAGTATCCATGAAGTGCAAGAAGATAATTGGTAGGTAATAATCCTTCCGCTGACAGCGTGCGAGGTCAACAAAGTAAACAGGCTCAGAGCAATACAATAGGGTCAGATGTGTGCAACCAGGACAAATCAGAGGACCAAAAGCTAGAAAGAGGTCACTGGTGGCGTGCGTGGTAGCCCGACTGAATACAGCAATCCAGATTTGTGATGTACGGGATATCAAGGGGAGAACAGAAGCAAAGGACATACCTCGGATAAGATAACCAATTGTCTGACAGTCCTTGTTGCCGCATCGACCACTGGGTGTGTGTATTCAGATCTCTTAAACAAGCTGAAGACAAGAAGTAAAGCCTGTCAAGGGACAACAGAGACAAAGAGGGGGAGAGTGTTGCAGAGCAAAGAGAGCACAAGGTAGAGAAAAAGAAGGGCCCCAAAATTTTCCGATTTGGACACCCAATTTTTGTATTATAACCATTTTTGTAATATATTTTCCGATGTAAATGCACTAGAGGAGTCCTCTAGATGCATCCCCACAGAAGATTAGTAGCTTACCCATGTAAATTAGTAGGAAATTAGCCTTTTAGTGAATAAAGTGCCGGTCTCTTGTGTGAAAGGACCATTTTTAGGGCACATGTATATGAAGGGCACATGTATAAGTCAATTGGTGTTAGGGCAACAGCTTCCCCATCCTCAAAATGTTGTCCCAGTGAAAATAGCTCAACATGAAGAAAACTTAGAGAGAGCGATAGTCCCAGCCACACCATTACCTAGTAATGAACCATATGACTCAACTTATGACCATAGTCAAGGAAACTATCCCAGTTATGAGAGCTCTATGATAGAATATGGACAAATGTACGAACCATATGCATATGGCATGGAAGCACCAAATAGTTCCTACGGGTATGAGTAGGACTATGTGTCATTGATGTACACAACCCCCAGGGCATCCATACCCGCCCGACCTATGAACAGACTGCTTGTATCTAGAGGACCATGTTATAGATGCGGAGGTGATCATTATATCAGAGAATGTACACTACCAAACCCACCACCACCACAGCGAGTCTGGGAAGGATACTGTAGTGATTGTGGTAAAGAATACCTTTTCAGAGATTGCCCCAAGAACCCCAACAAAGTTAACTCTAACGTGCAGATTAACGTGATAGAAGTGATAGAGTCATAAGGGAGTGATAAGGAGTACACTGTACCATTGAAAGCAATAACTAGAGCCAAAGCGAGAGAGACCCTAGACAAAATTGAAGAAAATGACCAAGGCGACAGAGAAATGAACATACTTACACCTCAAATAGTTGAAGACTCGGAAGAGCCTGAGAAAAGTGTTACAAGTAAACGAACACAGAGATGGAAGAACCGTAGAGATCGAATAAAGGAAAAGAAGCTACAACAATAGATGGAGAAGGAAAAAGATGAGCAAGATCAAAAAGAAAAACAGAAATTTGAAGAAGAAAATAAAACAGGAAATTATAAAAAAGAAGAGGTAGGATCAGTTTTAGCAGATCCCATGCTTGAAGAATTAGCCATGTGGATTCAGGCGTACAAGGCACGAATAAGAGCAGGACCTACCATCGAACACTATGAAAGAGAATATCCTCGAGCAGACTTAGAGAAGGAAAGGTTGGAGATATGCAAAAAATTAATTGAAGTAGCCAAACAAACCTTAGAAAAACCTATTCTTCAACTACCCAATTCACGAATTCCCAAAAAAGAATTCCAAGAATGTGTCATCCCTAAGGACCCCAAGAAACCCGAAGCAGGTGAGACACATAATGGAAATTTCTGCGAGGATAAAAGGGAAGGATCCGTTGTTCTTGAAGTAGAAGGGGAATGGCCTAAAGATTTGTGGGCAAGAGTCCAAGAAGACCGATGGAAGAAAGTAGAAGGAATAGAACCATCCTTTGAGGAGTTGGAAGCAGAAGGTGAAATAGACGATTCGATACCTGAACTAAATTGAGAGGGATTATTACAAATAGACCAAACTGACAAGGATAATGACAGCATAAGGGTCTTGCCAAATTACACAGGAGAGTACGAACATAATTCGGAATTATATTGCATTTCCTCGATAAGGACAAAAGGACCAAACCCATCAGTCAAAACATTGGACATCATACAACACCTTAGAAAGGTAAAAATCCCTTGTACTCTGACGTTGGAAGAACTGTTGAGGATCAAACCACATTTGAAGGAGAAACTGACCAGCCAATTTTTAGTGAGGGAGATGAAGGAAATACTTGCCTTCCAATTACCTATAGGGGTTACACCACTAAAGCTATCTTAGATTCTGGAGCTGGAGTAGGAATTGCTACTAGAGAAATCTGGGAGAAATGGGGAAAACCAGCTTTAAGACCAACGCGCATGAAGATACAAATGGCAGACGGACACACTGAACGACCCTTGGGATTATTGGAACAGGTAATTTTTACCACTTGCGGAGTTGAATTCGAGCACACCTTAGCGATATGTCAATTTGAAAGGCCTAGCAATTATGAAATGATACTTGGAAGACCTTTCATGAGACAACTAAAGGTAGTGCAAGATTGGGGAAAAGACGCAGTATACCTACAGCATGAAGGAACCACCACAAGAATAAATCTCCACACATATACACATCAAGATGTTCCCCCCTTACAATGGAATCAGATTCATAAGGAGGAAGATAATCAGTCAATTCATAGTATAGGTTCAAGTGATCAATCGTGGATGAATGAAGACACTCATCTATGGATATGCCAAACTACGAAAAAGGAAGAAGATAGGAGGAAAGGATGGCAGCACAGGCAAGGAGTTGCTAGATCTATACAAGATCCAGCCTATATGCTTCAAATATTCCTAGATGAAGAATTTGAACCTCATGGTTGGATGGAGATTTTAGCCACTCTAGATGTGTGTGTAAATGAAGAGGTGATAACCATGAATGAATGTATTGATGAGGAAGGATATGACGTTAGTCTATACGTGGTAGTTCTTCAAGAGGCTGAAGAAGGAGAAGTAATTGAAAAAGAATGGAAAGAGGATTACGAGAGCATTGAAATGGAGCAAGAGCAAATGGAAATAGAAAGTGGAAATCAAGAAGTAAGTGTCATAACTAATGAAATAAATCAAGAACCAACAGAGGAAGAGGAGCTTGGATTAGATAAAGCAAAAAATGAGGAAGGAAACAAGCCTCAAGACCAATTTGAAGTGCCCGCCCACTTCAAAAAATATGAAGTAGAAGAGAGAAGAATTGCTATTCAAATGCCAAAACAAGAAGCACAGCCAGGAATAGCATATGACAATAAAGAACAGACCAAAAAAATAGTAGTAACCTTAGAGGAAGGAGAAGAACGATGTACTTTTATAGAACAGGATGTCTCTATGGAGGAAGAACAAGAGTTAATATGCCTCATAAGGGAATACAGGGATGTCTTTGCCTGGACATATAAGGATTTGAAAGGAGTAGACCCTTCCATATGTGCCCATAAGAATCCCTATGACATCTGAAGCTAAACCTTCCAAACAAATACCATACACATATAATGATGTTTAGTCAGCAAAGATTAAAGAAGAGATAGGTAAACTATTAGATGTTGGGTTCATATATGAGATTGAGCACACGGAATGGGTGTCACCTTTGGTGGTCGTACCGAAAAAGAATGGTAAGTTAAGAGTATGCATAAATCTGAAAAAAGTAAATGCTGTCACCATAAGAGATAGTTACCCATTGCCCATCACGGATCATCTTTTGGAAAGAGATGCAGGGAAGGAAGTTTATAGTTTCTTAGACGGCTTTTCAGGGTATAATCAAGTAGTCATTGCTCTTGAGGACCAACATAAAACAACCTTTGCAACTGAATGGGGAGTGTACGCCTTTAGATTCATGCCTTTCGGCCTAACCAATGCCCCAGCCACTTTCGAAAGATTGATGTGCCATGTATTCAAAGAGTTCCTGAGAAAGAGTATGGAGGTATACGTGGATGATTTATGCACTTATTCAGCTATACGATCAGAGCATATCCCTGAACTAGGAAAGATCTTTGCCAAATGTCGACAATATAGAGTATGCTTCAACCCAGAAAAATGTGTCTTCATGGTTCGACAAGGAAAGATATTAGGACATATGTCTCTAAAAATGGAATTTCAACTGATGAAGACAAAATCAAAGTAATTCTGGATTTACCGAGACCAAAGACTACTAAAGAAGTACAAGCATTTATGGGACATTGCAGTTACTACCGAAGATTTATACATATGTATGCCATAATTGCTAGACCTCTTTATGCATTAACTCAGTTTAACTGGACTGAAGAATGTGAAAAGGCCTTTAACAAATTAAAGAGCTGATTGAGTTCAGCCCCAATCCTTCGAGTACCTAATTGGAACAAGCCCTTTCACATTCATGTAGATGCTTCCAAGTTTGCCATTGGTTGCATCCTAGCTCAACCCGCAGATACAGGAAAGTTAGATCACCCTATAGCCTATGCCAGTAGACAATTGAATCAAGCAGAATGCAATTATACCACGACTGAAAGAGAAGGCCTAGGAATGGTATACGCAGTAAAGAAGTTTCGACACTACTTATTGGCAAACAAATTCAAATTCTTCATTGATCATCAAGCCCTACTGTACTTAGTCAATAAGCCTTGTAATATGGGACGACTAGTACGATGCTTTCTATTGTTCATGGAATTTGATTTTGAAGTTGTAGTCAAGAAAGGAAATACCTACATAAGAGCAGATCACCTATGAAGAATGACACATGGAGAACCACCCATAGGAGTACCGGATGATCTGCCTGACACGTACCTGTTCAACCTCGAAGTATGTCCCCAATGGGCAGAAAAGTTGATCCCAATACTCACGCATGGACCTAAAGATGGGATCACACCAAACCGAACTCAAGACCTATGGAAGACTAAAAACCTTCATATCATTGCTGGAAGTTTGTATCACCAAGACTCAAGTGGATTACTCATAAGATGCATAGAAGAAGAGGAACAAGAAATGTGGCTTCAAAAAGCACATGTAAATCAATGGAAAACTCATCTAAATGCGAACGGAACATGGCAAACACTGAGGAGATTGGGCATATATTGGCCAACCATGCAGAGGGATGCGCATAACTATGTATCAGCCTGCCCAGCTTGTCAATAACAAATTCCAGAAGAGAACTCCACTCTATGCTACTCCACCGTAGCACCAAGATGGAGCATGCCTGTGCTTAAGTTCTTAAAGACCCAAGAGTACCTAGAAGGAGCCACTCTAGCAAGGAAACGTGCACTCGTAGAACAAAGCAAAGACTATGCTCTTATAGGAAAACAACTCTTTAAACGAGGAAGAGAGAATCATTTGCAAATGTGCATTCATGAAGACGAGTATCTTGTTGTGTTAGAGATGGCACATACAGGAGCTGCAGGAGGACATTTCTCTGCAGATAAAATTGCAAAAATGGTTCTCTTTGCAAGAATGTGGTGGCCAACTTTACATCAGGATGCAACCACATATGTTCAATGGTGTGATACATGTCAACGAATGAAATATCCAATTAAAAGAGATGAAATGCCATTAAAACCCATGATGAGTGCCAGAGCTTTCACTAAATGGGAATAGACTTCATAGGACCTATTAGCCCACCAGCTAAAGGATCCCATGCTGAGTACATAATCGTAGCCACAGACTATCTGACGAAATGGGTTGAAGCCAAAGCAACCAAGAAAAATGATGCAAGAACTATGGCCAAGTTTCTCTTCGAGAATGTTTTCACTAGATTTGGATTGCCGATAGAAATTGTGAGTGATAGAGGCACACACTTTGTGAATGAAGTTATAGAAGCCTTACTAAATGAATTCTTGGTAATTCATAAGAAATCAGCCCCTTATCACCCACAAGCCAATGGACAAGCCGAAAGTTCAAATAAAATCTTGTGCACAGTTCTCACTAAAATTGTGAACAATGGTAGATCTGATTGGGACAAACAATTACATCACGCTTAATGGGCATTCCGAGTAGCTTACAAGACCGCTATAGGAACTACTCCTTTTAACTTAGTGTATGGACAAAATGCTATTTTGCCAATTGATTTCTTAATACACACTCTTAGAGTAGCAACAACTTATGAGTGGATGAGACATGAACTCTCAGCTCAATTCGATCAAATAGATAAGTTACATGAAACTAGGTTACAAGCAGTAGCAGGGATTTATGCTGCTAAAAGGCAACAGAAGGCATATTTTGATGCTCATATTAAAGATAAAAATCTGAAGGAAGGAGATTTAGTTCTGGTATATACCCTGAAACAACACGCAAAGAAACTACAAAAAAGAGGATATGGCCCGTTAATCATCAATCTCATATCCACAAGCGAAGCCATTAGTCTAGCAACTCTAGATGGAGAAGTATTGCCAAATTATATCAGTGGATGTCGAGTGAAAAAATATCTAGAGCCATTAACTGAAGGAATAATGTCACGATTGATAATGGGTAAGAATAGGCACCTAGAGGAAGAAAGAATACGAGAAGAAGCCAGACAAGAAGCACTAGAACGAATAAGAAAATAGAAAGAATGGATGAGAGAGAGATGAGAGATATCGCCTAGGAGAGGAACTCATCCCACTGGCTAATTTTAGAGCCATTGAAAACCTAGGGCAACAAAGGAAGCAACCATATTTGAATTTGGGAGTCGGAAAAAAGGAATACCACTTAGTGGATGCTCTCATTGACACAGGAGCTACTATAAGCTGTATCAAATTTTCATTGAACCAAAAACTCAAGGAAGAATTACGTCCATTTAAGGCACAACTAATTGGAATAGGAGGAAAGATCACCAAGTGTATAGGAGAGATTACTTTACTTCTACATCTTGGAAACAACACTATGGAGCAGAAACTCTTAGTATGTCATGATCAGGACTTATTAGAAGAGCTCGTGTTAGGTCAGGATTGGATATACGAATATGAAGCGACTATTCAATTGGCCTTAGGATACATCTCGACCAAGATAGGACAGCGTGAAGTATTCAGCATGCTAGATGAACGACCAATCAAAGCCGCAAGTATAGAACCGAAAACTCACCCAAATGAACACAGTGATGAATGCATGTTCACTAGCACTGTGGAAACCCGTTCATCGAGTACTTCATGTGAGGATACACCGAATTTGGCTTGCACACCATCTTCTAATCTAGCAAGCCACAAGAGTATCATTCTATCTGAAAACAGGCTTAGCGAAGAACCACGCACAAGAGAGACTAGTTCTCTAGGTAATCACAAGTCGACACCTATTAGAATATACCCCATTCCTTACACTCGATAGGCTTGGATAAGGAAGGACCAAATGGCTGCATATCTTCAACAAAAGAACTACTTGCTACATCAGAAGAACCCACAGAACCAGTATGTAATTCGCTCTGGATATTCAGTTCCACAAAGAATTGCTAAAGTATGGATTCCGAAGAAGGTGATAGCCACACAGTCTGATCGAACACAAGTATGGATTCCAAAGTCATGTGCTCAAAGGACAAGCATCAGGAAGGAAGAGTCAAGGCACAAGGATAATCAGTACGATCAAAAGGCAGAACGACAGAAGCTAAACTGTTACAAGATAGAGAAGGAGTCTACATTTGCTTCAAAAACTATTCCAAGATTCAAAAAAGCAGATAAAGCAGGCGTACAACATGAGAAGCACCATATTCTTCAGAAATGTTAGGAATACAATATGTCCCAACAGAATAAAGCAGATTTGGATGCCGAAGGACAAGACAAGCTATATACTTCTAGGAACTGATTCGAGTTGCACACATTTGGAGTTACCAGAACCCAAACTATGCATAATAGGGCCACATTACAAGGCCAAGCATTCGGCACCTTCTTTTTCTACTTCAGGATAGTGAAGCACATTTTCCCTCTTGGGAAATAAGAGAGCACTTGTACATAAGCTAAAGAAAATTATTCAAAAATCAATAACTGCTTCAACTATGAACTAACCTTTCTGTTTTTCTTTCAGACAAAAACATAAAACTATCTAAAAGTATGAAAAATCCTAGGTATTACCTTTCTCACACCCACAGGGAAGGGACGATACTATTCACGCGGAGCATTGCCAACTAAGGAAGGATAAATGAAGGATGATTTTTGATACTATCTTGCCACTAATTTATACTCTATATTGAGTGCAGATGGCATCTACTAATTCCGAAGCTACACAAGAGGACGAGGTCCAACTTCTTCCATTGGAATCAATAACAAAGGCAAGAGGTCATTGGTTTTTGGATGACCAACTAGTGTCTGATCTCATCTTCATGGCAACCATTAAGATTATGGACAGGGATCACTACTTCCCTATCATGTCATAGGATTTCAAGACGATCATACAAGGATTACCGCGTATGACAGATGTCTGGACTCAAGCTGGAATTGATGCATTCTTAAGACTTCCAATATATTTGCCAGATTTTCAGAGATGTACACAAGTAATGAGCACGCTTCAATCTGCATCGAATAAGATGTCAGTCCTAGAGGCACAAGTACTGGATAAAGTTGGTGCCTGGAAGACAATTCAATTCACTCATGAGCTGATTAACAAGGCTTTTGGATGGAATCAAGAAGGACTCACGAATATCAAAGATGAATGTCATGATCCGAAAAAGAGATCCTTTTTGGAAATCAACAGAACGGATATTGAAGATGTTGTTCGTTTAGTGCACCAGCACTTTTGTTTTCCAAGCATGCATAGATATACAACACCTCAAAAGATTGTGGTGCAACTACTCTCACATGCTATGAGGCAAGTCGGAAATCAAGTAAATATGACTCCCTATGTTCAAGAACGTCTAGTTGAAGCAAAGAAGAAGTGGGGTCAGAAAAAGTTTCTGAATGGTAGTTAGGCCTTGACCCTACTTATTTATGAGGAACTGGATATGAAGAATTGCTTGCACGTGATGCCAAATATGCCAAGTCAGCGACGGTTCCAAAGAAAAAGAAAACAGCCATCTCTATTGACGAAGTAGGAACCAGCTCAAAGACACCTATGAGAGGAACTAAATGCCTTAGAGAGGAAGAAGCCCAGGCTACACCCCAATCAAAGAGGACACGCACATTGCCAAAGATTCCTGGGACCCAACAACCAATTACGAAAAGAGATATCTCTACTGCCCTAGAGGAAACACATCAGTTTATGCAGGGGCAAGTAAATTTAAATATTCAAGGTCACCATTTGTTGAAGCTCAAAGTCAAGGACAAAGCATGGAAGCACATCAAAAGGTGGACACACAAGGAAAGGGAGCAAGTAGGGAGCTCCAAGAAGTGTATGTCAAATTTTCAGAAGAATCCCCTACAAAAATAGTGATTTTCATCACTAAAAACCATTGTAAATACCATTATCTATTTTTAGTAACTCCATTTTGTTCAAGCCGAGGAGTCCTCAAGCTTGAGGAGTATTAGAAGTACCATCGTACCAATTTTCATATTTTTTAGATCTCGTTTGAGCCCTCAAATAAGCCCTGGAACCTAATTTTTAACTAGGCCGGACACTAGGTCTGAACAGGGCCAAAGCTAGTCAAAAACTATAAAAGGAGCTAGAGAGCTCATTTTTGAGGTTAGATTGTAATTGAAACGAACTTGTAAGAGCTATTGAAAGTAATCTAAAGAACTCCATTGATTCTCTCTCTTTGTCTTGCCGTGTGTGCGCGTGTGTGTGTATGTGTGTGCATGCTTGTGTGCTTCTCACTCACGCACTTGTGCCGCCACTTGCTCGAGGTCTTCATACCATCCTCACGTCTTCCCGGATTGACATTAAAGGAGGTGCTACTCATCACTGAGCTACACCAAATTTTGGCGCCGTTGCCAGGGATCGAGCTTTGAGGACGAGCGTGTGATGGTAAGACGTAGAGTGGACGCGTTGGAGTTGTAGGTATTTTCTTCACTCTCATCGTTTTTCTTTTACTTTCTTCTCCATCCTCATTTCCATCATCATCATCACCATCTCCCACCTCCATCTCCATCATCGCGAAAATTTCTGTTTTTTGATCATATCACCTTCCCCACCTCATTTCCCTCATTTCACTTGTGAGAGAGAGCGAGAGAGCAATATTGTGTGTGCGTATTTTGCATGTTTCTTGAGTTTCATTGCAGGTTCTTGCTGTACCATCATCCCCAGCAGTGTGCGCAGGTACGACAGGCTCTGCACAGGTCCCGGGACGACGACCTCTGTCTGTCGCGACAGACAGAAAAACTTTAAATTTTGTGAATGCATGTTTAGCACGGTAACCTACACCATTAGGGCACTCTAAAGCACTAGAAGTTTCTCAAAAATTTGCGTTTTTTCAGTCTATCGCGACAGACAGCGTCTATCGCGACAGACTGAAATTTCGCGACAGACAGCGTCTATTGCGACAGACTGAAATTTCGCGACAGACAGCGTCTATCGCGACAGACTGAAATTTCGCGACAGACAGCGTCTATCGCGACAGACTGAAATTTCGCGACAGACAGCGTCTATCACGACAGATTGAAATTTCGCGACAGACAGCGTCTATCGCGACAGACTGAAATTTCGCGACAGACAGCGTCTATCGCGACAGACTGAAATTTCGCGACAGACAGCGTCTATCGCGACAGACTGAAATTTCGCGACAGACAGCGTCTATCGCGACAGACCGAAATTTCGCAACAGACAGCGTCTATCGCGACAGACACCGTCTATCGCGATAGACAGACATTTTCGGCAAAAAGATTAAGGGGAAAATTTTTGGAAATTTAGGCTAAATTTTGGGCATATTTGCACTCTCAAGTACTCATATACTTACAAAGGCCTTAGAAAATGCATTAAAACCCCTGAAAAGTTCTGTTTGTCTAGTCAACCCCTAAACCCTGAACGGTCATAACTTTTTCATACGAAATCCATTTTCTGAGCTCTAGGGCTTGTTGGAAGTGACACACAGAAGGGTAGAAACACCAAGGGAGCTCTAGAGGAAATTTCTAGCAATACAAAAGGGGGAACAAGGGTCATTAAAAAAGTGTCTGAAATAAATTGTCTGTCAATTGAAAGGTCTACTTGGAGCTAATCTTGGGATTTATGTAGGCCTATTGAGAAGCAATTGAGAGTATCCAAGCAAGGGTGTTGCGCACGCTTGAGAATCAACTTCTCGAGCACTAAAGAGCAAGGTTCGGCAAGAAAGGTCGGAATATTCTCAACTCCTCTTCGTCAATTCCTAGCTTAGGCTAAGAACGATTAGAAGTAGGAGTAAGTCAGGGCGGCGATAGGCCACTATCAAGTTGAAGACTACCTAAAAACTCAAGTTCAAGCTAAAAACTTAATCTCTATACTGTCGACAACATAAAGGAAAGAACCTAACGTGGAACGATCAACCTGAAAGTACGAAGAACATTCAAGTATTCCTGACGACGTAATAGCAGACAAGACTTTAAACACGAGGAATAACTAAAAAGAATCAAGTGACTGGTACCAATTGATCGGCAACGAGGTTGTACTCTGGGCAAAGAATTGGGCTACTTAGATAGGCATATGAACCTTAGATCAGGACGACACCTAGTAAGAGAGAGACAAAGCCTTAGGTCTTCAGAGGCTAGTGTCAATCACACTGCAAGGTCTTGGGCTCAACAGTTGAGTCACCACTCTCATTACCCTAGCTCTGATACCAGTGAATCAGGGATGTCTCAAGGTATGGACAGACCTACGGGAAGTTCAGGTGTGCCCTACTTGTACAGGGTAGAAGGCCCTTACAAAACACAGTTGGAATACCTTAGGACCAACCGATTAGGTGCGAGCATCTATGAGGACGGCCTAGGAAGATCTGTGGTCCAGATTAAAAACCCTGACCAATCCATAGGACTAGAGCACCCAGCTGTCAAGTTTGAAAACGGTGCATACCTGGACAAGGAAGGAACCATATACGTAGTCACCAATCATCCAGATAGGACAGATGAATTTGGAAATGTAATTTCAGAAGCGGACTTAGGTGACTTGGAACAAGGAAACATGGGAGTGGAACCTAGAACCCCTCGAGGTAAATCAGTTCTCACTAGGATTATCACGCCTGAGTGGGTCCCCCAAGATAACAAGTGCATAGATTTGCTTCTCAATCGAGAAACGGACGAAGCCTTTTGGAGGTATAAACCGGATCACCCAACTGATATAGGAACAATCATGATCTATGAGTTTAAGGATCCATATAGCCCAGGTAGAGTGACCTACTTAGACCACACTTCGGAGAGGATCTTTGTGGTGACAGAAAATGATAGGCATGCTTACACTTGGAAGGGCGAATTCATTTTCCCCCAACCAAGATCAAATGTATCCTATGGTCACCCTGGAGCTGGAACATCCCAGGCTCATGGTATGCAAAGAGACAGAAGTAAAGATAGACCAGAAGTAAGTTTTGCCAATCCAGTGGGCAGAGAAAGAACGAGGACAGAGACGAATAGGGTAGAACCTGAGATGCTTAGAGCTCACAGGAACCAAAGAAATGTAGATGGATTCCCTTTGCCGAGGCCTAGAGAGCATACAAGAACATTGAGACCAACCCAGCTAGTGAAGTCCATGAAGAATTACTTTGATGGCACAGGAGATCCCTATGATCATGTGGCGGAATTCAAGCAAGTCTTGAGAGCTGAACAAGTGGAGGACCTGTTCACACAGTACAATGCCTTCGGTCTAACCCTTAGGAACACAGCACTTACATGGTTTCAGCCATTAGATGAGCGGCAGTTCAGGAGCATAGACCAACTCCTAGAGGCATTCATTGTAGAGTTCTCTAAGAGCGGCATAAGACACAATACCTCCTCATTAATTCACAGCTTCAAACAGACCCCCCAAGAGACTGTCAGATTGGCCGGAAGAAGGTTTAGACAATATCTTGAAAGGTGCCCTATTTCGGAGCTACCCACATCTGCTAAACAAGTAGCCTTATTCCTTGACGGATTGCTGAGTACGAAATTGAGATCCTATGTGTATCTGAAAGATCCTAGGACTATAGAAGAGTGTGTACGCATGTGCATTGACATTGAAGATAACCTAGGGGAAGAACTAGAGCTTTCCAAAATCTACAAAGATTCAGATGGTGCATCTAGTCAATCTTCCACACAATCTACATCAATTGAGGAACTCGCAGAGAAAGTAGCTCAGAGATTAGGTGTAACTAGCAAACAAATCCCAAGGTTTGCTCCTGTGAAAACGTGCTATACATGCGGGGGCGACCACATGGCAAACGTGTGTCCCATTATGGCTCAACCCCAGGTCAATCCAAATAGCCAATATTGCACCATAGAACGAAGATACACCAATCACACCGCACAAGATTGCCCATACAACAAGCAGGCAGTTAGGCAACCCTACCCTCAGCCATACCCGCAGCAAGGAAGATACCAGAACCCGTATCCTCCACAACCATATGGTAGGCCACAACAAAATTACCAACCACAATACCAAAACCAACAAAGGCCTCAACCTGTGCTAGCACAACAACCCCCAACCCCAGCTAACGTGATCCCGATAAAGTATACTGCTGCAGAAGAGAACCTGAATAGAGCCATAGTGCCAGTAACCCCATTGATCTCAGAAAGTGACCCGAGTGACCATAGCTTTGATTCTACACATGTCGATAGTCCCCAGGCTTACTACATGCAGTCTCCAGAACATGGTGAGTCCTACTATAGTGAAGAACCGAGTGAACCTAGTTGGGAGTCAGATTACACGAACGTCATGTATGCAAACCCCAATCCTAGGCCTCAATCCAGGCAAGTAAGACCTCCATTCCCAAGAGGACCGTGCTACAGATGCCAAGGAGATCACCTCATTCGTGATTGTCCTTTGCCTCCACCTACACAACCCCAGTCAGTAACGATCCAGGGCTTTTGCCAAGATTGTGGAAAAGAGCATCTTTTACAAGATTGCCCAAAGAACCCCAATAATATGCCAAAAATCACGCCTATCAACGTTATTGGGTTAGTAGTAGATTCCACAGGAAGTGTCACTTCCACTGCTCCCGTACAGGTAGTCACTAGAGCTCAAGCATTGCAGCAAAACCAAGGGGTAGGCCAGGAAAAGAGCCCAGATGCTAGCGATACTGAGAGCCAAAATAAAAAGAGAACAAGAGCGTGGAGAGATAGTCGCGAACGCATGAAAAGGCAATGGGCGAAGAAGATGAGTGAACTTGAGGAAAGTATACGAGAAACCAAGGCTAAAATCATAGAGATCACATCTCAATCGCACTCTCACACATTTCCACCGCTACCATCCCCATCACCCTCCATCCCTCCACCCTCTAAGACACCACACGTAACCCACCCACCACCCCGAACATGATCAATATTAGCTGATCCCATTCCGGAAGACATAGACATGATGCTTAAAGCATATCAGGCCAGAATCCAAGAAGGGCCAAACGTCACGGATCATGACAAGTGCTATCCTAGAGCTGACCTAGAGATAGAAAGAACCAAACTGTGCGCGAAAATGGTCGCACTGGCTCAGACTATGTTTGAAGCCAGTCGCCTTTTCAATTACTCGGGCTCAGCCAAAACGCAATTACACTTGGATGGATTCCTAGAGAAGTTAGAGGGAATAATTGCAAGATCTGCCAAGGAAGAAAAAAATCAAGAAAAAGATAAAGCAAGCAAAAACATGAACCATCCCCCATCGGAAGCTTATGTGCCAAATTCCATGGAACCAGACAATTCCCCCTCCCTAGAGCGAATAGAGAGGTTAATGGCACAATCAGAAAAGGAACCTGCCCCTCAAAGAAAGGAAAGGGCAAGAGAACGGATAAGCCAGCCTTTTCAAGAAGCCCATGTGCCTCCTCAAGAAGCTTATCTTCCCCCCCAAAAGGCAGATGAGCCTCCCTCGGAAGCTCACGTACCTCCACAGTCTGCCTACATTCCTTCTCAGGGAGTGTATGAGCCTGCTCGGAAGAGTAATAGAATAAGCAATCCTCCCCAAGAAGCTTGTGCTCCAGCCATTTATGAGAGCAAGGAGAGAGCCAACGATAGAACAAGCCCTCCTTCCCAGGTTGCTTATGTGCCCAATTCCACGGAGCCAGACACTTCTTCTTCTATGAATCGGTTTGCACCAGACTTCCTACGAGAGATTCAAGAAGACAAATGGGATAACGAAAGCGAGGTCGCCCCTCCTTTTGAACTTGTGGACGATGCACACGACCAATTCCCACAAGACATCCCATCTATTTACGGGGAACATGAGAGTGCTCAGTCTCATGAGAGATTGGACTTTGAGTCTAATTCCATACAAGAGTTACCCCACTTCACAGGCCCATGGGAAGCAAAGTCCACATGTATGAGAGCACCCACAGTCATGGTAAGGAACGACGACTCAGTCATACCAAGGAACACGGAGGTAGTAACGAACACCAAGGTGCAACGCGATCTCACTTTGGAAGAACTGCCTGAGGATAGACTAAACGCGCGGAAATGTGCAGCCAGTCGAGTAACTGAAGTTGCAAAACCTCATTCCCGGGCAGGATCCCATAGGACAGTGCCAGAAATTCCCTTGGATAAGATAGGAGATATGTGTGAAGGCGAAGAAGGGAACACCTATCTTCCCATTACCTACCAGGAGTACACCACCAAGGCGATTTTGGACTCAGGTGCAGGAGTTGCAATTGCCACCACCTCCTTATGGAAGCGTTGGGGCAAGCCAGCACTCAGGCCAACGAGGATGAAATTGCAGATGGCCGATGGTCACATAGAGAGACCCTTAGGATTGCTAGAAGGGATAACTCTCACCACTTGTGGTGTCGAGTTTGAGCATAGTTTTGCTATATGTGACTTCAGCAAAAATCATGCCTATGAGATGATTTTGGGAAGACCATTCATGCGACAGTTGCAAGTGGTACAGGATTGGGGAACCAATTCTTTGTACCTGCAGCACTTGGGTGTTACAACCAAAGTTAATCTCAAGGATTACTCTCATAGAGATGTCCCTCCTATCCAGTGGAATCCCATCCATAGAGCCAAAGATGATACAGAATCGGTGCGTTCCATAGGGTCAGGATCCTCATGGATGCATGAAGACACTCACTTATGGATGTGCAAAGTAGCAGTAGAGGAAGAGAAGAGAGAAAAAGCCAGAGAAATAGGTGCGAAAGAAACCCATAGATCAATCCAAGACCCAGCCTATGCACCTGTAGTTTTCCCAGACGAGGAATTCGAACCCCATGGCTGGGCGGAAATTTTAGCAACCATGGACGTAGCCATCAATGAAGAACAATGGACACCTCACTGTGATGAGGATGGCTATGACATTTCAGTCTTCTCCATAGAGCCAATCATGGGAGAGGCAGTTTTAGAAGAATGCGAACCTAGCCCTGATGCATTTGAGGATGCAAGTGACTCCGATCTAGAGTCAATCATTATGGACCCACCATTTGCATCAGATGAAGAATACTTCCATGAAGTAGAATTTCAACCCCAGGGGCATGGAGAGCTTACAAATGAGGTAAGATTAGCAACACACGTGACCCCGAAGGAAGAAGGAAAGAAACGAAAGAAGAGAGAAGCCTTACCAGAAGAGGAAGAATCTTTGTTTGAGGTCCCAGAAAATTTTAAGAAGTATGAGATAGATGACAGGAGGGTCATGATTAGAATGCCCAAACGAGAGGCACAATCAGGAGAGGCCTATGATAACAAAGAAACTACCAAGAAAATAGTAGTGGCCATAGAAGAAGGAGAGGAGAGATGCACGTACATAGGCCATGACCTGACAGAAGAAGAAGAGCACGAATTGATTGCCTTGCTAAGAGAATACAGAGATGTATTCGCTTGGAGTTACAAGGACTTGAAAGGTGTTGACCCTGACATATGCTCACACACTATCCCCATGACCTCAGATGCCAAACCCTCTAAGCAAAAGCCTTATACATATAACGATAATTACGCTGCTAAAATCAAGGAAGAGATAGATAGACTGGTCGAAGCTGGATTTATCTATGAAATTGAGCACACTGAGTGGGTATCACCCATCGTAGTGGTGCCCAAGAAGAATGGCAAACTGCGCGTGTGCATTAACTTGAAAAAGGTTAATGCAGCCACAATTCGAGATAACTATCCACTTCCCATCACAGAACATCTCTTAGAAAGAGTGGCAGGCAAGGAAGTGTATAGCTTCCTTGATGGATTTTCGGGCTACAATCAAGTAGCCATAGCTCCAGAGGATCAGCATAAGACAGCCTTTGCCACAGAATGGGGCATTTTTGCTTTTAGAGTAATGCCATTTGGGCTTACCAATGCACCAGCTACCTTCCAGAGGTTGATGTGCCATGTGTTTAAGGAGTTCCTGAGGAAGAGTTTAGAAGTCTATGTTGATGACCTTTGTGCTCATTCCAATGTTAGACAAACCCACATTCCTGAACTCAGACAAATCTTTGACAAATGTAGAGAATATCAAGTCTGCCTGAACCCAGAAAAATGCGTTTTTATGGTCAGGCAAGGCAAGATTCTAGGACACATAGTGTCAAAGAATGGCATATCTACCGACGAAGAAAAAGTGAGAGCCATAGCAGAGCTACCTAGGCCAAAGAATGTCAAAGAAGTACAAGCTTTCATGGGGCACTGTGGTTATTATCGACGATTTATACACATGTATGCTGTCATTGCAAAGCCCATGTACGGACTTCTGACAAACTTTGAGTGGACGGATGAATGTGAGAATTTCTTCCAAGAGCTTAAACGAAGATTATGTTCAGCACCAATCTTGACCACACCAGATTGGAATAAGCCATTCCATGTTCATGTGGATGCATCCAATTATGCCATTGGATGTGTGCTTGCACAACCTACTGGTGAAGGTAATATGGATCTTCCAATTGCCTATGCCAGTAGACAATTGAATGCGGCTGAACGGAATTACACCACTACAGAGCGAGAAGGATTAGGCATGGTATATGCAGTTAAGAAATTTAGACACTATTTGCTTGCAAATAAGTTTAAATTTTTTACTGATCATCAGGCATTGTTATATCTTGTAAACAAGCCATGCAATACAGGAAGATTAGTAAGATGGTTTCTCTTGCTAATGGAATATGATTTTGAGGTTGTGGTAAGAAAAGGGAGGACCCATTTGAGAGCTGATCATCTTTCTAGGCTTACATCGGGAGAGTATCAGATGACCTTCCTGATGCTTACTTGTTCAATTTGGAAGTGGTGCCGCAGTGGGCTAAGCCATTGGTACCAGTATTGACATACGGGCCTAATCATCCAGTGGTAAACACACGGAATAGAGAGATCGTAAAAGCCCAAAAGTATCACATCATGGGAGGAAGCATGTACAAGCACACAGATCAAGGGATCTTGGCTTGTTGCGTAGAAGAGGATGAGTACGCTAAATGGTTGCAATTAGCACATGTAGGTGCGTTAGAGCAACACTACTCAAAGCAACGAACTTTACAGACCCTAAAGAGACTCGGAGTACATTGGCCAACTATGGAAGCTGATGCCCAAAAGTTGTGCAAGGAATGCCCAATCTGTTGCACTAAACCACCTGTGGAACATGCCACTCTCTATCAAGTCTCCATTGTGCCAGATTGGAGTGAACCTCTAGTATCCTTCTTGAGGACAAACACATTCCCTCCAGACATGACTCTAGCTAGGAAAAGGAGTTTAGAACAAGAAGCCCAGGATTATTCACTCATTGGTGATAATCTATATAAGCGTGGTAAAGATGGTTACCTGAGGCTATGTGTCCATGAAAGTGAGTATCTTAAGATCTTAGAAACTGCTCACCAAGGTGTAGCAGGAGGACACTTTGGACCGGATCGGGTGATCAAGGCAGTCCTATTTGCGGGCTTCTGGTGGCCTACCCTTCACATGGATGCACATACCTATGTGAAACGGTGTGATGTCTGTCAGAGGACTCAGTATCCTATACGCAAAGATGAGATGCCACTGAAACCTATGATGGGTGGACGTGCATTTTCTAAGTGGGGAATAGACTTCGTAGGTCCTATCAATCCCCCAGCCAAGGGTTCTCATGCGGAATACATCATTGTTGCAACAGATTATCTCACCAAGTGGGTAGAGGTAAAAGCTACGACAAAGAACGATGCTCAGACAACTGCCAAATTCTTGTTTGAGAATGTATTCACAAGATACGGGCTACCTATCGAGCTGGTAAGTGATAGAGGCACTCATTTCTTAAATGAAGTGATTGAAAATCTACTCCAAGAATTCTTGGTAATACACAAGAAGTCTGCCCCCTATCACCCTCAAGCTAATGGACAAGCTGAGAGCACTAATAAGATCTTATGCAATGTACTGACAAAATTAGTGAACACTAAACGCTCTGATTGGGACAAACAGCTACACCATGCTGTTTGGGCATACCGAGTTGCCTACAAAACGGTACTCCAAGCCACCCCCTTTCAGATGGTATTTGGCCAAAACGCTGTGCTACCCTTGGATTTCCTGATTCCTACGTTGAAAGTAGCACAAGAGCACGAATGGACAGGTCATGAGCTCTCCTCTAGGATCTTTGACCTTGAACAATTAGGAGAAACAAGACTGAGAGCCGCTGCAGGAATATATGCAGCCAAGAAGAGACAGAAGGCATACTTTGATGCCCACGTAAAGGATAAGGGTTTGAAAGCAGGAGATCTAGTTTTAGTCTATACACTGAAACAACACGCAAGGAAGCTAGAAAAGAGAGGCTACGGACCAATGATCATCAATAGGATCTCCACGAGCGGAGCAGTACAACTAGCCACGTTAGAAGGTGATGTTCTCCCAAACTATATTAGCGGTTGCAGAGTCAAGTTGTATCAGGAACCCCTCACGGAGGAAATGCTCAGCCGACTCAACACTGCTAAGAAACGCAAAGAGGAAGAAAAGCGAGTTCGAGAAGAAGCTCAAGCAGAAGCTTTAGAACGCATCAGAAGGATGAAGTTACGAAGGCAAGGCCGAGATCAGACTAGAACAGATGACAATGCAAATCAAGGATATCCTATGGCCATGTGTGAAGTCGCAGGAACAAGCTCGCATAGGATAATTGATCGACGTCCCTTCATAACCCTAGATATAGGACAAGGAAAGAGTGCAAGGACCGTAAGAGCCTTGATTGACTCAGGTGCAGCCACTAGTGCTGTTAAATTGTCTTACTGTCAAGAGTTGCAGTTAACTGTCAATCCTATGGAAGCGTATCTCATAGGATTGGGCGGCGTGGAAACCCCTTGCATGGGCGAGGTGGAACTTCCCCTCTACATTCATGATGAGGCAATGACAATTAAAGTACTAGTGTGTCAAGATGAGGATCTCACTGAACCCCTTGTCTTGGGTCAAGACTGGATCTATGACCAAGCAGTCCACTTGAACCTAAGAAGTGGACTTCTTCAGATTTGGGTCAATCATAGTCGAATTACAGTAGAGTTAGATAATGGAGCACTCAAGGAACTAGGAAAGGCACAGACTCCTGGTCCTTCCAGGAATACATATGAAGATGACCATGTTGTTCTTGTCCAAAACTATGTGTTGCAGAGGAATGATATTCGCAAAAAAGGAGTCAGAGATGCAAAGGAACTCCCTTCTTTTCCAAGGGCCAGAAGGAGGCAGCAACTAAGGGCAAATCAATCACTAAAGACTCCCCGGACGAGAGACCAAAAGAACGCGCGAAGCAGAACAACTCAACCGATGAAGCAGATATGGGTACGCAAAGGAGAGCAACCACCAACCTTGCCCCCACAAATTCCATCCATGCAAACCAACCAGGCCAGAAGACGAACGAAGCAGCTCAGACAAGCTCAATCACAAGGTATCCAACAAGTTTGGGTGCCTAAGAAGTTAGCTGCAGCTCAACAAGGGCAATTACAGATGTGGGTACCTAAGAAGCTCCTACATCCACAACAACCTTTGTTCTCCCACATGCAAAAGGTTTCAACAAAGAAGCCAAAAAGAGAAAAGGGTAAGAACCACGTACAGAGACCAAAGGAAGATCAAATCAGCTCTTCAACATTAGTAAGAAGACATGCAAAAAGGATATGGGTTTGGAAGCCAAAAGTGCAAGTAGTCTCCACCGAACCAAAGCGTCAACCACACTGGATACCACAGTTCAGAAAGCATCCAATAAGAAAGACGCCTGAAGTGACCTCTACAGTGCCAAATGATGTTCTAAAATGGACTCCAATAAGGAGGATCACATCAGTTCGAGACTCAATGGATACCTCTACCAAGATCGGCATCAATCTCCACAAATGACATCAAAAGCCTCGAACGAGCAACAACCATGTGCTCCTTGCACAACCCTGTCCTTTGCACCATTCAGGTCATGCATTTCCAAAGTATGCATTAATATAGGGCCACATTACACGGCCGTGCATAGCCACACTTGAGAATCCCACGCACAAGAGCACAGTGACATATGTCAAATATTTCTATTGATACTAACTTTTGTGTTCTTGTTTTGTGATATCCTTTTCTCTCTCTCAAAAAAAAAAAAAAAAAAAAAAGGGGGGGAGAAAGAAAAGTGGGAGAGAGCTTGTTCCCAGGTTTGGCTTATGAAACATGAATGAGTCACGCTTAGTTGAAGGTGGAACTGTTGATTACTAGGCATTTATCAATTTGGATAGAAGTGTGTCTCGGCCAGCAGTGAGATTATTGCTGCCTTATCTGGAATGAAGAGCTTGAAGGTCCGCAACTTGAGTGAGGCTTAACTACTTCATGTACCAGAGCATCCAAGGAGATATCTGCAAAAGGTAGTTCTGAAGGAGAAGACTCCTGCATATGAGGAGAGAGGATCCACCACTCAAAAGATCTCATCAGTGGACAATCAACATGGACATTCATCAACAATGTTCCATCCCAAAGGCCGAGCGTACAACACGAAGAGACAAACATCCATCAACCTTCTCCATGGTAAGTATCTTTACTCTGGAAACACCATAACCATGATAGTTTAGGAAACCTCTTCGTCAGCATACCCTTGAGCACTTAGCTCAAGACCCGCAATTCTTGCACCATACTTCTTGCCATGCATTATCCAAGTACGCATACGTAGGGCCACATTACAAGGCCATGCACAAGGCACATAATTTGTTCAACCCATGCACTAATGCACTTAACCATCATCCATTATGGGTTACAAGTATTTGGCACGAAAACTATGAAAGCCATCTTTGGAAGAATCAGAGGACATCACGGTGACCACTACAAGAACAAGGGAGCCATCCACCACCGAGAGTTGCTCACAATCAACATTGACCACATCCTTTGAGCAGCTAGCAGTTTTGGAAAACTCACAAATGCACCACCCAGATGGAATACAAGGCAGAAGTACGTACAAAGGGACTACAAACTGCAAGAGATAACAGTGGCAAAGTGAAGAACCAGACAAACGACCAGGATACATTGGGAAGAGGGATCGCCCCTGGTGGACGCAAAGGACGCTACCTCTCAACGTACTACATGGAACGACCACCACAACAAGGGTCTGTCAGGGACGACAGACTCGAGAGGGGGGGGAGTGTTGAAGCTCAAAGTCAAGGACAAAGCATGGAAGCACATCAAAAGGTGGACACACAAGGAAAGGGAGCAAGTAGGGAGCTCCAAGAAGTGTATGTCAAATTTTCAGAAGAATCCCCTACAAAAATAGTGATTTTCATCACTAAAAACCATTGTAAATACCATTATCTATTTTTAGTAACTCCATTTTGTTCAAGCCGAGGAGTCCTCGAGCTTGAGGAGTATTAGAAGTACCATCGTACCAATTTTCATATTTTTTAGATCTCGTTTGAGCCCTCAAATAAGCCCTGGAACCTAATTTTTAACTAGGCCGGACACTAGGTCTGAACAGGGCCAAAGCTAGTCAAAAACTATAAAAGGAGCTAGAGAGCTCATTTTTGAGGTTAGATTGTAATTGAAACGAACTTGTAAGAGCTATTGAAAGTAATCTAAAGAACTCCATTGATTCTCTCTCTTTGTCTTGCCGTGTGTGCGCGTGTGTGTGTATGTGTGTGCATGCTTGTGTGCTTCTCACTCACGCACTTGTGCCGCCACTTGCTCGAGGTCTTCATACCATCCTCACGTCTTCCCGGATTGACATTAAAGGAGGTGCTACTCATCACTGAGCTACACCATTACAGACAGGCAAGCAAAGAAAGAAGACAAAAAGATAACAAACAAACCCCTGAACAAGTGGCCAGATATAAAGAATTAGGTTTAGAAGATTCTAGCTCTGATGCAGAATCTAGTCACGAGAAAGACACCCTGGACACTGACATAAAGTCTGAAACTCACAATGAGGAATGGACAGAGATTAATCAAGTCTAAGTCACGCCATACAACCAATAGGGACAGGCAAAGAGCCAAGAACCCATTGAACCAGAGCACGTCATGCAATTGAATGATAAGTCAAAGATCAGTATCAAGGAAGCTCCAATAACTAATAAAGATGCAAAACCACCTATCAAAGAGGAAATACAAACTCCAGTGGACCAAGAATCAGGCCGACAACCAAATAAGGAGCCAATTGTGATCGATGTACCTGATGATACATCTCAAGGTAAGATTGACCACATGGAAGCTGAGCCAAGGATCAAACTTCATATTAGGCAGCCCCATGATACCACATTACACGTGGCACAAGGGAAAGACATGACAACAGGAGCAGAACCTAGTATCCCTACCATTGGTTAAATGTGGATGTAACTCAATTGAAACCGGTTGTCAAGCAAATGATCCAGGCGGCCATGGATACACAACAACAAATGATGGATAGAGATGCGGATTATGATAAGGACATGTGAGAAAAGAATCAGTTTCAAATCATGAGTGAACAACTATCCGCAAAGCTCATCCAGGCTCAGAAAGAGATTGCCGCCAAAGAAAGGGAGTTACTCGCAGTAAAGACACAATGTGATACATTGATGAACCGGCGTCATCAGCTACAAACACAACTAAAAGGATTACAAAGACTGCATGAAGCCAGTGAAGTAGACAAAGAGAGAATGAAAGCTAGAAGTAATCTGCTCGAGACACAACTAAAGGTGTACATGGAGGAAAATGACAATGTACGAAACAGAAATAAAGAATTGATGAAGTCATTGCTATATGATCAACCTATCGAAAAACAAGAGACTACAGATATTGACCAGAAAGAATTAAGAGATCAGATTGAGAAATATGCAAATTTGTTGAAATACGAGCAAGCATTGAGAGCAGAATGGGAACATAAGTACATTCAAGACACCAATGAGCTCAAAAAGCAACTGAATACGGCCAATGGCAAACTTGCCGTGAGTTATAGTGAAAACATGATCAGATAGCAGAAATTGGCAATGAGTTGCTTGCGACAAAAGAAGCTCTAAGGGCAGCAATGCAAGAAATAAAAGAAAAGACTGACCGACTTACAAAATTAAACGTTATAGCAACAGAGCCAACACCAATTGGGACACCAGTAGAGCCGAGCCGACACCATGACTGACAGTTGAAGCTTGTTTGGATTAGCCTTTGCCTTGTTTGCACTCTTTGAAAAACACATTTGCATTGATCGTCATTTGAATGCATGTCCTCATACACTCGGCTAGGTTTTGATACTCATCAGATTGATAATTAAAGCGTGAATCCCCACTATATGCACTTGAGGGGGATTGAGGTATAGTCTCTTTCTCCACAAGTCCCTAAGTTGGTTCTTAGGTACACACATTTTTTGGCGCCGTTGCCGGGGAGTGTCGAATCAGACCGAGGCATTCGTGTGATGGTAAGTAGCTTTTTGCATTGAAGCGAGAGGAGGAGTAGTGATTTTCTCTTCTTTGGTAAGTCACATTCACCCGTACTTACTACTTCTCACTCTTGAAGTGTGTGTAGTGAGTTATTAATCTAGGGAAGTGAGTGGAATGAGTAGAGTAGGAGGCGTAAGGGAGTAGATTAGGTAGTTAGAGTAGCTTTTAATCCTTGTCTTGTCGTTCTTTTTCAGTGAGTAGGAATAGTCAAAAGTATAAAATTCCAAAAATTGTCGTTTGTAAGTCACTTGTTTTCGAAACAAGTATCGTGGGAGCTCACAGTCAACTATCGCGATCCTAGACGAAGGTGTTTGAGCTGCACAGAGCTAGCGGAGGAGAGTGAATAGTTGAAGGCTAGCATCTAAGGTGAGCACATTGCTCTATCATCCATTTTAGCTAACAAAATCAAGTAAATTAGCTAAACGATCTGCAGTAAGTATCATGTTGGCCATACCGGGATAGAGAAGAAGTATTTTTATGAATCAGGCTAAGAGGGGAGGGTAGATGCACTCTAGGAACGTGTGTATGAAATTAAAACCCAAAAAAAACAGTTGCAAAAATTGAAAAGTGTCAAGTATCGTTTTTCTCCCGCGATCGAGTATCGCGATACCTAAGTATCGTGATTTCTTGTGGTTGAGTATCACGATACCTGACCTCGCTAAGTATTGTGTATCATAGAGCTCTCTTCGCGATACCTGACAAGTATCGGGTATCGTTGAATCGGATCTCATGATACATGATAAGTATCGAGTATCATTGAGAATTTCTCACGATACTTGTGGAAATATCGCATATCGTGTATCGTGAAATTCAGGTCACGATACTCATCGAGTATCATGTATCGTGAGTTTTGGATCGTGATACTTGCTGGATATCGTGTATCGTGGAGATAACTTCTCCGATACCTGACCTGTATTGAGTATCGTCATGAATTTCCTCGTGATATCTGTTGTGTATCGAGTATCGTGGTCATTTCTCGGTGAGTATCGTGTATCGTGTATCGCAAGATCTCAGATCGCGATACCTGAGAAGTATCGTGTATCGAGTTCCTCAAGTATCGAGTATCGTGTTTTGTATGCGATATTGGGAAACTATTGTATATCGTGTCTGCTGAGTGTCGAGTATCGCGTTTATTCAAGTATCGAATATTGTGTTCTGTGAAATATCGTGTATCGTCTGAGTCAAAGGCCGAGTATCGTGAACTTATTATGGTCAAGTATCATGACTTGAGGTCTCTCAGTTAGTCCTGTCCAAACCAAATTTTTCTAGAATTCTGACCCATAGTGAAGAGCTCTAGAAGCTAGAGGTTGGCAAGGGCTGATCAGAGCTTTTAAGTGAATGAACCTGAGATCTGGGAAAACCCTAGGAAGCCGAAGAAGTGTGATCTCTTCTGTAGGAAGTGTAGCCAAACCAAGTAACCATTCACATTATTCTGAAACCTCTAGTGAGTCAGAGGAAGAAATTCCTATGGCTTTAGAGGATATGCAAAACACTGTACGAATGATTGGCATGATGTCAATTATTGAGGGAGAATATCGGACATCTTTAGAATATGTGACCACCAATCAACATGAGATACCACCTACATGGACTAAACCGATTAGTGGCCAGACAAAAGAAAGCTTCAGATGCTTACATTGTGCCTAGGCCAAAGTTAAGTACGTAGGAGGATTTTATATGGATAAAAGGGATATCCAGTATGTTGTTACAGAACACCCCGAAAACATCAATGAGCTTGGGGAAGAAAACACTGCTCATAACCTTAATGAAGAAGGAGATGAAGTGCAAGTGACCACACCTAGAGGGAGATCTACTGTTGTTTGGGTTTGGAGAGGAGACCTGGTTCCCCAAGATGACTCCTTAATGGATGTGTATTTGATCAATGGAATGGAGAATCTCCTTAGAGCCCACTCTTCATTATGGGAAGGAACCCCTAATCCAATTACTATCTATGAGTTACAAGATCCTGACTTCCCCACCATCATTACGTATTTGGATAAAAACCAGAGAAGGTATTGGCCCCTAAGAGAGTCAGAAAGAGCCGGGTTGAAATATCATAACATTCCAGTGTTTCCCCCGAGGGATCAAGCCACTACTTCACAAAACCCACATGGAACCTCTCAAAATAATTCATTCCAACAGTCAAGACAAACACAACAAACACATATTCCGGTCAGACCACACGTACAATTTGCTATGCTTGCAAATAACCCCCACTATCGGCCTCAACCACCTGTTGACCCATGGAATGGAATTCCTGCCCCAGTTAGACCACCTGTGGTAAGAGGACCTGGAATACCGATAGGAAGACCAGTTTTCCCTGTGATGCCTAGACCGCCTGAAGGAGTAAGAAGATTAAGGCCAATTCAAGTTGCCAAATGCATGAGAAACCACTATGATGGCTCTAGTGAACCTTACAATCATATAGCTGAATTTAAGCAAGTAATCAGAGCCGAACAAGTAGAAGATTTCTTGATCCAATATGAATCTTTTAGTCTAACTTTGATGGACACAGCTTTAGCTTGGTTCTAGCCATTAGATCCTAATAATTTTCAAAACATGGAACAAGTCTATCAAGAAATGATTGAGGAATTCACTAAATCTGGGATTAAAAATAATTCTTCCTCATTGATCCATAGCTTTAAGCAAGCTCCTACTGAATCAGTGAGACTGGCAGCAAGAATATTCAAGCAATATGTGGATAGGTGTCCAATGGAAGAGAGACCTACTCAAAACAAAATGGTGTCATTATTTTTGGAAGGATTAGTGAATGGATCATTAAGATCTCTTGTATATTTGAAAAGAGTTCAAACCTTGCAAGAATGTATGAAAGAATGTATTGACCTAGAGGACAACCTAGCGGAGGATCTAAAAATACCTCAAGGGAGTATCAAAAGTGAAGATTCAGCCAACAGCACATCAAACCCTAAGAACAATGTAGAGGAAATAGCCGACTTAGTAGCAAAGAAGTTGAACGTTCAAGGACAGAGGAACTACCCCAACAACCCAATGAGAGTGCCCATGCTTAGAAGATGTATGCATTGTGAAGGAGATCATCCTTCTCATTTGTGCACTAGGGGAGTAATCCCACCACCTGCTTATGCCTACAATAGACCACCTATTCCGGGCCCTCTACAATATTGCAGCATAGAACAAAAGTATACAAATCATGGCACGGAAAATTGTCCTTACAATAGGCAATCAAGACCAATACAACCGCTCATGAGACCTTATGGATACCCTCAGAGAGATCTAGGAGGAGAAGCCTTTAGATATCCCACATATCAGCAGCAGGCACCTGTACCACGACCATATGCTTATCAAGGGTACACTCAACAACAACCGGTGTTAGGGCAACAGCTCCCCCATCCTCAAAATGTTGTCCTAGTGAAAATAGCTCAACCTGAAGAAAACTTAGAGAAAGCGATAGTCCCAGCCACACCATTGCCTAGTAATGAACCATATGACTCATCTTATGACCATAGTCAAGGAAACTATCCCAATTATGAGAGCTCTATGATAGAATATGGACAAATGTACGAACCATATGCATATGGCATGGAAGCACCAGATAGTTCCTACGCGTATGAGCAGGACTATGTGCCATTGATGTACACAGCCCCCAGGGCATCCATACCCCCCCGACCTATGAACAGACCGCCTGCACCTAGAGGACCATGTTATAGATGCGGAGGTGATCATTATATCAGAGAATGTACACTACCAAACCCACCACCACCACAGCGAGTCTGGGAAGGATACTGTAGTGATTGTGGTAGAGATTGCCCCAAGAACCCCAACAAAGTTAACTCTAACATGCAGATTAACGTGATAGAAGTGATAGAGTCATGAGGGAGTGATAAGGAGTACATTGTACCATTGAAAGCAATAACTAGAGCCAAAGCAAGAGAGACCCTAGACAAAACTGAAGAAAATGACCAAGGTGACAGAGAAATGAACATACCTACACCTCAAATAGTTGAAGACTCGGAAGAGCATGAGAAAAGTGTTACAAGTAAACCAACACAGAGATGGAAGAACCGTAGAGATCGAATAAAGGAAAAGAAGCTACAGCAACAGATGGAGAAGGAAAAAGATGAGCAAGATCAAAAAGAAAAACAAAAATTTGAAGAAGAAAATAAAACAGGAAATTATAAAAAAGAAGAGGTAGGATCAGTTTTAGCAGATCCCATGCTTGAAGAATTAGCCATGTGGATTCAGGCGTACAAGGCACGAATAAGAGCAGGACCCCATCGAACACTATGAAAGAGAATATCCTCGAGGAGACTTAGAGAAGGAAAGGTTGGAGATATGCAAAAAATTAATTGAAATAGCCCAACAGACCTTAGAAAAACCTATTCTTCAACTGCCCAGTTCACGAATTCCCGAAAAAGAATTCCAAGAATGTGTCATCCCTAAGGACCCCAAGAAACCCGAAGCAGGTGAGACACATAATGGAAATTTCTGCGAGGATAAAAGGGAAGGATCCATTGTTCCCGAAGTAGAAGGGGAATGGCCTAAAGATTTGTGGGCAAGAGTCCAAGAAGACCGATGGAAGAAAGTGGAAGGAATAGAACCACCCTTTGAGGAGTTGGAAGCAGAAGGTGAAATAGACGATTCGATACCTGAACTAAATTCAGAGGGATTATTACAAATAGACCAAACTGACAAGGATAATGACAGCATAAGGGTCTTGCCAAATTAATCAAGAGAGTACAAACATAATTCGGAATTATATTGCATTCCCTCGATAAGGAAAAAAGGACCAAACCCATCAGTCAAGACATCGGACATCATACAACACTTAGAAAGGTAAAAATCCCTTGTACTCTGACGTTGGAAGAACTGTTGAGGATCAAACCACATTTGAAGGAGAAACTGACTAGCCAACTGGAGATCAAGGTGGAAGAAAAGGAGACGTCTGATGAAGTAAACACAGTAAAAATCCAAGTCGATAAGGTTGGAGATTTTAGTGAGGGAGATGAAGGAAATACTTGCCTTCCAATTACCTATAGGGGTTACACCACTAAAGATATCTTAGATTCTGGAGCTAGAGTAGGAATTGCTACTAGAGAAATCTGGGAGAAATGGGGAAAACCAGCTTTAAGACCAACGCACATGAAGATACAAATGGCAGACGGACACACTGAACGACCCTTGGGATTATTGGAACAGGTAATTTTTACCACTTGCGGAGTTGAATTCGAGCACACCTTAGCGATATGTCAATTTGAAAGGCCTAGCAATTATGAAATGATACTTGGAAGACCTTTCATGAGACAACTAAAGGTAGTGCAAGATTGGGGAAAAGACGCAGTATACCTACAGCATGAAGGAACCACCACAAGAATAAATCTCCACACATATACACATCAAGATGTTCCCCCCTTACAATGGAATCAGATTCATAAGGAGGAAGATAATCATTCAATTCATAGTATAGGTTCAAGTGATCAATCGTGGATGAATGAAGACACTCATCTATGGATATGCCAAACTGCGAAAAAAGGAAGAAGATAGGAGGAAAGGATGGCAGCACAGGCAAGGAGTTGCTAGATCTATACAAGATCCAGCCTATATGCCTCAAATATTCCTAGATGAAGAATTCGAACCTCATGGTTGCATGGAGATTTTAGCCACTCTAGATGTGTGTGTAAATGAAGAGGTGATAACCATGAATGAATGTATTGATGAGGAAGGATATGACGTTAGTCTATACGTGGTAGTTCTTCAAGAGGCTGAAGAAGGAGAAGTAATTGAAAAAGAATGGAAAGAGGATTACGAGAGCATTGAAATGGAGCAAGAGCAAATGGAAATAGAAAGTGGAAATCAAGAAGTAAGTGTCATAACTAATGAAATAAATCAAGAACCAACACAGGAAGAGGAGCTTGGATTAGATAAAGCAAAAAATGAGGAAGGAAACAAGCCTCAAGACCAATTTGAAGTGCCCGCCCACTTCAAAAAATATGAAGTAGAAGAGAGAAGAATTGCTATTCAAATGCCAAAACGAGAAGCACAGCCAGGAATAGCATATGACAATAAAGAACAGACCAAAAAAATAGTAGTAACCTTAGAGGAAGGAGAAGAACGATGTACTTTTATAGGACAGGATGTCTCTATGGAGGAAGAACAAGAGTTAATATGCCTCACAAGGGAATACAGGGATGTCTTTGCTTGGACATATAAGGATTTGAAAGGAGTAGACCCTTCCATATGTGCCCATAGAATCCCTATGACATCTGAAGCTAAACCTTTCAAACAAAGACCATACACATATAATGATGTTTACTCAACAAAGATTAAAGAAGAGATAGATAAACTGTTAGATGTTGGGTTCATATATGAGATTGAACACACGGAATGGGTGTCACCTTTGGTGGTCGTACCGAAAAAGAATGGTAAGTTAAGAGTATGCATAAATCAGAAAAAAGTAAATGCTGCCATCATAAGAGATAGTTACCCATCGCCCATCACGGATCATCTTTTGGAAAGAGTTGCAGGGAAGGAAGTTTATAGTTTCTTAGACGGCTTTTCAGGGTATAATCAAGTAGCCATTGCTCTTGAGGACCAACATAAAACAACCTTTGTAACTGAATGGGGAGTGTACGCCTTTAGAGTCATGCCTTTCGGCGTAACCAATGCCCCAACCACTTTCCAAAGATTGATGTGCCATGTATTCAAAGAGTCCTTGAGAAAGAGTATGGAGGTATACGTGGATGATTTATGCACTTATTCAGCTATACGATCAGAGCATATCCCTGAACTAGGAAAGATCTTTGCCAAATGTCGACAATATAGAGTATGCCTCAACCCAGAAAAATGTGTCTTCATGGTTCGACAAGGAAAGATATTAGGACATATGTCTCTAAAAATGGAATTTCAATTGATGAAGACAAAATCAAAGTAATTCTGGATTTACCGAGACCAAAGACTACTAAAGAAGTACAAGCATTTATGGGACATTGCAGTTACTACCGAAGATTTATACATATGTATGCCATAATTGCTAGACCTCTTTATGCATTAACTCAGTTTAACTGGACTGAAGAATGTGAAAAGGCCTTTAACAAATTAAAGAGTTGATTGAGTTCAGCCCCAATCCTTCGAGTACCTAATTGGAACAAGCCCTTTCACATTCATGTAGATGCTTCCAAGTTTGCCATTGGTTGCATCCTAGCTCAACCCGCAGATACAGGAAAGTTAGATCACCCTATAGCCTATGCCAGTAGACAATTGAATCAAGCAGAATGCAATTATACCACGACTGAAAGAGAAGGCCTAGGAATGGTATACGCAGTAAAGAAGTTTCGACACTACTTATTGGCAAACAAATTCAAATTCTTCATTGATCATCAAGCCCTACTGTACTTAGTCAATAAGCCTTGTAATATGGGACGACTAGTATGATGCTTTCTATTGTTCATGGAATTTGATTTTGAAGTCGTAGTCAAGAAAGGAAATACCCACATAAGAGCAGATCACCTATGAAGAATGACACATGGAGAACCACCCATAGGAGTACCGGATGATCTGCCTGACACGTACCTGTTCAACCTCGAAGTATGTCCCCAATGGGCAGAAAAGTTGATCCCAATACTCACGCATGGACCTAAAGATGGGATCACACCAAACCGAACTCAAGACCTATGGAAGACTAAAAACCTTCATATCATTGCTGGAAGTTTGTATCACCAAGACTCAAGTGGATTACTCATAAGATGCGTAGAAGAAGAGGAACAAGAAATGTGGCTTCAAAAAGCACATGTAAATCAATGGAAAACTCATCTAAATGCGAACGGAACATGGCAAACACTGAGGAGATTGGGCATATATTGGCCAACCATGCAGAGGGATGCACATAACTATGTATCAGCCTGCCCAGCTTGTCAATAACAAATTCCAGAAGAGAACTCCACTCTATGCTACTCCACCGTAGCACCAAGATGGAGCATGACTGTGCTTAAGTTCTTAAAGACCCAAGAGTACCTAGAAGGAGCCACTCTAGCAAGGAAACGTGCACTTGTAGAACAAAGCAAAGACTATGCTCTTATAGGAAAACAACTCTTTAAACGAGGAAGAGAGAATCATTTGCGAATGTGCATTCATGAAGACGAGTATCTTGTTGTGTTAGAGATGGCACATACAGGAGCTGTAGGAGGACATTTCTCTGTAGATAAAATTGCAAAAATGGTTCTCTTTGTAGGAATGTGGTGGCCAACTTTACATCAGGATGCAACCACATATGTTCAACGGTGTGATACATGTCAACGAATGAAATATCCAATTAGAAGAGATGAAATGCCATTAAAACCCATGATGAGTGCCAGAGCTTTCACTAAATGGGGAATAGACTTCATAGGACCTATTAGCCCACCAGCTAAAGGATCCCATGCTGAGTACATAATCGTAGCCACAGACTATCTGACCAAATGGGTTGAAGCCAAAGCAACCAAGAAAAATGATGCAAGAACTACGGCCAAGTTTCTCTTCGAGAATGTTTTCACTAGATTTGGATTGCCGATAGAAATTGTGAGTGATAGAGGCACACACTTTGTGAATGGAGTTATAGAAGCCTTACTGAATGAATTCTGGGTAATTCATAAGAAATCAGCCCCTTATCACCCACAAGCCAATGGACAAGCCGAAAGTTCAAATAAAATCTTGTGCACAGTTCTCACTAAAATTGTGAACAATGGTAGATCTAATTGGGACAAACAATTACATCACGCTTTATGGGCATTCCGAGTAGCTTACAAGACCGCCATAGGAACTACTCCTTTTAACTTACTGTATGGAAAAAATGCTAATTTGCCAATTGATTTCTTAATACCCACTCTCAGAGTAGCAACAACTTATGAGTGGACGGGACATGACCTCTCAGCTCAATTGGATCAAATAGAGAAGTTACATGAAACTAGGTTACAAGCAGTAGCAGGGATTTATGCTGCTAAAAGGCGACAGAAGGTATATTTTGATGCTCATATTAAAGATAAAATTTGAAGGAAGGAGATTTAGTTCTGGTATATACCCTAAAACAACACGCAAAGAAACTACAAAAAAGAGGATATGGCCCGTTAATCATCAATCACATATCCACAAGCGGAGCCTTCAGTCTAGCAACTCTAGATGGAGAAGTATTGCCAAACTATATCAAAGGATGTCGAGTGAAAAAATATCTAGAGCCATTAACTGAAGAAATAATGTCACGATTGATAATGGGTAAGAATAGGCGTCTAGAGGAAGAAAGAATACGAGAAGAAGCCAGACAAGAAGCACTAGAACGAATAAGAAAACAGAAAGAATGGATGAGAGAGAGATGAGAGATATCGCGTAGGAGAGGAACTCATCCCACTGGCTAATTTTAGAGCCATTGAAAACCTAGGGCAACAAAGGAAGCAACCATATTTGAATTTGGGAGTCGGAAAAAAGGAATACCACTTAGTGGATGCTCTCATTGACACAGGAGCTACTATAAGCTGTATCAAATTTTCATTGACCCAAAAACTCAAGGAAGAATTACGTCCATCTAAGGCACAGCTGATTGGAATAGGAGGAAAGATCACCAAGTGTATAGGAGAGATTACTTTACTTCTACATCTTGGAAACAACACTATGGAGCAGAAACTCTTAGTATGTCATGATCAAGACTTATTAGAAGAGCTCGTGTTAGGTCAGGATTGGATATACGAATATGAAGTGACTATTCAATTGGCCTTAGGATACATCTCGACCAAGATAGGACAGTGTGAAGTATTCAGCATGCTAGACGAACGACCAATCAAAGCCGCAAGTATAGAACCGAAAACTCACCCAAATGAACACAGTGATGAATGCATGTTCACTAGCACTGTGGAAACCCGTTCATCGAGTACTTCATGTGAGGATACACTGAATTTGGCTTGCACACCATCTTCTAATCTAGCAAGCCACAAGAGTATCATTCTATCTGAAAACAGGCTTAGCGAAGAACCACGCACAAGAGAGACTAGTTCTCCAGGTAATCACAAGTCGGCACCTATTAGAATATACCCCATTCCTTACACTCGACAGGCTTGGATAAGGAAGGACCAAATGGCTGTATATCTTCAACAAAAGAACTACTTGCTACATCAGAAGAACCCACAGAACCAGTATGTAAATCGCTCTGGATATTCAGTTCCACAAAGAATTGCTAAAGTATGGATTCTGAAGAAGGTGATAGCCACACAGTCTGATCGAACACAAGTATGGATTCCAAAGTCATGTGCTCAAAGGACAAGCATCAGGAAGGAAGAGTCAAGGCACAAGGAGAATCAGTACGATGAAAAGGCAAAACGACAGAAGCTAAATTGTTACAAGATAGAGAAGGAGTCTACATTTGCTTCAAAAACTATTCCAAGATTCAAAAAGCAGATAAAGCAGGCGTACAACATGAGAAGCACCATATTCTTCAGAAATGTTAGGAATACATTTTGCCCCAACAGAATAAAGTAGATTTGGATGCTGAAGGACAAGACAAGCTGTATACTTCTAGGAACTAATTCGAGTTGCACACATTTGGAGTTACCAGAACCCAAAGTATGCATAATAGGGCCACATTACAAGGCCAAGCATTCGGCACCTTCTTTTTCTACTTCAGGATAGTGAAGCACATTTTCCCTCTTGGGAAATAAGAGAGCACTTGTACATAAGCTAAAGAAAATTATTCAAAAATCAATAACTGCTTCAGCTATGAACTAACCTTTCTGTTTTTCTTTCAGACAAAAACATAAAACTATCTAAAAGTATGAAAAATCCCAAGTATTACCTTTCTCACACCCATGGGGAAGGGACGATACTATTCACGCGGAGCATTGCCAACTAAGGAAGGATAAATGAAGGATGATTTTTGATACTATCTTGCCACTAATTCATACTCTATTTGAGTGGAGATGGCATCTACTAATTCCGAAGCTACACAAGAGGACGAGGTCCAACTTCTTCCATTGGAATCACTAACAAAGGCAAGAGGTCATTGGTTTTTGGATGACCAACTAGTGTCTGATCTCATCTTCATGGCAACCATTAAGATTATGGACAGGGATCACTACTTCCCTATCATGTCATAGGATTTCAAGACGATCATACAAGGATTACCGTGTATGACAGATGTCTGGACTCAAGTTGGAATTGATGCATTCTTAAGACTTCCAATATATTTGCCAGATTTTCAGAGATGTACACAAGTAATGAACACGCTTCAATGTGCATCGAATAAGATGTCAGTCCCAGAGGCACAAGTACTGGATAAAGTTGGTGCCTGGAAGACAATTCAATTCACTCATGAGCTGATTAACAAGGCTTTTGGATGGAATCAAGAAGGACTCACGAATATCAAAGATGAATGTCATGATCCGAAAAAGAGATCCTTTTTGGAAATCAACAGAACTGATACTGAAGATGCTGTTCGTTTAGTGCACCAGCACTTTTGTTTTCCAAGCATGCATAGATATACAACACCTCAAAAGATTGTGGTGCAACTACTCTCACATGCTATGAGGCAAGTCGAAAATCAAATAAATATGACTCCCTATGTTCAAGAACATCTATTTGAAGCAAAGAAGAAGTGGGGTCAGAAAAAGTTTCTGAATGGTAGTTCGGCCTTGACCCTACTTATTTATGAGGCACTGGATATGAAGAAGTGCTTGCGCGTGATGCCAACCTCTACAGAGTTAGCACTGGCAAGCAGCACCTTACTTATTACAAGTGAATCCTTCTTTTTGTCCAACACCACGATGAAGAGAAGCAAGAGAATTTTTGGAAATGCAAAAGACTGGTGTGATCCATAAACAGTGGCTAAACTATCCACTACTTCCAAGTCCACCGCATAACTATCTACCTACGGAGGATTACATGATCAAAACCATTGAATTTTGGGTGCAGAATTATGCAACAGTACCCGATTTAACTATCAAGATGACCAATAAAATACTCAGCATGATCCTTAGAGTTTTGAAGGTGTTCAAGCATGCGGCATATACGTTTTTGAACTTCATTGGCATTAATCAAGGAACGGATATTCTTGTTTGACTTGTCTATTATTTCCTAGCCGACCCACAATAATGGCATATTATTCTAGGTTGATGTTTTTGCCGAGTACATATATGCAGATATTCGAAGAAGCCTTTTTCGCAGGATTTTTTGAAATTGATTCAGAAATCTTCTTAAAGATGTCATCCAACTTGAATGCCAGATTAGTGGCATATGAACTGAGCTTTTTCGTGGATCATAGACAACCACCACATGACGGTGTGAAAGCAGAATAGTGGAAGCAGCTAATGATACGTGAAGCCAATCTGCTTAATGAAACAGAGCAAAAAGTGTATAGAACATACTCCCGTCGACTTCCAAAGCCTGTCGGGGACGACAGAGTTTAAGAGGGGTAGTGTTGAGGGAGAATCAAGCAAAAAGAAGAAAAGAAGAAGACAAAGAAAGAAGCTTCATTAAACGATAATATTTGAAGACACATCTCTGTAGGAAGCCCTACAGGGGCGTAACACCCATCTCTGCACAGAGCCTCGTAGGGGCACATATCAAGGAAAAAGCACATAGGTGGAAGAAGGAACCAGGGCCAGGAAAGTATCCATGAAGTGCAAGAAGATAATTGGCAGGTAATAATCCTTCCGCTGACAGCGTGCGAGGTCAACAAAGTAAACAGGCTCAGAGCAATACAATAGGGTCAGATGTGTGCAACCAGGACAAATCAGAGGACCAAAAACTAGAAAGAGGTCACTGGTGGCGTGCGTGGTAGCCCGACTGAATACAGCAATCCAGATTTGTGATGTACGGGATATCAAGGGGAGAACAGAAGCAAAGGACATACCTCGGATAAGATAACCAATTGTCTGACAGTCCTTGTTGCCGCATCGACCACTGGGTGCGTGTATTCAAATCTCTTAAACAAGCTGAAGACAAGAAGTAAAGCCTGTCAAGGGACGACAGAGACAAAGAGGGGGAGAGTGTTGCAGAGCAAAGAGAGCACAAGGTAGAGAAAAAGAAGGGCCCCAAAATTTTCCGATTTGGACACCCAATTTTTGTATTATAACCATTTTTGTAATATATTTTCCGATGTAAATGCACTAGAGGAGTCCTCTAGATGCATCCCCACAGAAGATTAGTAGCTTACCCATGTAAATTAGTAGGAAATTAGCCTTTTAGTGAATAAAGTGCCGGTCTCTTGTGTGAAAGGACCATTTTTAGGGCACATGTATATGAAGGGCACATGTATAAGTCAATTGGTGTTAGGGCAACAGCTTCCCCATCCTCAAAATGTTGTCCCAGTGAAAATAGCTCAACATGAAGAAAACTTAGAGAGAGCGATAGTCCCAGCCACACCATTACCTAGTAATGAACCATATGACTCAACTTATGACCATAGTCAAGGAAACTATCCCAGTTATGAGAGCTCTATGATAGAATATGGACAAATGTACGAACCATATGCATATGGCATGGAAGCACCAAATAGTTCCTACGGGTATGAGTAGGACTATGTGTCATTGATGTACACAACCCCCAGGGCATCCATACCCGCCCGACCTATGAACAGACTGCTTGTATCTAGAGGACCATGTTATAGATGCGGAGGTGATCATTATATCAGAGAATGTACACTACCAAACCCACCACCACCACAGCGAGTCTGGGAAGGATACTGTAGTGATTGTGGTAAAGAATACCTTTTCAGAGATTGCCCCAAGAACCCCAACAAAGTTAACTCTAACGTGCAGATTAACGTGATAGAAGTGATAGAGTCATAAGGGAGTGATAAGGAGTACACTGTACCATTGAAAGCAATAACTAGAGCCAAAGCGAGAGAGACCCTAGACAAAATTGAAGAAAATGACCAAGGCGACAGAGAAATGAACATACTTACACCTCAAATAGTTGAAGACTCGGAAGAGCCTGAGAAAAGTGTTACAAGTAAACGAACACAGAGATGGAAGAACCGTAGAGATCGAATAAAGGAAAAGAAGCTACAACAATAGATGGAGAAGGAAAAAGATGAGCAAGATCAAAAAGAAAAACAGAAATTTGAAGAAGAAAATAAAACAGGAAATTATAAAAAAGAAGAGGTAGGATCAGTTTTAGCAGATCCCATGCTTGAAGAATTAGCCATGTGGATTCAGGCGTACAAGGCACGAATAAGAGCAGGACCTACCATCGAACACTATGAAAGAGAATATCCTCGAGCAGACTTAGAGAAGGAAAGGTTGGAGATATGCAAAAAATTAATTGAAGTAGCCAAACAAACCTTAGAAAAACCTATTCTTCAACTACCCAATTCACGAATTCCCAAAAAAGAATTCCAAGAATGTGTCATCCCTAAGGACCCCAAGAAACCCGAAGCAGGTGAGACACATAATGGAAATTTCTGCGAGGATAAAAGGGAAGGATCCATTGTTCTTGAAGTAGAAGGGGAATGGCCTAAAGATTTGTGGGCAAGAGTCCAAGAAGACCGATGGAAGAAAGTAGAAGGAATAGAACCATCCTTTGAGGAGTTGGAAGCAGAAGGTGAAATAGACGATTCGATACCTGAACTAAATTCAGAGGGATTATTACAAATAGACCAAACTGACAAGGATAATGACAGCATAAGGGTCTTGCCAAATTACACAGGAGAGTACGAACATAATTCGGAATTATATTGCATTTCCTCGATAAGGACAAAAGGACCAAACCCATCAGTCAAAACATTGGACATCATACAACACCTTAGAAAGGTAAAAATCCCTTGTACTCTGACGTTGGAAGAACTGTTGAGGATCAAACCACATTTGAAGGAGAAACTGACCAGCCAATTTTTAGTGAGGGAGATGAAGGAAATACTTGCCTTCCAATTACCTATAGGGGTTACACCACTAAAGCTATCTTAGATTCTGGAGCTGGAGTAGGAATTGCTACTAGAGAAATCTGGGAGAAATGGGGAAAACCAGCTTTAAGACCAACGTGCATGAAGATACAAATGGCAGACGGACACACTGAACGACCCTTGGGATTATTGGAACAGGTAATTTTTACCACTTGCGGAGTTGAATTCGAGCACACCTTAGCGATATGTCAATTTGAAAGGCCTAGCAATTATGAAATGATACTTGGAAGACCTTTCATGAGACAACTAAAGGTAGTGCAAGATTGGGGAAAAGACGCAGTATACCTACAGCATGAAGGAACCACCACAAGAATAAATCTCCACACATATACACATCAAGATGTTCCCCCCTTACAATGGAATCAGATTCATAAGGAGGAAGATAATCAGTCAATTCATAGTATAGGTTCAAGTGATCAATCGTGGATGAATGAAGACACTCATCTATGGATATGCCAAACTACGAAAAAGGAAGAAGATAGGAGGAAAGGATGGCAGCACAGGCAAGGAGTTGCTAGATCTATACAAGATCCAGCCTATATGCTTCAAATATTCCTAGATGAAGAATTTGAACCTCATGGTTGGATGGAGATTTTAGCCACTCTAGATGTGTGTGTAAATGAAGAGGTGATAACCATGAATGAATGTATTGATGAGGAAGGATATGACGTTAGTCTATACGTGGTAGTTCTTCAAGAGGCTGAAGAAGGAGAAGTAATTGAAAAAGAATGGAAAGAGGATTACGAGAGCATTGAAATGGAGCAAGAGCAAATGGAAATAGAAAGTGGAAATCAAGAAGTAAGTGTCATAACTAATGAAATAAATCAAGAACCAACACAGGAAGAGGAGCTTGGATTAGATAAAGCAAAAAATGAGGAAGGAAACAAGCCTCAAGACCAATTTGAAGTGCCCGCCCACTTCAAAAAATATGAAGTAGAAGAGAGAAGAATTGCTATTCAAATGCCAAAACAAGAAGCACAGCCAGGAATAGCATATGACAATAAAGAACAGACCAAAAAAATAGTAGTAACCTTAGAGGAAGGAGAAGAACGATGTACTTTTATAGAACAGGATGTCTCTATGGAGGAAGAACAAGAGTTAATACGCCTCATAAGGGAATACAGGGATGTCTTTGCCTGGACATATAAGGATTTGAAAGGAGTAGACCCTTCCATATGTGCCCATAAGAATCCCTATGACATCTGAAGCTAAACCTTCCAAACAAATACCATACACATATAATGATGTTTAGTCAGCAAAGATTAAAGAAGAGATAGGTAAACTGTTAGATGTTGGGTTCATATATGAGATTGAGCACACGGAATGGGTGTCACCTTTGGTGGTCGTACCGAAAAAGAATGGTAAGTTAAGAGTATGCATAAATCTGAAAAAAGTAAATGCTGTCACCATAAGAGATAGTTACCCATTGCCCATCATGGATCATCTTTTGGAAAGAGATGCAGGGAAGGAAGTTTATAGTTTCTTAGACGGCTTTTCAGGGTATAATCAAGTAGTCATTGCTCTTGAGGACCAACATAAAACAACCTTTGCAACTGAATGGGGAGTGTACGCCTTTAGAGTCATGCCTTTCGGCCTAACCAATGCCCCAGCCACTTTCGAAAGATTGATGTGCCATGTATTCAAAGAGTTCCTGAGAAAGAGTATGGAGGTATACGTGGATGATTTATGCACTTATTCAGCTATACGATCAGAGCATATCCCTGAACTAGGAAAGATCTTTGCCAAATGTCGACAATATAGAGTATGCTTCAACCCAGAAAAATGTGTCTTCATGGTTCGACAAGGAAAGATATTAGTACATATGTCTCTAAAAATGGAATTTCAACTGATGAAGACAAAATCAAAGTAATTCTGGATTTACCGAGACCAAAGACTACTAAAGAAGTACAAGCATTTATGGGACATTGCAGTTACTACCGAAGATTTATACATATGTATGCCATAATTGCTAGACCTCTTTATGCATTAACTCAGTTTAACTGGACTGAAGAATGTGAAAAGGCCTTTAACAAATTAAAGAGCTGATTGAGTTCAGCCCCAATCCTTCGAGTACCTAATTGGAACAAGCCCTTTCACATTCATGTAGATGCTTCCAAGTTGGCCATTGGTTGCATCCTAGCTCAACCCGCAGATACAGGAAAGTTAGATCACCCTATAGCCTATGCCAGTAGACAATTGAATCAAGCAGAATGCAATTATACCACGACTGAAAGAGAAGGCCTAGGAATGGTATACGCAGTAAAGAAGTTTCGACACTACTTATTGGCAAACAAATTCAAATTCTTCATTGATCATCAAGCCCTACTGTACTTAGTCAATAAGCCTTGTAATATGGGACGACTAGTACGATGCTTTCTATTGTTCATGGAATTTGATTTTGAAGTCGTAGTCAAGAAAGGAAATACCTACATAAGAGCAGATCACCTATGAAGAATGACACATGGAGAACCACCCATAGGAGTACCGGATGATCTGCCTGACACGTACCTGTTCAACCTCGAAGTATGTCCCCAATGGGCAGAAAAGTTGATCCCAATACTCACGCATGGACCTAAAGATGGGATCACACCAAACCGAACTCAAGACCTATGGAAGACTAAAAACCTTCATATCATTGCTGGAAGTTTGTATCACCAAGACTCAAGTGGATTACTCATAAGATGCATAGAAGAAGAGGAACAAGAAATGTGGCTTCAAAAAGCACATGTAAATCAATGGAAAACTCATCTAAATGCCTTGACCCTACTTATTTATGAGGAACTGGATATGAAGAATTGCTTGCACGTGATGCCAAATATGCCAAGTCAGCGACGGTTCCAAAAAAAAGAAAACAGCCATCTCTATTGACGAAGTAGGAACCAGCTCAAAGACACCTATGAGAGGAACTAAATGCCTTAGAGAGGAAGAAGCCCAGGCTACACCCCAATCAAAGAGGACACGCACATTGCCAAAGATTCCTGGGACCCAACAACCAATTACGAAAAGAGATATCTCTACTGCCCTAGAGGAAACACATCAGTTTATGCAGGGGCAAGTAAATTTAAGTATTCAAGGTCACCATTTGTTGAAGCTCAAAGTCAAGGACAAAGCATGGAAGCACATCAAAAGGTGGACACACAAGGAAAGGGAGCAAGTAGGGAGCTCCAAGAAGTGTATGTCAAATTTTCAGAAGAATCCCCTACAAAAATAGTGATTTTCATCACTAAAAACCATTGTAAATACCATTATCTATTTTTAGTAACTCCATTTTGTTCAAGCCGAGGAGTCCTCAAGCTTGAGGAGTATTAGAAGTACCATCGTACCAATTTTCATATTTTTTAGATCTCGTTTGAGCCCTCAAATAAGCCCTGGAACCTAATTTTTAACTAGGCCGGACACTAGGTCTGAACAGGGCCAAAGCTAGTCAAAAACTATAAAAGGAGCTAGAGAGCTCATTTTTGAGGTTAGATTGTAATTGAAACGAACTTGTAAGAGCTATTGAAAGTAATCTAAAGAACTCCATTGATTCTCTCTCTTTGTCTTGCCGTGTGTGCGCGTGTGTGTGTATGTGTGTGCATGCTTGTGTGCTTCTCACTCACGCACTTGTGCCGCCACTTGCTCGAGGTCTTCATACCATCCTCACGTCTTCCCGGATTGACATTAAAGGAGGTGCTACTCATCACTGAGCTACACCAAATTTTGGCGCCGTTGCCAGGGATCGAGCTTTGAGGACGAGCGTGTGATGGTAAGACGTAGAGTGGACGCGTTGGAGTTGTAGGTATTTTCTTCACTCTCATCGTTTTTCTTTTACTTTCTTCTCCATCCTCATTTCCATCATCATCATCACCATCTCCCACCTCCATCTCCATCATCGCGAAAATTTCTATTTTTTGATCATATCACCTTCCCCACCTCATTTCCCTCATTTCACTTGTGAGAGAGAGCGAGAGAGCAATATTGTGTGTGCGTATTTTGCATGTTTCTTGAGTTTCATTGCAGGTTCTTGCTGTACCATCATCCCCAGCAGTGTGCGCAGGTATGACAGGCTCTGCACAGGTCCCGGGACGACGACCTCTGTCTGTCGCGACAGACAGAAAAACTTTAAATTTTGTGAATGCATGTTTAGCACGGTAACCTACACCATTAGGGCACTCTAAAGCACTAGAAGTTTCTCAAAAATTTGCGTTTTTTCAGTCTATCGCGACAGACAGCGTCTATCGCGACAGACTGAAATTTCGCGACAGACAGCGTCTATCGCGACAGACTGAAATTTCGCGACAGACATCGTCTATCGCGACAGACTGAAATTTCGCGACAGACAGCGTCTATCGCGACAGACTGAAATTTCGCGACAGACAGCGTCTATCGCGACAGACTGAAATTTCGCGACAGACAGCGTCTATCGCGACAGACTGAAATTTCGCGACAGACAGCGTCTATCGCGACAGACTGAAATTTCGCGACAGAAAGCGTCTATCGCGACAGACTGAAATTTCGCGACAGACAGCGTCTATCGCGACAGACCGAAATTTCGCAACAGACAGCGTCTATCGCGACAGACACCGTCTATCGCGATAGACAGACATTTTCGGCAAAAAGATTAAGGGGAAAATTTTTGGAAATTTAGGCTAAATTTTGGGCATATTTGCACTCTCAAGTACTCATATACTTACAAAGGCCTTAGAAAATGCATTAAAACCCCTGAAAAGTTCTGTTTGTCTAGTCAACCCCTAAACCCTGAACGGTCATAACTTTTTCATACGAAATCCATTTTCTGAGCTCTAGGGCTTGTTGGAAGTGACACACAGAAGGGTAGAAACACCAAGGGAGCTCTATAGGAAATTTCTAGCAATACAAAAGGGGGAACAAGGGTCATTAAAAAAGTGTCTGAAATAAATTGTCTGTCAATTGAAAGGTCTACTTGGAGCTAACCTTGGGATTTATGTAGGCCTATTGAGAAGCAATTGAGAGTATCCAAGCAAGGGTGTTGCGCACGCTTGAGAATCAACTTCTCGAGCACTAAAGAGCAAGGTTCGGCAAGAAAGGTCGGAATATTCTCAACTCCTCTTCGTCAATTCCTAGCTTAGGCTAAGAACGATTAGAAGTAGGAGTAAGTCAGGGCGGCGATAGGCCACTATCAAGTTGAAGACTACCTAAAAACTCAAGTTCAAGCTAAAAACTTAATCTCTATACTGTCGACAACATAAAGGAAAGAACCTAACGTGGAACGATCAACCTGAAAGTACGAAGAACATTCAAGTATTCCTGACGACGTAATAGCAGACAAGACTTTAAACACGAGGAATAACTAAAAAGAATCAAGTGACTGGTACCAATTGATCGGCAACGAGGTTGTACTCTGGGCAAAGAATTGGGCTACTTAGATAGGCATATGAACCTTAGATCAGGACGACACCTAGTAAGAGAGAGACAAAGCCTTAGGTCTTCAGAGGCTAGTGTCAATCACACTGCAAGGTCTTGGGCTCAACAGTTGAGTCACCACTCTCATTACCCTAGCTCTGATACCAGTGAATCAGGGATGTCTCAAGGTATGGACAGACCTACGGGAAGTTCAGGTGTGCCCTACTTGTACAGGGTAGAAGGCCCTTACAAAACACAGTTGGAATACCTTAGGACCAACCGATTAGGTGCGAGCATCTATGAGGACGGCCTAGGAAGATCTGTGGTCCAGATTAAAAACCCTGACCAATCCATAGGACTAGAGCACCCAGCTGTCAAGTTTGAAAACGGTGCATACCTGGACAAGGAAGGAACCATATACGTAGTCACCAATCATCCAGATAGGACAGATGGATTTGGAAATGTAATTTCAGAAGCGGACTTAGGTGACTTGGAACAAGGAAACATGGGAGTGGAACCTAGAACCCCTCGAGGTAAATCAGTTCTCACTAGGATTATCACGCCTGAGTGGGTCCCCCAAGATAACAAGTGCATAGATTTGCTTCTCAATCGAGAAACGGACGAAGCCTTTTGGAGGTATAAACCGGATCACCCAACTGATATAGGAACAATCATGATCTATGAGTTTAAGGATCCAGATAGCCCAGGTAGAGTGACCTACTTAGACCACACTTCGGAGAGGATCTTTGTGGTGACAGAAAATGATAGGCATGCTTACACTTGGAAGGGCGAATTCATTTTCCCCCAACCAAGATCAAATGTATCCTATGGTCACCCTGGAGCTGGAACATCCCAGGCTCATGGTATGCAAAGAGACAGAAGTAAAGATAGACCAGAAGTAAGTTTTGCCAATCCAGTGGGCAGAGAAAGAACGAGGACAGAGACGAATAGGGTAGAACCTGAGATGCTTAGAGCTCACAGGAACCAAAGAAATGTAGATGGATTCCCTTTGCCGAGGCCTAGAGAGCATATAAGAACATTGAGACCAACCCAGCTAGTGAAGTCCATGAAGAATTACTTTGATGGCACAGGAGATCCCTATGATCATGTGGTGGAATTCAAGCAAGTCTTGAGAGCTGAACAAGTGGAGGACCTGTTCACACAGTACAATGCCTTCGGTCTAACCCTTAGGAACACAGCACTTACATGGTTTCAGCCATTAGATGAGCGGCAGTTCAGGAGCATAGACCAACTCCTAGAGGCATTCATTGTAGAGTTCTCTAAGAGCGGCATAAGACACAATACCTCCTCATTAATTCACAGCTTCAAACAGACCCCCCAAGAGACTGTCAGATTGGCCGGAAGAAGGTTTAGACAATATCTTGAAAGGTGCCCTATTTCGGAGCTACCCACATCTGCTAAACAAGTAGCCTTATTCCTTGACGGATTGCTGAGTACGAAATTGAGATCCTATGTGTATCTGAAAGATCCTAGGACTATAGAAGAGTGTGTACGCATGTGCATTGACATTGAAGATAACCTAGGGGAAGAACTAGAGCTTTCCAAAATCTACAAAGATTCAGATGGTGCATCTAGTCAATCTTCCACACAATCTACATCAATTGAGGAACTCGCAGAGAAAGTAGCTCAGAGATTAGGTGTAACTAGCAAACAAATCCCAAGGTTTGCTCCTGTGAAAAGGTGCTATACATGCGGGGGCGACCACATGGCAAACGTGTGTCCCATTATGGCTCAACCCCAGGTCAATCCAAATAGCCAATATTGCACCATAGAACGAAGATACACCAATCACACCGCACAAGATTGCCCATACAACAAGCAGGCAGTTAGGCAACCCTACCCTCAGCCATACCCGCAGCAAGGAAGATACCAGAACCCGTATCCTCCACAACCATATGGTAGGCCACAACAAAATTACCAACCACAATACCAAAACCAACAAAGGCCTCAACCTGTGCTAGCACAACAACCCCCAACCCCAGCTAACGTGATCCCGATAAAGTATACTGCTGCAGAAGAGAACCTGAATAGAGCCATAGTGCCAGTAACCCCATTGATCTCAGAAAGTGACCCGAGTGACCATAGCTTTGATTCTACACATGTCGATAGTCCCCAGGCTTACTACATGCAGTCTCCAGAACATGGTGAGTCCTACTATAGTGAAGAACCGAGTGAACCTAGTTGGGAGTCAGATTACACGAACGTCATGTATGCAAACCCCAATCCTAGGCCTCAATCCAGGCAAGTAAGACCTCCATTCCCAAGAGGACCGTGCTACAGATGCCAAGGAGATCACCTCATTCGTGATTGTCCTTTGCCTCCACCTACACAACCCCAGTCAGTAACGATCCAGGGCTTTTGCCAAGATTGTGGAAAAGAGCATCTTTTACGAGATTGCCCAAAGAACCCCAATAATATGCCAAAAATCACGCCTATCAACGTTATTGGGTTAGTAGTAGATTCCACAGGAAGTGTCACTTCCACTGCTCCCGTACAGGTAGTCACTAGAGCTCAAGCATTGCAGCAAAACCAAGGGGTAGGCCAGGAAAAGAGCCCAGATGCTAGCGATACTGAGAGCCAAAATAAAAAGAGAACAAGAGCGTGGAGAGATAGTCGCGAACGCATGAAAAGGCAATGGGCGAAGAAGATGAGTGAACTTGAGGAAAGTATACGAGAAACCAAGGCTAAAATCATAGAGATCACATCTCAATCGCACTCTCATACATTTCCACCGCTACCATCCCCATCACCCTCCATCCCTCCACCCTCTAAGACACCACACGTAACCCACCCACCACCCCGAACATGATCAATATTAGCTGATCCCATTCCGGAAGACATAGACATGATGCTTAAAGCATATCAGGCCAGAATCCAAGAAGGGCCAAACGTCACGGATCATGACAAGTGCTATCCTAGAGCTGACCTAGAGATAGAAAGAACCAAACTGTGCGCGAAAATGGTCACACTGGCTCAGACTATGTTTGAAGCCAGTCGCCTTTTCAATTACTCGGGCTCAGCCAAAACGCAATTACACTTGGATGGATTCCTAGAGAAGTTAGAGGGAATAATTGCAAGATCTGCCAAGGAAGAAAAAAATCAAGAAAAAGATAAAGCAAGCAAAAACATGAACCATCCCCCATCGGAAGCTTATGTGCCAAATTCCATGGAACCAGACAATTCCCCCTCCCTAGAGCGAATAGAGAGGTTAATGGCACAATCAGAAAAGGAACCTGCCCCTCAAAGAAAGGAAAGGGCAAGAGAACGGATAAGCCAGCCTTTTCAGGAAGCCCATGTGCCTCCTCAAGAAGCTTATCTTCCCCCCCAAAAGGCAGATGAGCCTCCCTCGGAAGCTCACGTACCTCCACAGTCTGCCTACATTCCTTCTCAGGGAGTGTATGAGCCTGCTCGGAAGAGTAATAGAATAAGCAATCCTCCCCAAGAAGCTTGTGCTCCAGCCATTTATGAGAGCAAGGAGAGAGCCAACGATAGAACAAGCCCTCCTTCCCAGGTTGCTTATGTGCCCAATTCCACGGAGCCAGACACTTCTTCTTCTATGAATCGGTTTGCACCAGACTTCCTACGAGAGATTCAAGAAGACAAATGGGATAACGAAAGCGAGGTCGCCCCTCCTTTTGAACTTGTGGACGATGCACACGACCAATTCCCACAAGACATCCCATCTATTTACGGGGAACATGAGAGTGCTCAGTCTCATGAGAGATTGGACTTTGAGTCTAATTCCATACAAGAGTTACCCCACTTCACAGGCCCATGGGAAGCAAAGTCCACATGTATGAGAGCACCCACAGTCATGGTAAGGAACGACGACTCAGTCATACCAAGGAACACGGAGGTAGTAACGAACACCAAGGTGCAACGCGATCTCACTTTGGAAGAACTGCCTGAGGATAGACTAAACGCGCGGAAATGTGCAGCCAGTCGAGTAACTGAAGTTGCAAAACCTCATTCCCGGGCAGGATCCCATAGGACAGTGCCAGAAATTCCCTTGGATAAGATAGGAGATATGTGTGAAGGCGAAGAAGGGAACACCTATCTTCCCATTACCTACCAGGAGTACACCACCAAGGCGATTTTGGACTCAGGTGCAGGAGTTGCAATTGCCACCACCTCCTTATGGAAGCGTTGGGGCAAGCCAGCACTCAGGCCAACGAGGATGAAATTGCAGATGGCCGATGGTCACATAGAGAGACCCTTAGGATTGCTAGAAGGGATAACTCTCACCACTTGTGGTGTCGAGTTTGAGCATAGTTTTGCTATATGTGACTTCAGCAAAAATCATGCCTATGAGATGATTTTGGGAAGACCATTCATGCGACAGTTGCAAGTGGTACAGGATTGGGGAACCAATTCTTTGTACCTGCAGCACTTGGGTGTTACAACCAAAGTTAATCTCAAGGATTACTCTCATAGAGATGTCCCTCCTATCCAGTGGAATCCCATCCATAGAGCCAAAGATGATACAGAATCGGTGCGTTCCATAGGGTCAGGATCCTCATGGATGCATGAAGACACTCACTTATGGATGTGCAAAGTAGCAGTAGAGGAAGAGAAGAGAGAAAAAGCCAGAGAAATAGGTGCGAAAGAAACCCATAGATCAATCCAAGACCCAGCCTATGCACCTGTAGTTTTCCCAGACGAGGAATTCGAACCCCATGGCTGGGCGGAAATTTTAGCAACCATGGACGTAGCCATCAATGAAGAACAATGGACACCTCACTGTGATGAGGATGGCTATGACATTTCAGTCTTCTCCATAGAGCCAATCATGGGAGAGGCAGTTTTAGAAGAATGCGAACCTAGCCCTGATGCATTTGAGGATGCAAGTGACTCCGATCTAGAGTCAATCATTATGGACCCACCATTTGCATCAGATGAAGAATACTTCCATGAAGTAGAATTTCAACCCCAGGGGCATGGAGAGCTTACAAATGAGGTAAGATTAGCAACACACGTGACCCCGAAGGAAGAAGGAAAGAAACGAAAGAAGAGAGAAGCCTTACCAGAAGAGGAAGAATCTTTGTTTGAGGTCCCAGAAAATTTTAAGAAGTATGAGATAGATGACAGGAGGGTCATGATTAGAATGCCCAAACGAGAGGCACAATCAGGAGAGGCCTATGATAACAAAGAAACTACCAAGAAAATAGTAGTGGCCATAGAAGAAGGAGAGGAGAGATGCACGTACATAGGCCATGACCTGACAGAAGAAGAAGAGCACGAATTGATTGCCTTGCTAAGAGAATACAGAGATGTATTCGCTTGGAGTTACAAGGACTTGAAAGGTGTTGACCCTGACATATGCTCACACACTATCCCCATGACCTCAGATGCCAAACCCTCTAAGCAAAAGCCTTATACATATAACGATAATTACGCTGCTAAAATCAAGGAAGAGATAGATAGACTGGTCGAAGCTGGATTTATCTATGAAATTGAGCACACTGAGTGGGTATCACCCATCGTAGTGGTGCCCAAGAAGAATGGCAAACTGCGCGTGTGCATTAACTTGAAAAAGGTTAATGCAGCCACAATTCGAGATAACTATCCACTTCCCATCACAGAACATCTCTTAGAAAGAGTGGCAGGCAAGGAAGTGTATAGCTTCCTTGATGGATTTTCGGGCTACAATCAAGTAGCCATAGCTCTAGAGGATCAGCATAAGACAGCCTTTGCCACAGAATGGGGCATTTTTGCTTTTAGAGTAATGCCATTTGGGCTTACCAATGCACCAGCTACCTTCCAGAGGTTGATGTGCCATGTGTTTAAGGAGTTCCTGAGGAAGAGTTTAGAAGTCTATGTTGATGACCTTTGTGCTCATTCCAATGTTAGACAAACCCACATTCCTGAACTCAGACAAATCTTTGACAAATGTAGAGAATATCAAGTCTGCATGAACCCAGAAAAATGCATTTTTATGGTCAGGCAAGGCAAGATTCTAGGACACATAGTGTCAAAGAATGGCATATCTACCGACGAAGAAAAAGTGAGAGCCATAGCAGAGCTACCTAGGCCAAAGAATGTCAAAGAAGTACAAGCTTTCATGGGGCACTGTGGTTATTATCGACGATTTATACACATGTATGCTGTCATTGCAAAGCCCATGTACGGACTTCTGACAAACTTTGAGTGGACGGATGAATGTGAGAATTTCTTCCAAGAGCTTAAACGAAGATTATGTTCAGCACCAATCTTGACCACACCAGATTGGAATAAGCCATTCCATGTTCATGTGGATGCATCCAATTATGCCATTGGATGTGTGCTTGCACAACCTACTGGTGAAGGTAATATGGATCTTCCAATTGCCTATGCCAGTAGACAATTGAATGCGGCTGAACGGAATTACACCACTACAGAGCGAGAAGGATTAGGCATGGTATATGCAGTTAAGAAATTTAGACACTATTTGCTTGCAAATAAGTTTAAATTTTTTACTGATCATCAGGCATTGTTATATCTTGTAAACAAGCCATGCAATACAGGAAGATTAGTAAGATGGTTTCTCTTGCTAATGGAATATGATTTTGAGGTTGTGGTAAGAAAAGGGAGGACCCATTTGAGAGCTGATCATCTTTCTAGGCTTACATCGGGAGAGTATCAGATGACCTTCCTGATGCTTACTTGTTCAATTTGGAAGTGGTGCCGCAGTGGGCTAAGCCATTGGTACCAGTATTGACATACGGGCCTAATCATCCAGTGGTAAACACACGGAATAGAGAGATCGTAAAAGCCCAAAAGTATCACATCATGGCAGGAAGCATGTACAAGCACACAGATCAAGGGATCTTGGCTTGTTGCGTAGAAGAGGATGAGTACGCTAAATGGTTGCAATTAGCACATGTAGGTGCGTTAGAGCAACACTACTCAAAGCAACGAACTTTACAGACCCTAAAGAGACTCGGAGTACATTGGCCAACTATGGAAGCTGATGCCCAAAAGTTGTGCAAGGAATGCCCAATCTGTTGCACTAAACCACCTGTGGAACATGCCACTCTCTATCAAGTCTCCATTGTGCCAGATTGGAGTGAACCTCTAGTATCCTTCTTGAGGACAAACACATTCCCTCCAGACATGACTCTAGCTAGGAAAAGGAGTTTAGAACAAGAAGCCCAGGATTATTCACTCATTGGTGATAATCTATATAAGCGTGGTAAAGATGGTTACCTGAGGCTATGTGTCCATGAAAGTGAGTATCTTAAGATCTTAGAAACTGCTCACCAAGGTGTAGCAGGAGGACACTTTGGACCGGATCGGGTGATCAAGGCAGTCCTATTTGCGGGCTTCTGGTGGCCTACCCTTCACATGGATGCACATACCTATGTGAAACGGTGTGATGTCTGTCAGAGGACTCAGTATCCTATACGCAAAGATGAGATGCCACTGAAACCTATGATGGGTGGACGTGCATTTTCTAAGTGGGGAATAGACTTCGTAGGTCCTATCAATCCCCCAGCCAAGGGTTCTCATGCGGAATACATCATTGTTGCAACAGATTATCTCACCAAGTGGGTAGAGGTAAAAGCTACGACAAAGAACGATGCTCAGACAACTGCCAAATTCTTGTTTGAGAATGTATTCACAAGATACGGGCTACCTATCGAGCTGGTAAGTGATAGAGGCACTCATTTCTTAAATGAAGTGATTGAAAATCTACTCCAAGAATTCTTGGTAATACACAAGAAGTCTGCCCCCTATCACCCTCAAGCTAATGGACAAGCTGAGAGCACTAATAAGATCTTATGCAATGTACTGACAAAATTAGTGAACACTAAACGCTCTGATTGGGACAAACAGCTACACCATGCTGTTTGGGCATACCGAGTTGCCTACAAAACGGTACTCCAAGCCACCCCCTTTCAGATGGTATTCGGCCAAAACGCTGTGCTACCCTTGGATTTCCTGATTCCTACGTTGAAAGTAGCACAAGAGCACGAATGGACAGGTCATGAGCTCTCCTCTAGGATCTTTGACCTTGAACGATTAGGAGAAACAAGACTGAGAGCCGCTGCAGGAATATATGCAGCCAAGAAGAGACAGAAGGCATACTTTGATGCCCACGTAAAGGATAAGGGTTTGAAAGCAGGAGATCTAGTTTTAGTCTATACACTGAAACAACACGCAAGGAAGCTAGAAAAGAGAGGCTACGGACCAATGATCATCAATAGGATCTCCACGAGCGGAGCAGTACAACTAGCCACGTTAGAAGGTGATGTTCTCCCAAACTATATTAGCGGTTGCAGAGTCAAGTTGTATCAGGAACCCCTCACGGAGGAAATGCTCAGCCGACTCAACACTGCTAAGAAACGCAAAGAGGAAGAAAAGCGAGTTCGAGAAGAAGCTCAAGCAAAAGCTTTAGAACGCATCAGAAGGATGAAGTTACGAAGGCAAGGCCGAGATCAGACTAGAACAGATGACAATGCAGATCAAGGATATCCTATGGCCATGTGTGAAGTCGCAGGAACAAGCTCGCATAGGATAATTGATCGACGTCCCTTCATAACCCTAGATATAGGACAAGGAAAGAGTGCAAGGACCGTAAGAGCCTTGATTGACTCAGGTGCAGCCACTAGTGCTGTTAAATTGTCTTACTGTCAAGAGTTGGAGTTAACTGTCAATCCTATGGAAGCGTATCTCATAGGATTGGGCGGCGTGGAAACCCCTTGCATGGGCGAGGTGGAACTTCCCCTCTACATTCATGATGAGGCAATGACAGTTAAAGTACTAGTGTGTCAAGATGAGGATCTCACTGAACCCCTTGTCTTGGGTCAAGACTGGATCTATGACCAAGCAGTCCACTTGAACCTAAGAAGTGGACTTCTTCAGATTTGGGTCAATCATAGTCGAATTACAGTAGAGTTAGATAATGGAGCACTCAAGGAACTAGGAAAGGCACAGACTCCTGGTCCTTCCAGGAATACACATGAAGATGACCATGTTGTTCTTGTCTAAAACTATGTGTTGCAGAGGAATGATATTCGCAAAAAAGGAGTCAGAGATGCAAAGGAACTCCCTTCTTTTCCAAGGGCCAGAAGGAGGCAGCAACTAAGGGCAAATCAATCACTAAAGACTCCCCGGACGAGAGACCAAAAGAACGCGCGAAGCAGAACAACTCAACCGATGAAGCAGATATGGGTACGCAAAGGAGAGCAACCACCAACCTTGCCCCCACAAATTCCATCCATGCAAACCAACCAGGCCAGAAGACGAAGGAAGCAGCTCAGACAAGCTCAATCACAAGGTATCCAACAAGTTTGGGTGCCTAAGAAGTTAGCTGCAGCTCAACAAGGGCAATTACAGATGTGGGTACCTAAGAAGCTCCTACATCCACAACAACCTTTGTTCTCCCACATGCAAAAGGTTTCAACAAAGAAGCCAAAAAGAGAAAAGGGTAAGAACCACGTACAGAGACCAAAGGAAGATCAAATCAGCTCTTCAACATTAGTAAGAAGACATGCAAAAAGGATATGGGTTTGGAAGCCAAAAGTGCAAGTAGTCTCCACCGAACCAAAGCGTCAACCACACTGGATACCACAGTTCAGAAAGCATCCAATAAGAAAGACGCCTGAAGTGACCTCTACAGTGCCAAATGATGTTCTAAAATGGACTCCAATAAGGAGGATCACATCAGTTCGAGACTCAATGGATACCTCTACCAAGATCGACATCAATCTCCACAAATGACATCAAAAGCCTCGAACGAGCAACAACCATGTGCTCCTTGCACAACCTTGTCCTTTGCACCATTCAGGTCATGCATTTCCAAAGTATGCATTAATATAGGGCCACATTACACGGCCGTGCATAGCCACACTTGAGAATCCCACGCACAAGAGCACAGTGACATATGTCAAATATTTCTATTGATACTAACTTTTGTGTTCTTGTTTTGTGATATCCTTTTCTCTCTCAAAAAAAAAAAAAAAAAAAAAAAGGGGGGAGAAAGAAAAGTGGGAGAGAGCTTGTTCCCAGGTTTGGCTTATGAAACATGAATGAGTCACGCTTAGTTGAAGGTGGAACTGTTGATTACTAGGCATTTATCAATTTGGATAGAAGTGTGTCTCGGCCAGCAGTGAGATTATTGCTGCCTTATCTGGAATGAAGAGCTTGAAGGTCCGCAACTTGAGTGAGGCTTAACTACTTCATGTACCAGAGCATCCAAGGAGATATCTGCAAAAGGTAGTTCTGAAGGAGAAGACTCCTGCATATGAGGAGAGAGGATCCACCACTCAAAAGATCTCATCAGTGGACAATCAACATGGACATTCATCAACAATGTTCCATCCCAAAGGCCGAGCGTACAACACGAAGAGACAAACATCCATCAACCTTCTCCATGGTAAGTATCTTTACTCTGGAAACACCATAACCATGATAGTTTAGGAAACCTCTTCGTCAGCATACCCTTGAGCACTTAGCTCAAGACCCGCAATTCTTGCACCATACTTCTTGCCATGCATTATCCAAGTACGCATACGTAGGGCCACATTACAAGGCCATGCACAAGGCACATAATTTGTTCAACCCATGCACTAATGCACTTAACCATCATCCATTATGGGTTACAAGTATTTGGCACGAAAACTATGAAAGCCATCTTTGGAAGAATCAGAGGACATCACGGTGACCACTACAAGAACAAGGGAGCCATCCACCACCGAGAGTTGCTCACAATCAACATTGACCACATCCTTTGAGCAGCTAGCAGTTTTGGAAAACTCACAAATGCACCACCCAGATGGAATACAAGGCAGAAGTACGTACAAAGGGACTACAAACTGCAAGAGATAACAGTGGCAAAGTGAAGAACCAGACAAACGACCAGGATACATTGGGAAGAGGGATCGCCCCTGGTGGACGCAAAGGACGCTACCTCTCAACGTACTACATGGAACGACCACCACAACAAGGGTCTGTCAGGGACGACAGACTCGAGAGGGGGGGGAGTGTTGAAGCTCAAAGTCAAGGACAAAGCATGGAAGCACATCAAAAGGTGGACACACAAGGAAAGGGAGCAAGTAGGGAGCTCCAAGAAGTGTATGTCAAATTTTCAGAAGAATCCCCTACAAAAATAGTGATTTTCATCACTAAAAACCATTGTAAATACCATTATCTATTTTTAGTAACTCCATTTTGTTCAAGCCGAGGAGTCCTCGAGCTTGAGGAGTATTAGAAGTACCATCGTACCAATTTTCATATTTTTTAGATCTCGTTTGAGCCCTCAAATAAGCCCTGGAACCTAATTTTTAACTAGGCCGGACACTAGGTCTGAACAGGGCCAAAGCTAGTCAAAAACTATAAAAGGAGCTAGAGAGCTCATTTTTGAGGTTAGATTGTAATTGAAACGAACTTGTAAGAGCTATTGAAAGTAATCTAAAGAACTCCATTGATTCTCTCTCTTTGTCTTGCCGTGTGTGCGCGTGTGTGTGTATGTGTGTGCATGCTTGTGTGCTTCTCACTCACGCACTTGTGCCGCCACTTGCTCGAGGTCTTCATACCATCCTCACGTCTTCCCGGATTGACATTAAAGGAGGTGCTACTCATCACTGAGCTACACCATTACAGACAGGCAAGCAAAGAAAGAAGACAAAAAGATAACAAACAAACCCCTGAACAAGTGGCCAGATATAAAGAATTAGGTTTAGAAGATTCTAGCTCTGATGCAGAATCTAGTCACGAGAAAGACACCCTGGACACTAACATAAAGTCTGAAACTCACAATGAGGAATGGACAGAGATTAATCAAGTCTAAGTCACGCCATACAACCAATAGGGACAGGCAAAGAGCCAAGAACCCATTGAACCAGAGCACGTCATGCAATTGAATGATAAGTCAAAGATCAGTATCAAGGAAGCTCCAATAACTAATAAAGATGCAAAACCACCTATCAAAGAGGAAATACAAACTCCAGTGGACCAAGAATCAGGCCGACAACCAAATAAGGAGCCAATTGTGATCGATGTACCTGATGATACATCTCAAGGTAAGATTGACCACATGGAAGCTGAGCCAAGGATCAAACTTCATATTAGGCAGCCCCATGATACCACATTACACGTGGCACAAGGGAAAGACATGACAACAGGAGCAGAACCTAGTATCCCTACCATTGGTTAAATGTGGATGTAACTCAATTGAAACCGGTTGTCAAGCAAATGATCCAGGCGGCCATGGATACACAACAACAAATGATGGATAGAGATGCGGATTATGATAAGGACATGTGAGAAAAGAATCAATTTCAAATCATGAGTGAACAACTATCCGCAAAGCTCATCCAGGCTCAGAAAGAGATTGCCGCCAAAGAAAGGGAGTTACTCGCAGTAAAGACACAATGTGATACATTGATGAACCGGCGTCATCAGCTACAAACACAACTAAAAGGATTACAAAGACTGCATGAAGCCAGTGAAGTAGACAAAGAGAGAATGAAAGCTAGAAGTAATCTGCTCGAGACACAACTAAAGGTGTACATGGAGGAAAATGACAATGTACGAAACAGAAATAAAGAATTGATGAAGTCATTGCTACATGATCAACCTATCGAAAAACAAGAGACTACAGATATTGACCAGAAAGAATTAAGAGATCAGATTGAGAAATATGCAAATTTGTTGAAATACGAGCAAGCATTGAGAGCAGAATGGGAACATAAGTACATTCAAGACACCAATGAGCTCAAAAAGCAACTGAATACGGCCAATGGCAAACTTGCCGTGAGTTATAGTGAAAACATGATCAGATAGCAGAAATTGGCAATGAGTTGCTTGCGACAAAAGAAGCTCTAAGGGCAGCAATGCAAGAAATAAAAGAAAAGACTGACCGACTTACAAAATTAAACGTTATAGCAACAAAGCCAACACCAATTGGGACACCAGTAGAGCCGAGGCAAGAAAATCCTACTGACGAGGTAGAGGTACGTCCTCTATCTCCCCCGATTTATAATTCTCCAATAAAAGATCAGGTGGCAGAACCATGTGATGATCATCCAATGCCATATACTGTAGAAATAAGTCAGAAGGAACGGGCACTATTGGTGTCCCGATTGACTGAGAATTTTGAAAATGAAGTCATCAAAGTCATGAAAGAAGCAAAGATTAAAGGTAAAGATTTGGAGACGATCATGAAGCCTTTCAACATTCCTTATGGACTATTGAAAGAGAAAACAAGACAATACATAAAGAAGATGACACAGAAAGTTCCAGAGGAACAATTGCAGTTCAAAAATGACACGTTCAACTATACTCAAGAAGAGTTTGAAGCAGCACAGCCTGTTTGGAGAAGAAAATTTTTGGAGAAACATCCTACATTACGGGTAGCAAGCAGCACCTTACTTATTACAGGTGAATCCTTCTTTTTGTCCAACACCACGGCGAAGAGAAGCAAGAGAATTTTTGGAAATGCAAAAGACTGGTGTGATCCATAAACAGTGGCTAAACTATCCACTACTTCCAAGTCCACCGCATAACTATCTACCTACGAAGGATTACATGATCAAAACCATTGAATTTAGGGTGCAGAATTATGCAACAGTACCCGATTTAACTATCAAGATGACCAATAAAATACTCAGCATGATCCTTAGAGTTTTGAAGGTGTTCGAGCATGTGGCATATACGTTTTTGAACTTCATTGGCATTAATCAAGGAACGGATATTCTTGTTTTTGACTTGTCTATTATGCCTAGCCGACTGTTGAGAGCAGTATGGGCACCCAAGGACTGACTAGACAAGGAAGTCAGTGGAGAGAGTCAGTGCGAGGTGAAGGATTAAGTAGACAAAGCAGTCGACGCAAATCTGGCAGATAGGCCCTTCAAATTTTTCCAAATCAACATCTTTATAACAATGATTCTTATCACTAACAATCATTGTAAATACCATTTCATATTTTTGTAGCTCCATTTTGTGCAAGCCAAGGAGTCCTTGAGCTCGAGGAGCCTTAGAAGTGCCTACATCAATTTTCGTATTTTTTAGACGCCGTTTAAGCCCTCAAATTGGCCATGGAACCTAATTTTTAACTAGGCCGAACACTAGGTCTGGACAGGGCCAAAACCTAGTCAAAAACTATAAATAGAGCTAGAGAGCTCATTTTTGAGGTTAGATTGTAATTGAAATGAACTTGTAATAGCTTTTTGAAAGTAATCTAAGAACTCCATTGCTTCTCACTCTTTGTCTTGCCGTGTGTGCGCGTGTGTGTGTATGTGTGTGCATGTTTGTGTGCTTCTCACTCACACACTTGTGCCTCCACTTGCTCGAGGTCTTCATACCATCCTCACGTCTTCCCGGATTGACATTAAAGGAGGTGCTACTCATCACTGAGCTACACCAAATTTTGGCGCCGTTGCCGGGGGATCGAGCTTTGAGGACGAGCGTGTGATGGTAAGACGTAGAGTTGTGACGTTGGCGTTGTAGGTAATTCTTTACTTTTCCTTACTTTTCTCGTCCTTACTTCATCATCATCATCACCATCATCATCCCCATCATCTTCCACCTCCATCTCCATCATCGCAAAAATTTCAGTTTTTGATCATATCTCCTTCCTCCTTTCATTTCCCTTATTCCACTTGTGAGAGAGAGCGATATTATGTGCGTTGTTTTTGCATGTTTGTTGAGTTTCTTACAAGTTCCAGCAGCATCATCCCCTCCAACACGTTGCGCAGGTACGGAAATGTGCAGAATTGTCTCGTAGTCGCGAGCTTCTGTCGATCGCGATTGACAGAAACTTTCATCTTTTGGTAAAACTGAGTGCACCACAGTAGACTAGAGGCCTTGCACAGCACAGATCCACAAAAATTTTTGAAAAAATTGCAAAATTTTAGTCCATCGTGATTGATAGCCAGTCCATCGCGATTGACACTGTCCATCATGACGGATAGCAAGTCCATCGCGATTGACAGACCCGACGGACACCCCTGTCCATCGCGACCGATAGAAAAATCGCGATTGACACCCTGTAGCTCAGTGATGAGTAGCACCTCCTTTAATGTCAATCCGGGAAGACGTGAGGATGGTATGAAGACCTCGAGCAAGTGGCGGCACAAGTGCGTGAGTGAGAAGCACACAAGCATGCACACACATACACACACACGCGCACACACAGCAAGACAAAGAGAGAGAATCAATGGAGTTCTTTAGATTACTTTCAAAAGCTCTTACAAGTTTGTTTCAATTACAATCTAACCTCAAAAATGAGCTCTCTAGCTCCTTTTATAGTTTTTGACTAGCTTTGGCCCTGTTCAGACCTAGTGTCCGGCCTAGTTAAAAATTAGGTTCCAGGGCTTATTTGGGGGCTCAAACGATATCCAAAAATTACGAAAATTGGCAGGTAGATACTTCTAATGCTCCTCAAGCTCAAGGACTCCTTGGCTTGCACAAAATGGAGCTACAAAAAGATGAAATGATATTTACAATGGTGCTTAGTGATGAGAATCACTTTTAATGGGTGTAGAGGTTTTGAAAGATTAAGGTTGCCTTAGTGCTAAATCTGCGTGAATGTTCATAAGTGCTTCTTTCTGAAGAAAATTGTTGGCCTACTTGCCAGATCTTCGTTGACTCCCTTGTCTGCTTGTGCCTTCTCTCCCTTGTCCACTGCTAACACCCCCCCCTCTCTCGCGTCTGTCGACCCTGACAGACCCTTGTTGAGAGGGTTTCTGGATGTAGAACTCGACGACGTCCTACGCTAAATGATGTTCAACAATTCGCAACCCTTTGGCCAAGTCTGTCAGAAGAGCATCCCAGTCTACCGGCCAAGGAACCTCTGGATGTGGCATGCGTAGCTTTTCGGAGTGGAGAGCTTGTTCCACTGCAAACAACTGAAAGAGATGGGATGGTCTAGGAATGAATATCTCGGAGTGATATTCCCAGAATCCCGTGACAAACATCTCTTCGAACGTTTGTTTGAAGCAAGCCGGTAGATATTTGATGCGGGCGTGCCATGCATACACCACATTGATCGATGGAGTTGTGCTCATGTCGTATACAAGGTCCTGGTTCCCTTCATTAAATCCTAGTGCTGAGAGATGCGGTTCCTTGACATTTTTGAAGGTCTTGAAGGTGACTAGCATAAGTTCGAAAATTTTCAGGCACATCTGAGTCATGATATCAGGAACATTCTTGAAACGGACCCCCCAATGTCGGATCGTTGAAATCATATAGCCAATTGTAGGTGCGCCTTTAGGGGGTGCGAAGTACACGTAATTTAGCCACTTCTCACATCCTTTAATCGTCAGCACTGTATGTGTGTACTCCGGCCAAGATCTCCTTCGAAACACAGGGCAATAACATGGATTATATTTGATGTACAATGGCATGTTGTTCCATGTTCTTACCATTTCCGGGTAGGTTTCGAGCAGCCGAATTCTCCGTTGGTTGGCGGATATGTCCTTGCTTGGCACTCTCTGGGATGTCATCGGGTGCAAATTGGGTGGCAGAGGTGGGTTCCCTTGAGGTGTGGCGCTTGATCTCCGCATTATAATCCGCCATTAGCACGCAAAAAGGTACATACAGATCATCCGATGGGCCGATCCACCTATGGTGTGAAAGATTCTGAAAATAATCAGATTTTATTACCACCTCTTCCAGTTTGGACATCAATGCGATTTGGACTGCCACCCTGTCATCATGCGTCGTGGCTACTTTCTCTAACTTTTGCATCCATTCCGGTGCCTCAATCTCAATTGTGTCCATTCCCTGTTCTGTGCGCTTACCGCCGGGTGTTGGCATTGGTACATAGGGATCCTCGAATGTTTCTTCTACTTCAATTGGCACCAGATCGTCAGGCTTGGGGTCTACCAGAGGGGAGGGCTGACGCTCATATTGCATGACCTTGCTGCGTAATTCCTCAAGTTCGGCCCGGAGTTTAGTGACCTCTTCAGCTGTTTCTTCTGCGGTTATGCTCCGGCTGGGTTCTGTCTGTTGAGTGGCCAGCTGTCTTCGTAACTCATCTCTTTCTTTTTCTAAAGCGGCATGGGCCTCCATTAGATCTACATGAGTTTCTAACACCACCTGCATATTCTCCGAGGGAATTGCCTTGAATCGTTCTGGGTCAATCTCTTGTGGGGAACCCTCCATGGCCGCCTCCAGATTTTCTTCGTTCTGTTTCTGTAATCGTTTATTCTCCTCTAGCGCTGTAGACATATGCTTGCGGAGGAGGCCCAAGTTCCGTCGAAGCTTCAGGTTCTCCGTGATCTGAGAGTGTAGCAGCTCGTCCATGTGTCGTCGTTCGTCGTCATCTGCTTGGGGTGGGTTGGCTTCTAATTGTGCGTATTGCTCCTGTAATGTCGCGTGCTTCTGTTCTAGTCGCTGCTTCTGCTCTTCAAGATCCCTACATCTTGCTTGGAGATCCTCGTGGCTTCGGAAGAGCCTTGTATGTTGGTTGTCCAAGTGTTGGTAATGTTGCTGAAGTTGGGCCATGCATTGATGCATATTATTAAATAAGTTATCGAGAGGAATAGTGTTGAATGCAGAGGGGTAGGGAAAGGGAAAGGGGATTGTGAATGGAGTACTGGGGACGGGTGAGGGGGGAGGTGGGGGAATGGGAGATTGTGGGTAAATGGGGGATGGGAGAGGTGCAGAGGTGGGTGACACCTCCATGAAAGTGGGGTTCGTGGTGGGAGTGACTGTGAACATGGGGATTGTGGTAGCGGTGAGGGTTGTGAATGTGTATAGAGGTGTGTGTAATTGTGAACTTCTAGGAAGTGTGCTCGGGGTAGTGAGGTGCACCGTGGCTGTAGTTAGACTTATGTTTTCAGTGGAAGTAGAGTGTGTGGGTTGGCTGATGGTTTGTGCGTGGGTGTGTGTAGTAGTTTCAGAGGTGGTGACAGTGGAGGTCACAGGGGTAGAGGGAGGTGAGTGAGGTGGATGTGGGGGGGAAGGTGGCAAGGGAGGTGATGGGGGTGCACTCGATGTGTGGGCTTCCTCGGTGTCGTGAACTGTGTGTGCTGTGCCAGTGGTTGTGGGGGTGCCTTGTGGTCCTGAACCTAATACATTCATTCGTTTTCCTGTTCGTGGGGGGCGTCTTCCATATCTTCTCTCTGTCCTTCGTGATTGCGCTAGTGCGGTATGCACTGTTTCCGGTACTCCCAAAGCATCTGATATCATTTCCAAGGTGGCGCGGTATTGCTCGTCCACCCCTTCCTCCTCCAGAATCTGGTTCATGAGAGCTTTACCTGCAGCTAATGAGAGCCTGTGTTGCTCTTGAACTCGGTTCATTGTATCGTAAAGCTTCTTTAACGCGCTAGTGTAGGCGGGGGCACCTTCTAGTACTTGTAGGGCTTCTTGATCATACTCCTGTTCTTCTGCTTCTGATTGTCCACCCTGTGTCTCCCCATGAGCTTCTTCTTCATCGTCCACGTTGACTACGTCTGGTTGGCTGGGTTGTGCTTGGTCTGGGGCCGTTTGCTGTCCACTGGCTTGCTCTTCTTCAACTTCTGCATTTACAGCTTCAATGATTCTTGCAACTTCTTCGTCCGTTAGATCCTCCAGAGTGAACCCATGCGGGAATTCCAGATCAGTCGGTACTGGTGGAAACACAAGATTAGGGCCATCAGTGCTGTGTCTGGGCAACCTGATAGTAAATGGTTGCACTCGTCGTGGAAGTCTTGGGGTTGTCTCAGGCGTCAGGGTTGCACCGCGAGCTTGTGCACAAGGCATCTGGACGGCTCCTCTCATCTTCTTTGAGGGAGGCCCTACGGCTGATAATCTTCGTTGAAATTCCTGTGCTCTGGACCAGATCAAAGCCCTCTGCACCGGTACATCATATGCGAGACATCTGTATACAATCCTTGTGAGTGCGCAGCAACCATACAACACAGATTTTTGCTTTTTATACCATCTCTGATGGGCCATATGAATCTGGTCGATAATCCAGTGGGGCTTATTGATGGTCAACTCAAAAGCATCCGCCAGGTAGAGGCTAAACCAGATCTTTTTGGGAGGCATTGTGAACCTCTCCTGCGCGGGGAAGGCGAAATGTTGCATGACCATACGTAAGTGGATGGCGATCGTGGGTGTCATTGCAACCATGTCCTTCAGCTTCATCAGATTCCTGTTCTTCATGTTGTCTGGAACCATAGTCTCTTTCTCTGTTGGAATGTGCATACCAGTCATGTCGAGTGCTTCTCTTACCAGGTTGATAGTCAAGCGGAAACGCTTCAGCTCGTTGCCCCTTGTGAGTGATGGGAGCACAAAGGAGCTGTATCCTTTCTTGTCTTTGCTGGGGGTGAGGGTACTAATTAGATATGAGCATCTTAGGAAATCTGGCTTTGGTATTTGGAACTTGAAGTAGTCATAAAGCCCAGCCTTCTTCCATATCGGCTTCAGTCCTTCGTTGTTTTGTAGCTTTTCAAACTCCCTGGTAAAGAAATGGTATCTGCCCCAACGTCCATTGAATTCTACCTCGGATTCCCACATATATGTGCCTTCACCCAGAGGTCCAGCAACGTCACTGAACCAATGTGAGGTTTTGCCCACCGGCATGGTATGACCCTGTGGAGGATTCTGGATTGGTATGGCATGTAATGCCCGTAATGCCGCTCGTCTTTCCTTTAATTCCTCCTCGACCGGAAGGCTTTCGATGTCCACCACTTGGGGGCTGGTGCCTGCCTGGGAGCTAGTTCCTACTGTATCTGCCATTTTACTTCTTGTTGTCTGTCTCTGTGAGAAGATACAAACATGTGTTAATATTGTACAGGACAAGGGAGGACCGTTGTTGTTCCCATCACAATATTAACATGAGGGTCGGGAGCGAATAATGGGTTAGTAAGTTTTCGGTGCACGTGTGTGTAGTTAATGCTTAGGTAGTCCTAGGAGACTAATGAAGTTAGTAAGTGGGGATGAATTTACAAATTGGGGTCGGGGGGTTTATTACAGGTCTTAGGCTGCCAAATGCAGTGGATGGGCTTTGCTTTCGGTTTCGTAGAGACTCTAGAGAGCTTTCTCGGTGTCGCGGTTTGAAAATGGGGCCTTTTAGGGACCCATTTACAAGTGATTACATGCGCGCTCTTGGGTCTTGGTGTGTTCTTGAGTGCTGAGAACGAGTGAATACTGACAGTATGCGTAGCTTCGTTATGCTGTTTAGGTTGTGGCCTCGGCGTAGCTACTTGTGCCCTCAAGCAAGCCTTAGGCACCCAAATTTGTCTTGATTGTGGGCTAGCCTTCATCGACTTCTTGGGCACCCAAATAAATTTCACGTTAGCAGGAGAATTTCTGCAAGACTTCTTATTAATGTCGTGTTGTTGGTTATTAATAAGAAACTTCGCCCGTGTAGTTGACGGTGGTGCAACCGGTTGTTCGCCTTTCCGCACCCACACATGGTTTATTTTCTGGGACATTCTGCTGCGCAGGTACTTTTGATTGTGGGCTAGCCTTCATCGACTTCTTGGGCACCCAAATAGATTTCACGTTAGCAGGAGAATTTCTGCAAGACTTCTTATTAATGTCGTGTTGTTGGTTATTAATAAGAAACTTCGCCCGTGTAGTTGACGGTGGTGCAACCGGTTGTTCGCCTTTCCGCACCCACACATGGTTTATTTTCTGGGACATTCTGCTGCGTGCTCTTGGGTCTTGGTGTGTTCTTGAGTGCTGAGAACGAGTGAATACTGACAGTATGCGTAGCTGCGTTATGCTGTTTAGGTTGTGGCCTCGGCGTAGCTACTTGTGCCCTCAAGCAAGCCTTAGGCACCCAAATTTGTCTTGATTGTGGGCTAGCCTTCATCGACTTCTTGGGCACCCAAATAGATTTCACGTTAGCAGGAGAATTTCTGCAAGACTTCTTATTAATGTCGTGTTGTTGGTTATTAATAAGAAACTTCGCCCGTGTAGTTGACGGTGGTGCAACCGGTTGTTCGCCTTTCCGCACCCACACATGGTTTATTTTCTGGGACATTCTGCTGCGCAGGTACTTTTGATCTCGGACATAGGTAGTACTCTGCTTCTTCTGTCTTTGATCCACCTTGGGTTGCTGCCTCCTTCTGGCCTTTGGAAAAGAAGGGAGTTCCGTTGCATCCTTGACTCCTTTTTTGCAAATATCATTCCTCTGCAACACATGGTTTTGAACAAGAACAGCATGATCATCTTCATGTGTACCCCTGGAAGGACCAGGAGTCTGTGCCTTTCCTAGTTCCTTGAGTGCTCCATTGTCTAATTCTACTGTAACACGACTATGATTGACCCAAACCTGGAGAAGTCCACTTCTTAGGTTTAAATTAATTGCTTGGTCATAGATCCAATCTTGACCCAAGACTAGAGGTTCAGTGAGATCCTCATCTTGACACACTAGTACTTTAACTGTCATAGCCTCATCATGAATGTAGAGAGGAAGTTCCACCTCGCCCATGCAAGGGGTTTCCACGCCTCCCAATCCTATGAGATATGCTTCCACAGGATTGACAGTTAACTGTAATTCTTGACAGTAGGACACTCTAACAGCACTAGTGGCTGCGCCTGAGTCAATCAAGGCTCTTACGTTCCTTGCACTCTTTCCTTGTCCTATATCTAGGGTTATGAAAGGACGTCTATCAATTATCCTATGCGAGCTTGTTCCTCCAACTTCACACATGGCCATAGGAAATCCTTGATCTGCATAGTCATTCGCTCTAGGCTGATCTCTACCTTGCCTTCGTAATTTCATCCTTCTGATGCGTTCTAAAGCTTCTGCTTGAGCTTCTTCTCGAACTCGCTTTTCTTCCTCTTTGCGTTTCTTAGCAGTGTTGAGTCGGCTGAGCATTTCCTCTGTGAGGGGTTCCTGATACAACTTGACTCTGCAACCGCTGATATAGTTAGGGAGAACATCACCCTCTAACGTGGCCAATTGTACTGCTCCACTCGTGGAGATCCTATTGATGATCATTGGTCTGTAGCCTCTCTTTTCTAGCTTCCTCGCGTGTTGTTTTAGTGTATAGACTAAAACTAGATCTCCTGCTTTCAAACCTTTGTCCTTCACATGGGCATCGAAGTATGCTTTCTGTCTCTTCTTGGCTGCATATATTCCTGCGGCGGCTCTCAGTCTTGTTTCTCCTAATCGTTCAAGGTCAAAGATCCTAGAGGAGAGCTCATGACCTGTCCATTCGTACTCTTGTGCTACTCTCAATGTAGGGATCAAGAAGTCCAAGGGTAGCACAACGTTTTGGCCAAATACCATATGAAAGGGAGTGGCTTGGAGTACTGTTTTGTAGGCAACTCGGTATGCCCAAACAGCATGGTGTAGCTGTTTGTCCCAATCAGAGCGTTTAGTGTTCACTAATTTCGTCAGTACATTGCATAAGATCTTATTAGTGCTCTCAGCTTGTCCATTAGCTTGAGGGTGATAAGGGGCAGACTTCTTGTGTATTACCAAGAATTCTTGGAGTAGATTTTCAATCACTTCATTCAAGAAATGAGTGCCTCTATCACTTACAAGCTCTATAGGTAGCCCATATCTCGTGAATACATTCTCAAACAAGAACTTAGAAGTTGTTTGAGCGTCGTTCTTTGTCGTAGCCTTTACCTCTACCCACTTAGTGAGATAATCTGTTGCAACAATGATGTATTCTGCATGAGAACCTTTAGCTGGGGGATTAATAGGACCTACGAAGTCTATTCCCCACTTAGAGAATGCACGTCCACCCATCATCGATTTCAGTGGCATCTCATCTTTACGTATAGGATACTGAGTCCTCTGACAGACATCACACCGTTTCACATAGGTATGTGCATCCATGTGAAGGGTAGGCCACCAGAAGCCCGCAAATAGTATGGCCTTGATCACCCGATCTGGTCCAAAATGCCCTCCTGCTACACCTTAGTGAGCAGTTTCTAAGATCTTAAGATATTCACTTTCATGGACGCATAGCCTCAGGTAACCATCTTTACCGCGTTTGTATAGATTATCACCAATGAGTGAGTAATCCAGGGCTTCTTGTTCTAAACTCCTTTTCCTAGCCAGAGTCATGTCTGGAGGGAATGTGTTTGTCCTCAGGAAGGATACTAGAGGTTCGCTCCAATCTGGCACTATGGATACTTGATAAAGAGTAGCGTGTTCCACAGGTGGTTTAGTGCAGCAGATTGGGCATTCCTTGCACAACTTTTGGACATCAGCTTCCATAGTTGGCCAATGTACTCCGAGTCTCTTTAGGGTCTGTAAAGTTCGTTGTTTTGAATGGTGTTGCTCTAGTGCACCTACATGTGCTAATTGCAACCATTTAGAGTACTCATCCTCTTCTACGCAACAAGCCAAGATCCCTTGATCTGTGTGCTTGTACATGCTTCCTGCCATGATGTGATACTTTTGGGCTTTTACGATCTCTCTATTCCGTGTGTTCACCACTGGATGATTAGGCCCGTATGTCAATACTGGTACCAACGGCTTGGCCCACTGCGGTACAACTTCCAAATTAAACAAGTAAGCATCAGGAAGATCATCTGAGACTCCTTGTGGGGCTTCTCCCGATGTGAGCCTAGAGAGATGATCAGCTCTCAAATGAGTCCTACCTTTCCTTACCACAACTTCAAAGTCATATTCCATGAGCAAGAGAAACCATCTTACTAATCTTCCTGTATTGCATGGCTTGTTTACAAGATATAATAATGCCTGATGATCAGTAAAAAATTTAAACTTATTTGCAAGCAAATAATGTCTAAATTTCTTAACTGCATATACCATGCCTAATCCTTCTCGCTCTGTAGTGGTGTAATTTCGTTCAGCCGCATTCAATTGTCTACTGGCATAGGCAATTGGAAGATCCATATTACCTTCACCAGTTGGTTGTGCAAGTACACATCCAATAGCATAATTGGATGCATCCACGTGAACATGGAATGGCTTATTCCAATCTGGTGTGGTCAAGATTGGTGCTGAACATAATCTTCGTTTAAGCTCCTGGAAGGAATTCTCACATTCATCCGTCCACTCAAAGTTTGTCAGAAGTCCGTACATGGGCTTTGCAATGACAGCATACATGTGTATAAATCGTCGGTAATAACCACAGTGCCCCATGAAAGCTTGTACTTCCTTGACATTCTTTGGCCTAGGTCGCTCTGCTATGGCTCTCACTTTTTCTTCGTCGGTAGATATGCCATTCTTTGACACTATGTGTCCTAGAATCTTGCCTTGCCTGACCATAAAAACGCACTTTTCTGGGTTCAGGTAGACTTGATATTCTCTACATTTGTCAAAGATTTGTCTGAGTTCAGGGATATGGGTTTGTCTAATGTTGGAATGAGCACAAAGATCATCAACGTAGACTTCTAAACTCTTCCTCAAGAACTCCTTAAACACATGGCACATCAGCCTCTGGAAGGTCGCTGGTGCATTGGTAAGCCCAAATGGCATTACTCTAAAAGCAAAAATGCCCCATTCTGTGGCAAAGGCTGTCTTATGCTGATCCTCTGGAGCTATGGCTACTTGATTGTAGCCCGAAAATCCATCAAGGAAGCTGTACACTTCCTTGCCTGCCACTCTTTCTAAGAGATGTTCTGTGATGGGAAGCGGATAGTTATCTCGAATCGTGGCGGCATTAACCTTTTTCAAGTTAATGCACACACGCAGTTTGCCATTCTTCTTGGGCACCACTACGATGGGTGATACCCACTCAGTGTGCTCAATTTCATAGATAAATCCAGCTTCGACCAGTCTATCTATCTCTTCCTTGATCTTAGCAGCGTAATTATCATTATATGTGTAGGGCTTTTGCTTAGAGGGTTTGGCATCTGAGGTCATGGGAATAGTGTGTGAGCATATATCAGGGTTGACACCTTTCAAATCCTTGTAACTCCAAGCGAATACATCTCTGTATTCTCTTAGCAAGGCAATCAATTCGTACTCTTCTTCTTCTGTTAGGTCATGACCTATGTACGTACATCTCTCCTCTCCTTCTTCTAGGGCCACTACGATTTTCTTGGTAGTTTCTTTGTTATCATAGGCCTCTCCTGATTGTGCCTCTCGTTTAGGCATTCTTATCATGACTCTCCTGTCGTCTATCTCATACTTCTTAAAATTTTCCGGGACCTCAAACAAAGATTCTTCCTCTTCTGGTGAGACTTCTCTCTTCTTTCGTTTCTTTCCTTCTTCCTTTGGGCTCACATGTGTTGCTAATCTTACATCATTTGTAAGCTCTCCATGCCTCTCGGGTTGAAATTCTACTTCATGGAAGTATTCTTCATCTGATGCAAATGGTGGGTCCATAATGATAGACTCGAGATCGGAGTCACTTGCATCCTCATATGCATCAGGGCTAGGTTCGCATTCTTCTAGAACTGCCTCTCCCCTGATTGGCTCTATGGAGAAGACTGAAATGTCATAGCCATCCTCATCACAGTGAGGTGTCCATTGTTCTTCATTGATGGCTACATCCATTGTTGCTAAAATTTCTGCCCAGCCATGGGGTTCGAATTCCTCATTAGGAAAAACTACAGGTGCATAGGCTGGGTCTTGAATTGCTCTATGTGTTTCTTTTGCACCCATTTCTCTGGCCTTTTCTCTCTTCTCTTCCTCTACTGCTACTTTGCACATCCATAAGTGGGTGTCTTCATGCATCCAAGAGGATCCTGACCCTATGGAATGCACAGATTCCGTATCATCTTTGGCTCTATGGATGGGATTCCACTGGATAGGAGGTACATCCCTATGAGAGTAATCTTTGAGATTGACTTTGGTCGTAACACCTAAGTGTTGCAGGTACAAGGAATTGGTCCCCCAATCCTGTACCACTTGCAACTGTCGCATAAATGGTCTTCCCAAAATCATCTCATAGGCATGATTTTTGCTAAAGTCACATATAGCAAAGCTATGCTCAAACTCAACACCACAAGTGGTGAGAGTTATGCCTTCTAGCAATCCCAAGGGCCTCTCTATATGACCATCGGCCATCTGCAATTTCATTCTCGTTGGCCTGAGTGCTGGCTTGCCCCAACGCTTCCATAGGGAGGTGGTGGCAATTGCAACTCCAGCACCTGAGTCCAAAATTGCCTTGGTGGTGTACTCCTGGTAGGTGATGGGAAGATAGGTGTTCCCTTCTTCACCTTCACACATATCTCCTATCTTATCCAAGGGAATTTCTGGCACTGTCCTATGGGGTCCTACCCTGGAACGAGGTTTTGCAGCTTCAGTTACTTGACTGGCTACATATTTTCGCGCTTCTGGTCTATCCTTAGGCAGTTCTTCCAAAGTGGGATCGCGCTGCACCTTGGTGTTCTTTACTACCTCCGTGTTCCTTGATATGACTGAGTCATCGTTCCTTACCATGACTGTGGGTGCTCTCATACACGTGGACTTTGCTTCCCATGGGCCTGTGAAGTGAGGTAGCTCTTGTATGGAATTAGACTCAAAGTCCAACCTCTCGTGAGACTGAGTACTCTCATGTTCCCCGTAAATAGATGGGATGTCTTGTGGGAATTGGTCGTGTGCATCATCCACAAGTTTAAAAGGAGGGGCGACTTCACTTTCATTATCCCATTTGTCTTCTTGAATCTCTCGTAGGAAGTCTGGTGCAAACCGATTCATAGAAGAAGAAGTGTTTGGCTCTGTAGAATTAGGTGCATAAGCGACCTGGGAAGGAGGGCTTATTCTATCATTGGCTCTCTCCTCGTTCTCATGGATGGCTGGGGCGCAAGCTTCTTGGGGAGGATTACTTATTCTATTACTTTTCCGAACAGGCTCATACGCTCTCGGAGAAGGAATGTAGGCCACCTGTGGGGGTACGTAAGCTTTCGAGGGAGGCTCATGTGCCTTTTGGGGGGGAAGATAAGCTTCTTGAGGAGGCACGTGGGCTTCCTGAAGAGGCTGGCTTATCCGTTCTCTCGCCCTTTCCTTTCTTTGAGGGGCAGGTTCCTTCTCTGATTGTGCAATTAGCCTCTCTATTCTTTCCAGCAGTCCATCAAAGTGTAACTGCGTCTTAGCTAAACTAGAAATGTTAAATAGGCGGCTGGCCTCAAACATGGTCTGAGCCAATTCCACCATCTTTGCACAAATTTTTGTTCGTTCAAGCTCTAGCTCGGCTCTAGGGTAGCATTTTTCATGATCGGTTATGGTTGGCCCTTCTTGGATTCTGGCCTGATATGCTTTAAGCATCATGTTTAGGTCTTCGGGAGTGGGATCAGCTAGGACTGATCCTACTCTAGGGGATGGTGTGATTTGATGAGGCGGCATGGAAGGTGGTGGTACGGATGGAGTTGGGAGTGGTGGAGGCGGGGTAATGTGAGAGGGAGTTTGAGCTGTGAGTTCAGTTATCCTAGCTTTGGTTTCTCTTATGCTTTCCTCAAGCTCACTCATCTTTTTAGCCCATTGTCTTTTCATTCTTTCCCTACTATCTTTCCAAGCTCTAGTCCTTTTCTTGGTTATGCTCTCAGTTTCACTCGCCTCTGGGCCCTTTTCCTGGCTCGCCTCTTGGTTTTGCTGCAATGCCTGAGCTCTAGTGACTACCTGTACTGGTGCAGTGGAAGTGACACTTCCTGAGGAGTCTACCACTAACCCAACAACGTTGATAGGGGTGATTTTTGGCATGTTATTGGGGTTCTTTGGGCAATCTCGTAAGAGATGCTCTTTTCCACAATCTTGGCAAAAGCCTTGGATCGTCACGGGCTGAGTTTGTGTAGGTGGAGGTAAGGGGCAATCACGAATGAAGTGATCTCCCTAACATCGGTAGCATGGTCCTCTAGGAAATGGTGATCGTACCTGCCTAGGTTGAGGCCTAGGGTTGGGGTTTGCATACATGACGTTTGTGTAGTCTGACTCCCAACTAGGTTCACTCGGTTCTTCACTATAGTAGGACTCACCATGTTCTGGAGACTGCATGTAGTAAGCCTGGGGACTATCGACATGTGTAGAATCAAAGCTATGGTCACTCGGGTCACTTTCTGAGATCAATGGGGTTACTGGTACTATGGCCCTATTCAGGTTTTCTTCTGCAACAGCGTACTTGACCGGAATCACATTAGCTGGGTTTGGAGGCTGTTGAACTAGCACTGGTTGGGGTCTCTGTTGGTTTTGGTATGGTTGCGGATAGGGTTGCGGTTGCCTGCCATATGGCTGTGGAGGGTACTGGTTCTGGTATCTTCCCTGTTGAGGGTATGGCTGAGGGTAGGGTTGCCTAACCGCCTGCCTGTTGTATGGGCAATCTTGCGCAGTGTGATTGGTGTACTTCCGTTCTATGGTGCAGTACTGGCTACTAGGATTAACTTGGGGTTGAGCCATAATGGGACATACATTCGCCATGTGGTCGCCACCACAAGTATAGCATCTTTTCACAGGGGCAAACCTCGGAATTTGTTTGCTAGAGACACCTAGTTTTTGTGCCACTTTCTCTGCGAGTTCCTCAATTGATGTGGATTGCGTGGAAGAGTGGCTAGAAGCACTATCTGAATCTTTGTAGATTTTGGAAAGCTCTAGTTCTTCCCCTAGGTTATCTTCAATGTCAATGCACATGCGTACACACTCTTCTATAGTCCTAGGATCTTTCAGATACACATAGGATCTCAATTTCGTACTCAGCAATCCGTCAAGGAATAAGGCTACTTGTTTGGCAGATGTGGGTAGCTCCGAAACAGGACATCTTTCGAGGTATTGCCTAAATCTTCTTCCAGCCAATCTGACAGTCTCTTGGGGGGTCTGTTTGAAGCTGTGAATCAATGAGGAGGTATTGTGTCTTATGCCGCTCTTAGAGAACTCTACAATGAAAGCCTCTAGGAGTTGGTCTATGCTCCTGAACTGCCGCTCATCCAATGGCTGAAACCATGTAAGTGCCGTGTTCCTCAGGGTTAGACCGAAGGCATTGTACTGCGTGAATAGATCCTCCACTTGTTCAGCTCTCAAGACTTGCTTGAACTCCGCCACATGATCATAGGGATCTCCTGTGCCATCAAAGTAATTCTTCATGGACTTAACTAGCTGGGTCGGTCTCAAAGTTCTTGTGTGCTCTCTAGGTCTCGGCAGAGGGAATCCATCCACATTTCTTTGGTTCCTGTGAGCTCTAAGCGTCTCAGGTTCTACCCTATTCGTCTCCGTCCTCGTTCTTTCTCTGCCCGCTGGGTTGGCAAAACTTACTTCTGGTCTATCTCTACTTCTGTCTCTTTGCATTCCATGAGCTTGAGATGTTCCAGCCCCAGGGTGACCATAGGATACATTTGCTCTTGGTTGGGGGAAAATGAATTCACCCTTCCAAGTGTAAGCATGCCTATCATTTTCCGTAACCGCAAAGATCCGTTCTGAAGTGTGATCTAAGTAGGTCACTCTACCTGGGCTATCCGGATCCTTAAACTCATAGATCATGATGTTTCCTATATCAGTTGGCTGATTAGATTTATACCTCCAGAAGGCTTCGTCGGTTTCTCGATTGAGGAGCAACTCTATGCTCTTGTTGTCTTGGGGTACCCACTCAGGTGTGATAATCCTAGTGAGAACTGATTTACCTCGAGGGGTTCTAGGTTCCGCACCCATGTTTCCTTGTTCCAAGTCACCTAAGTCCGCTTCTGAGATTACATTCCCAAATTCATCTGTCCTATCCGGGTGACTAGTGACTACATATATAGTTCCTTCTTTGTCCAGGTATGCACCATTTTCAAACTTGACAGCTGGGTGTTCTAGTCCAATGGATTGATCAGGATTCTTAATCTGTATCACAGACCTTCCTAAGCCATCCTCATAGATGCTGGCACCTAATCGGTTGGTCCTAAGGTACTCCAACTGTGTTTTGTAAGGGCCTTCCACCTTGTACAAATAAGGCACTCCTGAACTTCCCGTAGGTCTGTCCATGCCTTGAGACATCTCTGACTCACTGGTCTCCGAGCTAAGGTAGTACGAGTGGTGGCTCAACTGCTGGGCCCAAGACCTAGCAGTGTGGTTAACACTGGCCTCTCAAGATCTAAGGCTTTGTCTCTCCCTTACTAGATGTCGTCCTGATCTAAGGTTCATATGCCTATTTCAGTAGCCCAATTTTGCTCAGAGTACAACCTTGTTGCTGATCAATTGGTTTCAGTCACTTGATTCCTTTTTAGTGTGTTATCGTGTTTATGACCTTGTCTGATATTGCGTCGACAGGTATACTTGAGTGTATTTCCGCACTGTAAATTGATCGTTCCAGGTTAGGTTCTTTACCTTAAGGTTATCGACAGTACAGAGATTATGTTTTTATCTTGAACTTGAGTTTTTAGGTAGTCTTCAACTTGATAACTGCCTATCGTCGCCCTGGCTGACTCCTATCACTAGTCGTTCTTAGCCTAAGCTAGGAATTGACAAAGGGAGTTGAGAATTTCCAACCTTTTGTTTCCTGCTTGGTTGCCTTTGGATGCCCAGGAAGTGTGTTCCCAAGCTTGCACTTACACTTGCTCAAAACGCCTTGCGATGCTCTCAATAGATCTGTAAGAGTTCCAAAGTTAGCTCAATACTTAAACTCCAAAGACAGAACCAATGATTTTCATTCAGGTAGCACAACACCAATTTTCACTATGATTTTTTTGGAAAATAATTCTAGAGATCCTTGACTTTGATCCCCCTGGGTATGGTCCACTTCAAAATACCCTATCTGAAAATCAACGCATTATCTTTATAAAAAACAGTTGAGGGCGTGTAGTATATGCCACGAGCTTTCCGACAAGCCCAAGAGCTCAAAAAATGGATTTCGTATGGAAAAGTTATGACTGTTCAGGGTTTAGGGGGTTAAAACAGGATTCAAACTGGCTGACAGATCCTAGAGTTTTCTCCCAATTCACAAGTGTAGGAACCTCAAAAATGCTAATGGATTGACTATTGTGCCCCAAAATTGCCCCAAATTTTGAAATAAAAAACCCTAATTTTTTGGCCGAAAAGCCTGTCAATCGCGATCGACAGGTCTGTCAATCGCGATTGACAGAAGTGTCCGTCGGGCCTGTCAGTCGCGATCGACAGTGTCAATCGCGATCGACAGAGTCGATCGTGGCTGTCAGTCGCGATCGACGGTGTCAATCGCGATCGACACGTTTTCCGGGTTTTTCGCCGAAATTTCAGTCAATCGGGGGCCTATCAGTCGCGATGGACACGTGGCTACGCGTAAAAGTCAATCAATCGTGGAATTTCAGTCAATCGCGATCGACGGTGTCAATCGCGATCGACAGGGGTGTCGGTCGTGGCTGTCAGTCGCGATCGACAGTATCAATCGCGATTGACAGGGTCCTACGTGGCAGTCAGTCGGTCGCGGGGGTCTGTCGATCGCGATTGACAGGGTCTGTCGGTCGCGATTGACAGGGTCTGTCGGTCGCGATTGACAGAATCTGTCGATCGTGGCTGTCGATCGCGATCGACAGTGTCGGTCGCGATTGACAGGAAAACACGGAATTTTTGAAAACTTTTTAGTGATCTAGGATGTGCTCCTTGTGCTTGTTCTCATGGTGCACTTAGTTTTGTCAAAGGTTGAAATTTTCTGTCAATCGCGATCGACAGAGACCTGCGACCGCGAGACAGTTTCTGAGATTTTCGTACCTGCGCGCAGCGTGCTGGGGATGATGATGATGGCAGTACCTGCTAGAATCACAACAACATGCAAAAACAGTGCAAGCAATATCGCTCTCTCGCTCTCTCTCACAAGTGGAATGGAGGAAATCAGGTGGAGATGGTGATATGATCAAAACTGAAAATTTTCGCGATGATGGAGATGGAGGTGGTGAAGAAAGTAAAAGAAAATCGATGAGAGTGAAGAAAATACCTACAACTCCAACGCGTCAACTCTACGTCTTACCATCACACGCTCGTCCTCAAAGCTCGATCCCCGGCAACGGCGCCAAAATTTGGTGTAGCTCAGTGATGAGTAGCACCTCCTTTAATGTCAATCCGGGAAGACGTGAGGATGGTATGAAGACCTCGAGCAAGTGGCGGCACAAGTGCGTGAGTGAGAAGCACACAAGCATGCACACACATACACACACACGCGCACACACAACAAGACAAAGAGAGAGAATCAATGGAGTTCTTTAGATTACTTTCAAAAGCTCTTACAAGTTTGTTTCAATTACAATCTAACCTCAAAAATGAGCTCTCTAGCTCCTTTTATAGTTTTTGACTAGCTTTGGCCCTGTTCAGACCTAGTGTCCGGCCTAGTTAAAAATTAGGTTCCAGGGCTTATTTGGGGGCTCAAACGATATCCAAAAATTACGAAAATTGGCAGGTAGATACTTCTAATGCTCCTCAAGCTCAAGGACTCCTTGGCTTGCACAAAATGGAGCTACAAAAAGATGAAATGATATTTACAATGGTGCTTAGTGATGAGAATCACTTTTAATGGGTGTAGAGGTTTTGAAAGATTAAGGTTGCCTTAGTGCTAAATCTGCGTGAATGTTCATAAGTGCTTCTTTCTGAAGAAAATTGTTGGCCTACTTGCCAGATCTTCGTTGACTCCCTTGTCTGCTTGTGCCTTCTCTCCCTTGTCCACTGCTAACACACCCATCAATCGCGACCGACAGAAAAATTGCGATTGACACCCATCAATCGCGACCGACAGCCCAGTCCATCGCGATTGACACCAGTCCATCACGATTGACACCAGTCCATCGCGATTGACACCTGTCCATCGCGATTGGCACCTGTCCATCGTGATTGACACCTGTCCATCGCGATTGACAGCCAGTCGATCGCGATTGACACCTGTCCATCGCGATTGACAACCCAGTCGATCGCGATTGACAGCCAATTTCGGCCAATTTTTTAGGGGTTTTTTAATTGGAAGATTTTGGCTAATTTTGGACATGGATCATGGACTCTAGAGCACATAAGGAGGCTATAGGCAAATAACCTGAGGAAAATTTGTTGCCCTGTTGGCCTGTTTGAACCCTGTTTTAATCCCTGAAGCCTGAACTGACATAACTTTCTCATACGAAATCCGTTTGCTATGATTCTTGTTTTGTTGGAAAGCTCGTGGGGATTTTTAATATTAGGATTATTAGATAGGGTATTTTGAAGTTGACCATACCCCGAGGTAGGAAAACTGAGGGATCCTTGGGATTGTTTTCCATAAAGGCAAAGGATAATTTGGTCTGTGAGTTACATGCATGAAAGTGGTCTATTGTGTCATTTGAATCGAAGTCTTGAGCTAACCGTGGGACTTTTACAGGTCCAGTAAGAGCACTTGAGGGCATTCTAAGCAAGAGTAAGTACAAGCTTGGGAACACACGTCCTGGGCACACTAGGGCAACAACACAAGGAAAGAAACTCAAGGTTGGAAAATCCTCAACTCCCTTTGTCAATTCCTAGCTTAGGCTAAGAACGACTAGCGATAGGAGTAAGTCAGGGCAACGATAGGAATCAATCAAGTTGAAGACTACCTATGCACTCAAGTTCAAGATTAAACATAATCTCTTCGTGATGCAATAAACTTAAAGGAAAGAATCTAACGTGGAACGATCAACTTACAGTGCGAAAATTGACTCAAATATTCCTGACGACGTGATTTCCGACTAGAGCATAAACACGATAATAGACTAAAAAAGAATCAAGTGACTGATACAAAAGAACTCAGCAACGAGGTTGTACTTGGGCAAATTTGGGCTATTCAATTAGGCTTATGAACCTTAGATCAGGGCGACATCTAGGGAGAGATAGACAAAGTCTTAGGTCTTCAGAGGCTAGTGTCAACCACACTGCTAGGTCTTGGGCCCAGCAGTTGAGCCACCACTCATACTACCCTAGCTTTGAGACTAGTGAATCAGAGATGTCTCAAGGCATGGACCGACCTACGGGAAGTTCAGGAGTGCCATACTTACACAGGGTAGAAGGCCCGTACAAGACGCAGCTGGAATAGCTTAGGACCAACCGATTAGGTGCTAGCATCTATGAGGACGGCCTAGGAAGATCCGTGGTCCAAATCAAAAACCCAGACCAATCTATTGGGCTAGAGCACCCTGCTGTCAAGTTTGAAAAGGGTGCATACCTTGATAAAGAGGGAACCATATACGTGGTCACTAGTCACCCAGAGAGGACAGATGAATTCGGGAATGTGATCCCTGAGACAGACATAGATGACCTAGAACAAGGGAACGTAGGAGTGGAATCCAGGACCCCTCGAGGGAAATCTGTTCTTACTAGAATCCTCAATCCCCAGTGGGTTCCCCAGGACAACAAGAGCCTAGATCTGCTTCTGAACTGAGAGACTGACGAAACCTTTTGGAGGTATAAATCTGATCGGCCAATTGATATAGGAACAATCATGATCTATGAGTTTAAAGATCCAGATAGCCCAGGCAGAGTGACCTATCTAGATCACGCTTCAGAAAGGATCTTTGTGGTTACCGAACATGATAGACATGCTTACACTAGGATGAGTGATTTTATTTTCCCCCAACCAAAATCTAACGTGTCCTCTGGCCACCCGGGAGCTGGAACGTCCCATGCTCATGGAGTTCAGAGAGACATAAAGAGAGACAGACCTGAGGTAAGCTTTGCCAACTCCTTGGGAAGAGGAGAACGAGAACGGAAACAAATAGAGTGGAACTTGAGTGACATAGAGCCCCAGGGGACCGAAGAAATGCGGATGAATTCCCTCTACCAAGACCAAGAGAGCACACGAGGACTTTGACCCAACTAGTTAAGTCCATGAAAAACTACTTCGATGGCACTGTAGATCCCTACGATCATGTGGCTGAGTTCAGGCAAGTCTTGAGAGCTGAACAAGTGGAGGATCTATTCACGCAGTACAATGCCTTTGGTCTAACCCTTAGGAACACAGCCCTTACGTGGTTTCAACCATTGAATGAGAGACAATTCAGGAGTATAGACCAACTCCTAGAGGCTTTCATTATTGAATTCTCTAAGAGTGGCATAAGACATAATACCTCCTCACTGATTCACAGCTTCAAGCAAACCCCTCAAGAAACCGTGAGACTTGCAGGAAGAAGATTTAGGCAATACTTAGAAAGATGCCCTGTTTCGGAGCTACCCACACCAACTAAGCAAGTGGCTTTATTCTTGGATGGATTGCTAAGTACCAAATTGAGATCTTATGTGTACTTGAAGGACCCTAGGACCATAGAAGAGTGTGTACGCATGTGCATTGACATCGAGGATAACCTAGGGGAGGAGTTAGAGCTTTCCAAGATATACAAAGATTCAGATAGTGCCTCTAGCCTCTCTTCCACGCAATCCACATCAATTGAGGAACTTGCAGAGAAAGTAGCTCAGAAATTAGGTGTCACTAGCAAACAGATCCCAAGGTTTGCCCCTGTGAAAAGATGCTATACTTGTGGTGGCAACCACATGGCGAATGTATGTCCCATTATGGCTCAACCCCAAGTAAATCCTAGTAGCCAGTACTGCACCATAGAACGGAGGTACACCAATCACACCGCGCAAGATTGCCCCTACAATAAGCAAACCGTTAGGCAGACGTACCCACTACCATACCCTCAACAAGGAAGATACCAGAACCAGTACCCACCTCAGCAGTATGCGAGGCCTCAACAAACCTACCAACCCTACCAAAACCAACAAAGGCCTCAGCCTGTGCTAGCACAACAACCCCCTGCTCCAGCTAATGTGATTCCGGTAAAGTATGCTGCTGCAGAAGAAAACCTTAATAGAGCTATAGTCCCTGTAACACCAGTGCTTTCAGAAAGTGATCCCAGTGACCATAGCTTTGATTCTACACATGTTGATAGTCCCCAGGCTTACTACATGCAATCTCCTGAACATGGTGAGTCCTACTATAGTGAAGAGCCAAATGAACCTAGTTGGGAGTCAGATTACACAAACGTCATGTATGCAAACCCCAACCCTAGACCTCAACCTAGACAAGTAAGACCCCCATTCCCTAGAGGACCATGCTACAGATGTCAGGGAGATCATCTCATTCGTGATTGTCCCTTGCCTCCACCTACACAACCCCAGTCACTGACGATCTAGGGCTTTTGCCAAGAATGTGGAAAGGAGCATCTCTTACGAGATTGTCCAAAGAATCCCAGCAATATGCCAAAAATCACTCCCATTAACGTTATTGGGTTAGTGGTAGATTCCACAGGAAGTGTCACTTCCACTGCACCAGTACAGGTAGTCACTAGAGCTCAAGCATTGCAGCAAAACCAAGGGGTAGGTCAGGATAAGAGCCCAGATGTTAGTGAAACGGAGAGCATGACAAAGAAGAGGACTAGAGCTTGGAGAGATAGTCGTGAAAGAATGAAAAGGCAATGGGCAAAAAAGATGAGTGAACTCGAGGAAAGCCTCAGAGAAACAAAGGCCAGGATAACTGAACTCACATCCCAAACTCCCTCTCACACTACCCCACCTCCACCATTCCCAACTCCATCCGACCCGCCACCTTCCAACCCGCCTCACCTAATTCCACCACCCCCTAGAGTAGGATCAGTCCTAGCAGATCCCACTCCCGAGGACCTTAATATGATGCTTAAAGCCTATCAGGCCAGAATCCAAGAAGGGCCAAACGTAACTGATCATGAAAAGTGTTACCCTAGAGCAGAACTAGAGCTAGAACGAACCAAAATTTGTGCTAAGATGGTGGAATTGGCTCAGACCATGCTTGAAGCCAGTCGCCTATTTGACATCTCTAGTTCAGCGAAGACACAGTTACACTTTGATGGACTGCTAGAAAGAATAGAGAAGCTGATTGCACAATCAGAAAGGGAACCCGCCTCTCAACATAAGGACAAGGCAAGTGAAGGAGCAAGTCTTCCTGCCCAGGAAGCCTATGTGCCTGAAGCCTATGTGCCTAACTCTACGGAGCCAGATACATCTTCTTCTCTGAATCGGTTTACACCAGAATTCCTACGAGAGATTCAAGAAGACAAATGGGCTAAAGAAAGTGAAGTCCCTCCTCCCATTGAACTTGTGGATGACGCACATGACCAATTCCCACAAGACATCCCATCCATTTATGAGGAGCAGGAGAGCACCCAATCTCAGGAAAGATTAGACTTTGAGTCTAACTCTCTACAAGAATTACCCCACTTCACAGGCCCATGGGAAGCTAAGTCTACTTGTATGAGAGCACCCAGAGTCATGGTACGGAATGAGGACTCAGTCATACCTAGGAACACAGAGGTAGTGAAAAACACTAAAGTACGATGCAACCTCACCTTAGAAGAGCTACTCAAAGTAAGGCCTGAGCTATGGAAACATGTAGCCAAACAAGTACCAGAGATAGCAAAACCTCGTTCCCAGGTAGGATCCCAGAGAACAGTGCCCGAAATACCATTGGACAAGATAGGAGACATGAGTGAGGGCGAAGAGGGAAACACATATCTTCCTATCACCCATCATGGATATACCACCAAGGCCATTCTAGACTCAGGCGCAGGTGTGGCAATTGCTACCACTTCCCTATGGAAGCGTTGGGGCAAGCCAGCACTCAGGCCCACGAGGATGAAACTGCAAATGGCCGATGGTCACATAGAGAGACCCTTAGGGCTGTTAGAAGGAATCACTCTCACCACATGTGGTGTAGAGTTCGAGCATACATTTGCTATATGTGATTTTAGCAAAAATCATGCCTATGAAATGATCTTGGGACGACCCTTTATGCGACAGTTGCAAGTGGTACAGGACTGGGGAACCAACTCCTTGTACCTGCAACACTTAGGAGTTACGACCAAAGTGAATCTTAAAGATTACTCTCATAGAGATGTCCCTCCTATCCAATGGAATCCCATCCATAGAGCCAAAGATGATACGGAATCGGTGCATTCCATAGGATCAGGATCCTCATGGATGCATGAAGACACTCACTTATGGATGTGCAAAGTAGCAGTAGAAGAAGAGAAGAGAGAAAAAGCCAGAGAGATAGGTGCAAAAGAAACCCATAGATCCATTCAAGACCCAGCCTATGCACATGTAGTCTTTCCTGACGAAGAATTTGAACCCCACGGCTGGGCAGAAATCCTAGCAACAATGGATGTAGCCATCAATGAAGAACAATGGACACCCCACTGTGATGAGGATGGCTATGACATTTCAGTCTTCTCCATAGAGCCAATCATGGGAGAGGCAGTGTTAGAAGAGTGTGAACCTAGCCCTGATGCATTTGAGGATGTAAGTGACTCCGATCTAGAGTCAATCATTATGGACCCACCTTTTGCATCAGATGAAGAATACTTCTATGAAGTAGAATTTCTACCCCAGAGGTATGGAGAGCTTACAAATGATGTAAGGCTAGCCACACATGTGACCCCGAAGGAAGAAGGAAAGAAAAGAAAGAAGAGAGAAGTCACACCAGAAGAGGAAGAATCTTTGTTTGAGGTCCCGGAAAATTTTAAGAAGTATGAGATAGATGACAGGAGAGTCATGATCAGAATGCCTAAACGAGAGGCGCAATCAGGGGAGGCCTATGATAACAAAGAAACCACCAAGAAAATTGTGGTAGCTCTGGAAGAAGGAGAGGAGAGATGCACGTACATAGGCCATGACCTGACATAAGAGGAAGAACAAGAGCTAATAGCCTTGCTAAGAGAATACAGAGATGTATTTGCTTGGAGTTACAAGGATTTGAAAGGAGTGGACCCTGACATATGCTCACACACTATCCCCATGACCTCGGATGCCAAACCTTCTAAGCAAAAGCCATACACATATAATGATAATTATGCTGCTAAGATCAAAGAGGAGATAGATAGACTGGTTGAAGCTGGATTCATCTATGAAATTGAGCACACTGAGTGGGTATCCCCCATCGTAGTGGTGCCCAAGAAAAATGGAAAGCTGCGTGTATGCATTAACTTGAAGAAGGTTAATGCAGCCACAATTCGAGATAACTATCCGCTTCCTATCACAAAGCATCTCTTAGAAAGAGTAGCAGGCAAGGAAGTGTACAACTTCCTGGATGGATTCTCTGGCTACAACCAAGTAGCCATAGCTCCAGAAGATCAGCATAAGACGGCATTTGCCACTGAATGGGGCATATTTGCCTTTAGAGTAATGCCATTTGGCCTTACCAATGCACCAGCTACCTTCCAGAGGCTGATGTGCCATGTATTTAAAGAGTTCCTGAGGAAGAACTTAGAAGTCTATGTTGATGATCTTTGTGCTCATTCCAACATTAGGCAAACCCATATTCCCGAACTCAGACAAATCTTTGACAAATGTAGAGAATATCAAGTCTGCCTGAACCCAGAAAAGTGCATCTTTATGGTCAGGCAAGGCAAGATTCTAGGACACATAGTGTCAAGGAATAGCATATCCACCAATGAAGAGAAAGTGAGAGCCATAGCCGAGTTACCTAGGCCAAAGAATGTCAAGGAAGTGCAAGCCTTCATGGGGCATTGTGGTTATTACCGCCGGTTCATTCATATGTACGCTGTCATTGCAAAGCCCATGTATGGACTCTTGACTAACTTTGAGTGGACTGATGAGTGTGAAAATTCCTTCAATGAGCTTAAACGGCGATTATGTTCAGCACCAATCTTGAGCACTCCAGATTGGAATAAGCCTTTCCATGTTCATGTGGATGCATCCAATTATGCTATTGGGTGTGTACTCGCGCAACCTACTGGTGAAGGTAATATGGATCTTCCAATTGCCTATGCTAGTAGACAATTGAATGCAGCTGAACAAAATTATACAACCACCGAACGAGAAGGATTAGGCATGGTATATGCAGTTAAAAAGTTTAGACATTATTTGCTTGCAAATAAGTTTAAATTTTTTACTGATCATCAGGCATTGTTGTACCTGGTAAACAAACCTTGCAACACAGGTAGATTAGTACGATGGTTTCTCTTACTAATGGAATACGACTTTGAGGTAGTGGTCAGGAAAGGGAAGACTCACTTGAGAGCAGATCATCTCTCTAGGCTCACATCTGGAGAGGCCCCACAAGGGGTGTCAGATGACCTTCCTGATGCTTACTTGTTTAATTTGGAAGTTGTACCGCAGTGGGCTAAGCCATTGGTACCAGTATTAACATATGGGCCTAACCATCCAGTAATAAACACACAGGATAGAGAGGTAGTAAAAGCCCAAAAGTATCACATCATGGCAGGAAGTATGTACAAGCACACAGATCAAGGGATCTTGGCTTGTTGTGTGGAAGAGGATGAGTACACTAAATGGTTGCAATTAGCACATGTAGGTGCATTAGAGCAACACTACTCAAAGCAACGAACTCTACAAACACTAAGGAGACTCGGGGTGCATTGGCCTACTATGGAGGCTGATGTCCAAAAGTTGTGCAAGGAATGCCCAATCTGTTGCACTAAACCACCTGTGGAACATGGCACTCTTTATCAAGTGTCCATAGTGCCAGATTGGAGTGAACCACTAGTACCCTTCCTGAGGACGAAAACATTCCCTCCAGACATGACTCTGGTTAGGAAAAGAAGTCTAGAACAAGAAGTGTTGGAATCAAATACCACCACCTCGTAGAAGACTTCCTGCTGCAATGAGAGTAGCCTCTCCTTCACCACAACTTCACCTCCTTCAAGAGTGTGAGAACACTCTGTCTTCAAGAAGATCTCCAAGCTCTAGATCTTTGAGTGAGTGATTATACAAGGAGCCAAGAGCCTCCTTATATAGTAGTTGTAACTATTTGAAAAGCTTTATAAAAAGCTACGATCGTAATCCATATCGTAATCCATGAAAAAACAAATATGTAAAGCTCCTTCGCTTTCTATATGCGATCATAAACAAAAACGTAAGTTTTATGATTTTGACTTTGTTATCTTTTAACTTTGTAAAAGATGGTTTCACACTATGAAATTTCAGGTTCGTATGGACGAAAGATTATTGGACATTGATTCCAACAATCACTGCTTCAATGTCACAATGATATAAGCTTCAGTAACCTGCAAATCTTCTCATGACTATCTCTAGTCAATGCTTTGGTAAATATATCTACAACATTCTCACTAGATGGAATATAAACCAGCTCAATGTGCTTCTTAGCTATCTGCTCTCGAATATAGTGGTAGTGTACCTCTATATGCTTTGTCCTTGCATGATGCACTCGATTTTTAGCTATAGCTATAGCACTCTGGCTATCTGAAAATATCTGAATGGGTTGATGTACTCTTACATCAAGATAACTGAAAATCTTCTGCAACCATACTGACTCTAGAGTAGTTGTAAATGCTGCACGATATTCAGCTTCACATGATGAAGTGGCAATAGTGGGTTGTCTTTTTGAAAACCATGAGATAAGACAATCTGCAAGATAAAAACAAAATCCACTAGTACTTCTTCTTGTGTCTTTATCACCTGCCCAATCAGAATCTGAAAATCCTTTTAGTAACAAATGTGTAGATTTCGAAAATACCATAGCATAATTTGAAGTTCCCTTCAAATAACAAAAGATCCGCTTTACTGCTTTCCAATGTAACACTGTCGGATTCTGCATGAACCTTGATACTTGAGAAACTGCAAACTGTATATCAGGACGTGTATTACAAAGATAAATCAAGCAACCAACTGCTTGACTATATAGAGTAGCATCTAATGGCTCTGCATCTGCTACCATTTGTAAAGACGTGTTCTGATCCATAGGTGTTTGCATAGGTTTAGAATCACCCATCTGAAACCTTTCCAAAAGTTTCTCAATGTACTTCTGTTGTGTCATGTAGATACACTCATCTTGAAACAGAAACTGAATCCCAAGATAATAATGTAGAATGCCTAAATCATTCACATCAAATGTTTGCTTCAATTCTTCTTTGGACATCTGCAAATCTTCATCTCTGGGACCTGTGACTATAATATCATCCACATAAATGATTGCTATAATCATCGTACCTGTTTCAGCTTTGACATAAAGAGTTGGAGCTGCATCTGAGTTATGGAAACCAATGGATAAAAGATATGTATGTATCTTTTCATACCATGCTCTAGGTGCCTGTTTTAAACCTTACAAAGCTTTTATAAGCTTACACACTAAGTGTTCTTTACCTGTCTCTTCAAAACCTTCTGGCTGCTGAATATACACATCTTCGTGTAAATCACCATTTAGAAAAGCAGTCTTAATGTCAAGTTGATATATATGCCAACCAAAATGTGCTACTAGAGCAAGTACTGACCTAATAATAGTCATCCTAGACGTAGGAGCAAATGTCTCATCATAATCAATACCTTTTTGTTGTGCATATCCTTTGACAACCAACCTGGCCTTGTATCTATCAATAGTACCATCTGCTTTCCTTTTGATTTTAAAGATCCATTTTACACCTATAGCCTTCTTTCCTTCTGGTAACTCACATAGCTGCCAAGTTTGATTCTTATGAATAGAATCAATCTCTTCTTGCATAGCTTTTCTCCAAATAGGAATTTTAAGTGCATCTTTAACACACGCAGGTTCATCTTCAACAGTCGTAAGTGCCAAAATATCATGAATCTCAAAGTCTTCAGCAAAACTTACATGATCTTTTTGCTGTCTAGTTTGACTTCTTGTTCTTACATGATCTTGTTGTTGTTGTCTAGTCTGACTCCTTGTTCTTCCAGTAAAAGCTTTTATACCACTGTCTTTCCAAGTCTGATATAACCACGTAGGTGTATCCTTGAATAGTGGTGAAACTCTTTCTGAACTTTCAGCTTCCACAGGTTCTGGAACTTGTCCTGTCGATGTACTAGGACTTTCTGGAACTTTAACTTCTTCCATTTCTGGAATCAAAGTTTCTTGTGGAACTGACTCTGTAGAAGGTTGTGAAATTCCTCTTTCTTCAATTTTTTCTTGAATACTAGGAGTTTGAGGTTTAATTCCCTCCTGATATGGCTGAACATCTACATCCAAAATCTTTCTAAAAATTCCATAGTCATTTTCACTAATGAACTCCGGAATTTCTGCTTCTTTATCATAAACCTTATCTTCAGCAATATAAGCATTACGTGAAAGAATAACTTCACCTGTCTCTGGAACATAAAACCTGTATCCTTTGCTTTCAACAGGATATCCAATAAAAACAGCTTTCTTTGCCTTTACATCTAGTTTGCCTCGGTCCTTTTTCTCAACATGTACATAAGAAAGTGATCCAAACACTCTGAAGTAACTCACATTAGGTTTTCTACCATAATAAGCCTCATACGGTGTGATTACCTTTAAAGCTTTTGTAGATGACCTGTTTAAAATGTGATTAGCTGTATGTACTGCATCAAACCAGAATTTCGGTGAAAGCCTTTTGGACGCCATCATGCTCCGCATCATTTCAACAAGTACTCTATTCTTTCTTTCTGCAACACCATTTTGCTGAGGAGTATAAGCAATAGTAAGATGTCGAGTAATACCTTTCTCATCGAGAAATGTCTGGAACTCATTTGACAAGTATTCTCCACCTCTATCACTTCTTAGAATCTGGACAGTTTCGTGACTTTCATTTTCAACCATAGCTACAAACTTCTTGAACATAGGAAAGACTTCTGACTTCGACTTAAGACCATAGATCCATGAGTATCTTGTAAAATCATCCACAAATAGGACAAAATACCTGAAACCCTGAATAGAGTCTGCTCTCATAGGACCATTCACATCTGAATGAATAATCTGCAATTTCCTGGTAGCTGTAATATGACCATGTTTCTTGAAAGGTAGTTTATGCATCTTACCTTCAAGACAACCTTCACATATATCTGAATCATCAGGTAGCTTGAATGAGGGTAAACTCTCAACCATACCTCTGTCTTTGATATTCTTGAGAGCTCCAAAACTGATATGTCCAAATCTTTCATGCCATAGCTTCATATCTTCCACCGGTGACGAAGATTTGACTGCATATGCTTGACTGATTTTTGACAAAACAAAGACCCCTCCTTTATGCGTACCTTGCAAAAGACACTTGTCTTCTTTATGTGATAAGATCTTACAAAGATCTTTCTCAAATACAACTTTAAAACCATCACTTAAAAATGCAGATATAGATAGCAGATTTATCTTCATTTCAGGTACATAAAGGACATCTGAAATTTGAAAATTACCACCTTCTCTTGACTTTAGGGTTATTGTACCTATTCCCACAACATCCAAATCATTGCCATCTGCAATAGTAACTCTTCTACCTGAAGAATAGGAAAGAGAAGAAAATACATCTTTGCAACCTGTCATATGCTTTGTAGCACCTGAGTCGAATATCCAAGGACTTGCTGAAAGAACTTGTAAAGCTGCTTGATCAAAAGCTACTTCCTCAATAGTGATACAGGCATAAGAATCACCTTGAGATTTCCCTTTTTTATCATCTTCTGCAACATTACCTGATGCCTTTTTCTTTTCTGCTGCAATCCTTTTATAACATTCTGACTGAATATGTCCACGTTTCTTGCAAAAAGAACATATTTTTACCTTCTTCTTAGAAGAATTCTCTTTAGATGTCGTAGATACAGAATCTGAAGTAGAAGGTGAGAGGGACCTACTTTCCTTCTTGGATTTTTGTTCCTTCTTCTTATCCTTCTTCTTCTTACCCTTTGATGAAGATGAGAGTGCTTCTTCATTCTCTTCCATTCCCTTCAACTGATCTTCATCTTGAAGCAACAAGAACTCTAATTCTTCAAATGTAACCTCTCTATCTCTTGTGGTAAGAGTAAGAGTGGTTATGAAAGATCGATATGAAATAGGAAGTGAATTAATCAGCGTATTTACCATTTCTTCATCTGATATCTCAACTCCTACATTTAGAAGTTGATCTCTCAAGTCAACGAGTCTCGTAATGTGGGTTTGAATTGACTCACCAGCTTTCATCCTTGTATTTGCTAGTTGTCTCCTCAAGTGAGCTTTCCTAGCAGGATTTCTGCTCTGAAAAAGATTCTCGAGCTTTAACCAAGCTTGACTAGAACTTCTGCAAGATCTGATCTGTGGTAGAACATGCTTTTTGACACTCATTGCTATGAATGAAAGTGCTAAAGCATCTCTAGCATCCCATCTTGCCTGATCTTCAGTAGGAGGAACTCTAGGTAAAGACCTAGCAGTGACTCTGGATGTCGAAGTGGTTACCTCTTCTTCTGTTGGTTCTGTAATAGCAATTCCAGTACCTCTTGAAGCTTCTGTAGACCCTTCTTCGCCTTCTCGTCTTGGTCTTGTTAAGGATCCATTGACGATACTCCATAAATCCTTTGTCGCTAACAAGTTCATCATCATGAAACTCCACATGGGATAATTAGAAGATCCATCCATCTTGTCTTCAATCTCAATTCTAATCTCACTCATCTTATCTTAAGTGTGTATGTCAATTATGTAGCTCTGATACCAAGTGTTGAAATTTGGGGCCCCAGGATCCAACAAGAAGCCCTAGAGTACGCACTCATTGGTGATAATCTCTATAAGCGTGGTAAGGATGGTTACCTGAGACTATGTGTCCATAAAGTGAATATCTCAAGATCTTGGAAACTGCTCACCAAGGTGTAGCAGGAGGACACTTTGGACCAGATCAAGTGATCAAGGCAATACTATTTGCGGGCTTCTGGTGGCCGACCCTTCACATGGATGCACATACCTATGTGAAACGGTGTGATGTCTGTCAGCGAACTCAGTATCCTATACGCAAAGACGAGATGCCACTGAAACCTATGATGGGTGGACGTGCATTCTCTAAGTGGGGAATAGACTTCGTAGGTCCTATTAATCCCCCAGCTAAGGGGTCCCATGCTGAATATATCATTGTTGCCACGGACTATCTAACCAAGTGGGTAGAGATAAAAGCCACAACGAAGAACGATGCTCAAACAACAGCTAAGTTTTTATTTGAGAATGTGTTCACTAGATACGGGCTACCTATAGAGCTAGTTAGTGATAGAGGCACTCACTTCTTGAATGAAGTTATTGAAAATCTGCTCCAAGAATTCTTGGTAGTACATAAGAAGTCTGCCCCCTATCACCCTCAAGCAAATGGCCAGGCTGAGAGCACCAATAAGATCTTATGCAATGTACTGACGAAATTAGTGAACAATAAATGCTCTGATTGGGACAAACAGCTACACCATGCTGTTTGGGCATATCGAGTCGCCTACAAAACGGTACTCCAAGCCACCCCCTTTCAGATGGTGTTTGGCCAAAATGCAGTGCTACCATTAGACTTCTTAATACCAACACTGAAAGTAGCACAAGAGCATGAATGGACGGGTCATGAACTCTCCTCTAGACTATTTGACCTTGAACGATTAGGAGAAACAAGACTGAGGGCGACTGCAGGGATATATGCAGCTAAGAAACGATAGAAGACATACTTTGATGCCCACGTTAAGGATAAAGGTTTGAAGGCAGGCGATCTAGTACTAGTCTACACTTTGAAACAACATGCGAGGAAATTAGAGAAACGTGGCTATGGACCCATGATCATTAATAGAATCTCAACGAGTGGAGCAGTACAGCTAGCCACCTTAGAAGGTGATATTCTTCCGAGCTACATAAGCGGATGCAGGGTCAAGTTGTATCAGGAACCTCTCACAGAGGAAATGCTAAGTCGACTCAATACTGCTAAGAAACGCAAAGAAGAAGAAAAACGAATTCGAGAAGAAGCTCAAGCAGAAGCTTTAGAGCGCATACGGAGAATGAAATTAAGAAGACAAGGCAGAGAGCAACCTAGGCTAGGTGCATATGCAGACCAAGGATATCATGTGGCTATGTGTGAAGTTTCAGGTATCAGCTCTCATAGGATAATTGATCGACGTCCTTTTATAACCTTAGATATAGGACAAGGAAAGGGTGCAAGGACTGTAAGAGCTTTGATTGACTCAGGTGCATCCACTAGTGCAGTCAAGTTGTCTTACTGTCAACAGTTGAAATTAACTGTCAATCCTATAGAAGCATATCTCATAGGATTGGGAGGTGTGGAAACCCCTTGCATGGGCGAGGTGGATCTTCCCATCTCCATTCAAGACGAAGCAATGACAGTCAAAGTACTAGTGTGTCAAGATGAGGACCTCACTGAGCCTCTTGTCTTGGGTCAGGACTGGATCTATGATCATGTGGTCAACCTAAACCTAAGAGGTGGACTTCTTCAGGTATGCGTAAATCATAGTCGAATTACAGTTGAATTGGAAAATGAGGCACTCAAGGAACTAGGTAGGGCACGAACTCCTGGTCCTTCCAGGGGTGCACATGAAGTTGACAATGCTATTCTTGTCCAAAAATGTATGATGCAGAAAGAGGATTGTCTCAACAACGGAGTCAAGGATAAGAAGGCACTCCCTTCTGTTCCAAAGGCCAGAGGGATGCAGCAACCAAAGGCAGATCGAATACAGAAGAAGCAGAGCACTACCTATACTGGAGGCCAAAAAAAGGAGCAAAGCAGATTGTTTCAGCCGATGAAACAAGTATGAAGGCGAAAAGGCAAACACCCTATTCCGACCAGGCCAACACCACGACCAGAACCTCTTATTAGTAATCAACAACACGACACTAATAAGAAGTCCTTCATACATTCTTCTGCGAAAGTGAAGTCTATTTGGGTACCCAAGAAGTCAATGAAGGCCAGCCCACAATCACGACAAATCTGGGTGCCTAAGGCTTGCTTGCGGGCTCAAATAGCTACACCAAGGCCAAACCCTGTACAACATGTTTCACTCACTCGAACATCTGAGGCCCACTCTTACACATCACGCACAAACACGTATTCTTCCATGAGCACAAGTAGAATCACTTGTAAATGGGTCCCTAAAAGCCCCATTTTTCAAGTAAATACCCCTATCACACTCTCCAGAGTCTCCACAAAGTCAAGATCAAAACCTATCCATTGCATTTGGCAACCTAAAACTTGGAATAAACCCCCGGACTCCAGTTGTAAATCCATGTCCACCTACTAACTACGTCATTCTCACACTACATCATTCCGCTTAGTTCTTAGGTCTACCCAATTCCTAACTACACACACAAGCACCGAGCACTTACTAACCCCCTAACCTCTCCCGAGCCTCATGTTAAAGTTGTAACGGGGACACGGTGTCATTTTTGTGTCCATTGCAATGTTAACATTTATTCATGTATTCTCACAGAACCAGCTGCGAAGTTTTCAACATGGCTGAGGCGGCAGGAACTAGCTCTCAAACAGAAACGAGCCAGCAAGTGGTGGACTTAGACAGTTTACCCGTTTTGCCTGAAACAAACGAAAGACCAGAAGAATTGCAGGCCATCAAAATCATACCTATAGCGGACCCTCCCAGTGGCCATACCATGCCCGTAGGAAAAGCTTCCCACTGGTTTAGTGAAGTGGCAGGACCCTTGGGAGAGGGAACATACCTATGGGAATCAGAGTTGGACTTCAATGGGAAGCAAGGTAAATACCATTTCTTTACAAGAGAATTCGAGAAGTTACAAAATGCAGAAGGTCTACGTTCGGTATGGGAGAAGGCAGGATTGAATGCATATTTCAGTGCACGACTCCCAAAGCCTGACTTCATGCGATGCTACTATCTCATCAACACCTTGACCCCAAACAAGAACCCAAAAGGTGCAAGCTCATTTGTGATCCCATCTCTAACAAAAGGAAATGAGCTCAAGAGGTTTAGGTTATCCAACAACTTGGTGAGAGAGGCCCTAGATATGCGCGGAATGCATATTCCTACAGAGAAGGAAATCCTAGTGCCGGATTACATGAAGAATCGAAGCCTCACCAAACTCAAGGACATGGTGTCCATGACGCCTAATGTTGCAATACACCTTCGCATGTGCATGCAACACTTTGCTTTTCCTACCCAAGATAGATTCACCATGCCGCCTAAAAAGATTTGGTTTAGTTTGTATCTGGCAGAGACACAGAGCCTCACCATCAACTTACCCCACTGGATAATTGATCATATACACCTAGCTCACAAACGATGGCCGCGGAAACAGGTTTTATATGGATGTTGTGCTCTGACGAGAATAATTTATAGGTGTTTGGCTTATGACATCCCTATTCAATGGGCCCTAATGTGGAATCGTGTAGAGCAGTTTAGAGGCAGGACATCCACTGGACCCCCTTCTAAGAAGATGAGAGGCACTGTCCAAGTCCCATGTGCTCAACCACGTGGAGCCACCCTAACACCAGACGTCACCCCTCCACCCCGAAGAGTCCGACCATTCACACTCCGACTTCCAAGACGCAACACCGATGGTTCTACCTTGATATTCCCTCCCATCCCAACCGATCTTGAATTTCCCAGTGGTGCACCTTTGGAAGAACTCACGAATGAAGATTTTGAACAATTATTACAAGATGTAGAGCTGGAGGCAGAAGAGGCACAACAAGTGGAGAATGTGCAAACGCAAGCAACAACCGCCCAAGTACCTGTCACCACAGTTGAAGTGGATGAAGAGGATGATGAAGATGAAGAACAGGAGGAAGATGAGGAGGATTATGATCAAGAGCATCATGATGAGCAACAAGAAGTGCCAGAAATTGTAGGTGCACCTGCATATACAGCTCAACTACAAAGGTTATACGACACAATCAAAGCAGTGCAAGAAAGGCATCAACTCTCTCTTGTGTCAGGTCAAGCTTTGATGCAAGAAATGCTATCAAATGATGGGGAGGATCAACATTTCATTGACACCCTCAAATTAGTGTCAGAGTCTTTAGGAGTTCCGGAGGCTGTCCACACTGCAGTCCGCCAGTCCCTAAGGTATGACAAACATAGAGTCGACACATTACCACGAGCAGGTAAGACTATCAGGATGCCTGTCACAGAACAAGAGGTAACCATTGAAGCCACAGCTAACCCCACCACCACCATTGACCTCTCTGCCGCAACCTTCGTTCAGACATCACCCATCTCACCCCAGCATCCCCCATCACCACCTTCTCCACCCCCACCACCACCTCCCACCATGGAAGAAACGCTAGTCATCACCTATACCTTCACTTATAACCCACCCCCAGTCACATCATTTTCCTTTCGAGAACCCACCTCACAAGACACCCTCTTCTCTTTCGTCACCAATCCCTTGTACACTTCAAACTTTCTATCCTCCGAACCCATAATGGGTCATCCCATAATCCCAAGTGTGGTTGGAAACCCTGCACCCACAGAAGGCACCCTGTGTTTCCCAGCCTATCCCCCAATACGGATACCTCCATTCCATGACCCTCACTTCCCATCTGGCCCCTACGCCTCTTTCAACCTAACCTCACCACCCCAATACCCGTCCTTTGTGGAGCAGTTCATCCGCTCTCCAATGTTTCAGAGGCACATTTCCCCGCTGTTTGCAACAACATCAATTTACACGAACACCACACTCACTTCACCTACCATACCCACCTACATGGTAGCCCCTGTACACACCACTCTGTCTGACCCAATGGACATTTCACCCACCTCAGCACCTCTCCCCATGGTTCCACCATCTCCCCCTCCACTACCCCCCACCTCACCACTCACCACATCATTGGCACACACAGCATTCACTACCTCCCTCCCCAATCCCACCTCCCCTGCATTTCAAACTTTTCGCCTTGCATCTCATAATGTAAATAGCACGTTCAACACATTACTTCAGTGTGCACATCAACTACAACAAGAATACCATCAATTGGAAGAACGGACTACGGCCCTCCAGGCAGAATCTCAGCGTCTACAAGCTAGAGTCACCACTCTTGAAGCTGATTACCAAACGCTCCTAACCGAGCATACCACCTTATAGCAGGCTCACTCCGAATTGGAATCAAAGACATCGACAGTAGATGATCAAGCAGTCAAGGAACTAGAAACAGTGCTCCAAGCGCAAATGATATCTAATGCTACACTCAGACGCAACCTTGGGCTATTAAGGAAGCATATGGCAGCAGCACTAGAAGAGAACAAGAGGCTTCAACAACAAAACCAAGACAACTTTGAAGCGGCTATGGAAGGAACTGCAGGAGCAACCATTAGCCCTACCAAGTATAGAGCAGTCCCATCGGAAGACATTCGCATCTTACTTGAGGAGCATGCAAATTTCTTGGAGTCATATGAAAAGTTAGAGACTGAATGTGCAGACCTAAAGAAACAGATAGCCAGTGCCCCCACAGCTCAACAGGAGCCGGTAATCTTGCAACACTCTACAGAAGAAGTAGAGACCCTCCGGAAACAGGTGGCAGAACTCCAAGCACGCCTCGCACCATATGAAAGGCCACCCTCACCCATTGAAGAACCAGAACCTGAAACAGTAGTGGAAATCCCCGTCGATGACAGCTATGAAGATCCGTACGAGCCAATTCCAACACTCGATGGTCGGACTACAGAGGAAGGACAGGACACTTTAGAAATTCAAGTTCCAGATTGGGTAAAAAGGGTTGAGAAAGTGGGTAAGACACATGATGATCGCGTTGCCGTGCAAATGCAATCTCTCACAAATCTGGAAGAAACTGTCCTTCGATCTTCTTACTTTTAGAACCTATCCCACCAACGGTTAATCACAACATCAGAGTCGCAATACATGCCTTATTTTGTCTTGTTACATGATTATAATGCAGAAGTTAAAAGACATACAGGGAAGGAGCCCACATTTGCCACTCAATTTGAGCCAGAGGACTTACCGACAGATGCGCATGCGGGCTCGATTTTCCAGCTTAATTGGCGTGCACGTCTACTAACCGATTACCCTGAGATGATGAGCACCTGGGCAACCATGCCACTGTATATCAAGTATAATCCATGTTATTGCCCAATGGTACGTCGCAGATCATGGCAAGCATTTGCGATCAAGGTACACAACAATAAAGAATGCTCGGCTTGGGTTAACTATCCTTATTTTGCTCCACCTCGAGGGACCCCAACTGTAGCCTACATGGTATCAACAATTCGACACTGGTCTACACGTCTAAATAATGTACCCGACATAGCAGCAAAAATGTGTATGAAAATATTCGAGCTCATGACCATTGTCTTCAAAACCTTTCGGATGGTACAAGCTCCATACATCTCTGCCCCTGGATTCTCCCAAGGTAACAAGGATTTAGTCTACGACATGAGCCAAACTCCCTCGGTCACTATAATCTTTGCCTAGCATGCACGAATAAAGTACTTACCCGCATGCTTCAAGCAGACATTTGAGGAAATGTTCTGTACGGGATTCTGGGAATATCATTCAGAAATTTTCATTCCTAGACCCACACATTTGCTACATCTATTCGCAGTAGAACAAGCGATCCATGCAGATCAGTTACGTCTGCCACATCCGGACATTCCAGGACCAATTGATTGGGATCGTATGATGATAGACTTGGCCAGAGGACTAGGCATATAAGAACATCAGCTTGCCACTCAGGTTGTGGAATATTACATCCAACACTCCCAGCAACAAGGGTCTGTCAGGGACGACAGACGCGAGAGAGGGGGGGGGGTGTTGAGAGCAGTATGGGCACCCAAGGACTGACTAGACAAGGATGCCAGCGGAGAGAGTCAGAGCGAGGTGAAGGATTAAGTAGACAAAGCAGTCGACGCAAATCTAGCAGATAGGCCCTTCAAATTTTTCCAAATCAACATCTTTATAACAGTGATTCTTATCACTAACAATCATTGTAAATACCATTTCATATTTTTGTAGCTCCATTTTGTGCAAGCCAAGGAGTCCTTGAGCTTGAGGAGCCTTAGAAGTGCCTACATATCAATTTTCGTATTTTTTAGACTCCGTTTAAGCCCTCAAATTGGCCCTGGAACCTAATTTTTAACTAGGCCGGACACTAGGTCTGGACAGGGCCAAAACCTAGTCAAAAACTATAAATAGAGCTAGAGAGCTCATTTTTGAGGTTAGATTGTAATTGAAATGAACTTGTAATAGCTTTTTGAAAGTAATCTAAGAACTCCATTGCTTCTCACTCTTTGTCTTGCCGTGTGTGCGCGTGTGTGTGTATGTGTGTGCATGTTTGTGTGCTTCTCACTCACACACTTGTGCCTCCACTTGCTCGAGGTCTTCATACCATCCTCACGTCTTCCTGGATTGACATTAAAGGAGGTGCTACTCATCACTGAGCTACACCGACCCACAATAATGGCATATTATTATAGGTTGATGTTTTTGCGGAGTACATATATGCAGACATTCGAAGAAGCCTTTTTCACAGGATTTTTTGAAATTGATTCAGAAATCTTCTTAAAGATGTCATCCAACTTGAATGCCAGATTAGTGGCATATGAACTGAGCTTTTTCGCGGATCATAGACAACCACCACATGATGGTGTGAAAGCAGAACAGTGGAAGCAGCTAATGATACATGAAGCCAATCTGCTTAATGAAACAGAGCAAAAAGTGTATAGAACATACTCCCGTCCACTTCCAAAGCCTGTCGGGGACGACAGAGTTCAAGAGGGGGTAGTGTTGAGGGAGAATAAGGCAAAAAGAAGAAAAGAAGAAGACAAAGAAAGAAGCTTCATTAAACGATAATATTTGAAGACACATCTCTACAGGAAGCCCCGCAGGGGCGCAACACCCATCTCTTACACTCGACAAGCTTGGATAAGGAAGGACCAAATGGCTGCATATCTTCAACAAAAGAACTACTTGCTACATCAGAAGAACCCATAGAACCAGTATGTAAATCGCTCTGGATATTCAGTTCCACAAAGAATTGCTAAAGTATGGATTCCGAAGAAGGTGATAGCCACACAGTCTGATCGAACACAAGTATGGATTCCAAAGTCATGTGCTCAAAGGACAAGCATCAGGAAGGAAGAGTCAAGGCACAAGGAGAATCAATACGATCAAAAGGTAAAACGACAGAAGCTAAACTGTTACAAGATAGAGAAGGAGTCTACATTTGCTTCAAAAACTATTCCAAGATTCAAAAAGCAGATAAAGCAGGCATACAACATGAGAAGCACCATATTCTTCAGAAATGTTAGGAATACAATCTATCCCAATAGAATAAAGCAGATTTGCATGCCGAAGGACAAGACAAGCTGTATACTTCTACCAACTAATTCGAGTTGCACACATTTGGAGTTACCAGAACCCAAAGTATGCATAGTAGGGTCACATTACAAGGCCAAGCATTCGGCACCTTCTTTTTCTACTTCAGAATAGTGAAGCAGATTTTCCCTCTTGGGAAATAAGAGAGCACTTGTACATAAGCTAAAGAAAATTATTCAAAAATCAATAACTGCTTTGGCTATGAACTAACCTTTCTGTTTTTCTTTCAGACAAAAACATAAAACTATCTAAAAGTATGAAAAATCCTAGGTATTACCTTTCTCACACCCACGGGGAAGGGACGATACTATTCACGCGGAGCATTGCCGACTAAGGAAGGATAAATGAAGGATGATTTTTGATACTATCTTGCCACTAATTCATACTCTATATTGAGTGCAGATGGCATCTACTAATTCCGAAGCTACACAAGAGGACGAGGTCCAACTTCTTCCATTGGAATCAATAACAAAGGCAAGAGGTCATTGGTTTTTGGATGACCAACTAGTGTCTGATCTCATCTTCATGGCAACCATTAAGATTATGGATAGGGATCACTACTTCCCTATCATGTCACAGGAATTCAAGACGATCATACAAGGATTACCGCGTATGACAGATGTCTGGACTCAAGCTGGAATTGATGCATTCTTAAGACTTCCAATATATTTGCCAGATTTTCAGAGATGTACACAAGTAATGAACACGCTTCAATGTGCATCGAATAAGATGTCAGTCCCAGAGGCACAAGTACGGGATAAAGTTGGTGCCTGGAAGACAATTCAATTCACTCATGAGCTGATTAACAAGGCTTTTGGATGGAATCAAGAAGGACTCACGAATATCAAAGATGAATGTCATGATCCGAAAAAGAGATCGTTTTTGGAAATCAACAGAACGGATATTGAAGATGCTGTTCGTTTAGTGCACCAACACTTTTGTTTTCCAAGAATGCATAGATATACAAACCCTCAAAAGATTGTGGTGCAAGTACTCTCACATGCTATGAGGCAAGTCGAAAATAAAGTAAATATGACTCCCTATGTTCAAGAACGTCTATTTGAAGCAAAGAAGAAGTGGGGTCAGAAAAAGTTTCTGAATGGTAGTTCGGCCTTGACCCTACTTATTTATGAGGCACTGGATATGAAGAAGTGCTTGCGCGTGATGCCAACCTCAACAGAGTTAGCCAAATATGCCAAGTCAGCGACGGTTCCAAAGAAAAAGAAAACAGCCATCTCTATTGACGAAGTAGGAACCAGCTCAAAGACACCTATGAGAGGAACTAAACGCCTTAGAGAGGAAGAAGCCCAGGCTGCACCCCAATCAAAGAGGACACACACATTGCCAAAGATTCCTGGGACCCAACAACCAATTACGAAAAGAGATCTCTCTACTGCCCTAGAGGAAACACATTAGTTTATGCAGGGGCAAGTAAATTTAAATATTCAAGGTCACCATTACAGACAGGCAAGCAAAGAAAGTAGACAGAAAGATAAAGAACAAACCCCTGAACAAGTGGCCAGCTATAAAGAATTAGGTTTAGAAGATTCTAGCTCTGATGCAAAATCTAGTCACGAGAAAGACACCCTGGACACTGACATAAAGACTGAAACTCACAATGAAGAATGGACAGAGATTAATCAAGTCAAAGTCACGCTAGACAAACAACAAGGACAGGCAAAGAGCCAAGAACCCACTGAACCAGAGCACATCATGCAATTGAATGATAAGTCAAAGATCAGTATCAAGGAAGCTCCAATAACTTATAAAGCTGCAAAACCACCTATCAAAGAGGAAATACAAACTCCAGTGGACCAAGAATCAGGCCGACAACCAAATAAGGAGCCAATTGTGATCGACGTACTAGATGGTACACCTCAAGGTAAGATTGACCACATGGAAGCTGAGCCAAGGATCCAACTTCATATTAGGCAGCCCCATGATACTACGTTACATGTGGCACAAGGGAAAGACATGACAACAGGAGCAGAACCTAGTATCCCTACCACTTGGTTAAATGTGGATGTAACTCAATTGAAACCGGTTGTCAAGCAAATGATCCAGATGGCCATGGATACACAACAACAAATGATGGATACATATGCGGATTATGATAAGGCCCTGCGAGAAAAGAATTAGTTTCAAAACATGAGTGAACAACTATCCACAAAGCTCATCCAGGCTCAGAAAGAGACTGCCGCCAAAGAAAGGGAGTTACTCGCAGTCAAGACACAATGTGATACATTGATGAACCAGCGTCATCAGCTACAGACACAACACAACTAAAAGAATTACAAAGACTGCATGAAGCCAGTGAAGCAGACAAAGAGAGAATGAAAGCTAGAAGTAATCTGCTCGAAACACAACTAAAGGTGTACATGGAGGAAATGACAATTTACGAAACAGAAATAAAGAATTGATGAAGTCATTGCTACATGATCAACCTATCAAAAAACAAGAGACTGCAGATATTGACCAGAAAGAATTAAGAGATCAGATTGAGAAATATGCAGATTTGCTGAAACACGAGCAAGCATTGAGAGTAGAATGGGAACATAAGTACATTCAAGACACCAATGAGCTCAAAAAGCAAGTGAATACGGCCAATGGCAAACTTGCCGTGAGTTATAGTGAAAACATGGATCAGATAGCAGAAATTGGCACTGAGTTGCTTGCGACAAAAGAAGCTCTGAGGGCAGCAATGCAAGAAATAAAAGAAAAGACTGATCGACTTACAAAATTAAACATTAGAGCAACAAAGCCAACACCAATCGGAACACCAATAGAGCCAAGACAAGAAAATCCTACTCACGAGGTAGAGGTACGTCCTCTATCTCCCCCGATTTATAATTCTCCAATAAAAGATTAGGTGGCAGAACCATGTGATGATCATCCAATGCCATATACTGTAGAAATAAGTCAGAAGGAACGGGCACTATCGGTGTCCCGGTTGACTGAAAATTTTGAAAATGAAGTCATCAAAGTCATGAAAGAAGCAAAGATTAAAGGTAAAGACTTGCTGAAACACGAGCAAGCATTGAGAGCAGAATGGGAACATAAGTACATTCAAGACACCAATGATCTCAAAAAGCAACTGAATACGGCCAATGGCAAACTTGCCGTGAGTTATAGTGAAAACAAGGATGAGATTGCAGAAATTGGCAATGAGTTGCTTGCGACAAAAGAAGCTCTAAGGGAAGCAATGCAAGAAATAAAAGAAAAGACTGACTGACTTACAAAATTAAACGTTAAAGCAACAGAGCCAACACCAATCGGGACACCAATAGAGCCAAGACAAGAAAATCCTATTGACGAGGTAGAGGTACGTCCTCTATCTCCCCCGATTTATAATTCTCCAATAAAAGATCAGGTGGCAGAACCATGTGATGTTCATCCAATGCCATATACTGCAGAAATAAGTCAGAAGAACGGGCATTATTGGTGTCCCGGTTGACTGAAAATTTTGAAAATGAAGTCATCAAAGTCATGAAAGAAGCAAAGATTAAAGGTAAATACTTGGAGACGATCATGAAGCCTTTCAACATTCCTTATGGACTATTGAAAGAGAAAACAAGACAATACATAAAGAAGATGACACAGAAAGTTCCAAAGGAACAATTGGAGTTCAAAAATGACACGTTCAACTATACTCAAGAAGAGTTTGAAGCAGCACAGCCTGTTTGGAGAAGAAAATTTTTGGAGAAACATCCTACATTACGGGTAGCAAGCAGCGCCTTACTTATTACAGGTGAATCCTTCTTTTTGTCCAACACCACGGCGAAGAGAAGCAAGGGAATTTTCGGAAATGCAAAAGACTGGTGTGATCCATAAATAGTGGCTAAACTATCCACTACTTCCAAGTCCACCGCATAACTATCTACCTACGGAGGATTACATGATCAAAACCATTGAATTTAGGGTGCAGAATTATGCAACAGTACCCGTTTTAACTATCAAGATGACCAATAAAATACTCAGCATGATCCTTAGAGTTTTGAAGGTGTTCAAGCATGCGGCATATACGTTTTTGAACTTCATTGGCATTAATCAAGGAACAGATATTCTTGTTTTTGACTTGTCTATTATGCCTAGCCGACCCACAATAATGGCATATTATTCTAGGTTGATGTTTTTGCCGAGTACATATATGCAGACATTCGAAGAAGCCTTTTTCACAGGATTTTTTGAAATTGATTCAGAAATCTTCTTAAAGATGTCATCCAACTTGAATGCCAGATTAGTGGCATATGAATTGAGCTTTTTTGCGGATCATAGACAACCACCACATGACGGTGTGAAAGAAGTACAGTGGAAGTAGCTAATGATACGTGAAGCCAATCTGCTTAATGAAACAGAGCAAAAAGTGTATAGAACATACTCCCGTCCACTTCCAAAGCCTGTCGAGGATGACAGAGTTCAAGAGGGGGTAGTGTTGAGGGAGAATCAAGCAAAAAGAAGAAAAGAAGAAGACAAAGAAAGAAGCTTCATTAAACGATAAAATTTGAAGAAACATCTCTATAGGAAGCTCCGCAGGGGCGCAACACCCATCTCTTACACTCGACAAGCTTGGATAAGGAAGGACCAAATGGCTGCATATCTTCAACAAAAGAACTACTTGCTACATCAGAAGAACCCACAGAACCAGTATGTAAATCGCTCTGGATATTCAGTTCCACAAAGAATTGCTAAAGTATGGATTCCGAAGAAGGTGATAGCCACACAGTCTGATCGAACACAAGTATATATTCCAAAGTCATGTGCTCAAAGGACAAGCATCAGGAAGGAAGAGTCAAGGCACAAGGAGAATCAGTACGATCAAAAGGTAAAACGACAGAAGCTAAACTGTTACAAGATAGAGAAGGAGTCTACATTTGCTTCAAAAACTATTCCAAGATTCAAAAAAGCACATAAAGCAGGCGTACAACATGAGAAGCACCATATTCTTCAGAAATGTTAGGAATACAATCTATCCCAACAGAATAAAGCAGATTTGGATGCCGAAGGACAAGGCAAGCTGTATACTTCTAGGAACTAATTCGAGTTGCACACATTTGGAGTTACCAAAACCCAAAGTATGCATAATAGGGCCACATTACAAGGCCAAGCATTTGGCACCTTCTTTTTCTACTTCAGGATAGTGAAGCACATTTTCCCTCTTGGGAAATAGGAGAGCACTTGTACATAAGCTAAAGAAAATTATTCAAAAATCAATAACTGCCAAAGAAAGGGAGTTACTCGCAGTCAAGACACAATGTGAGACATTGATGAACCAGCGTCATCAGCTACAGACACAACTAAAAGATATACAAAGACTGCATGAAGCCAGGGAAGCAGACAAAGAGAGAATGAAAGCTAGAAGTAATCTGCTCGAAACACAACTAAAGGTGTACAATTTACGAAACAGAAATAAAGAATTGATGAAGTCATTGATACATGATCAACCTCTCAAAAAACAGAATTGATGAAGTCATTGGTACATCTCTCTTACAGAATTAAGAGATCAGATTGAGAAATATGTAGATTTGCTGAAACACGAGCAAGCATTGAGAGCAGAATGGGAACATAAGTACATTCAAGACACCAATGAGCTCAAAAAGCAACTGAATACGGCCAATGGCAAACTTGCCGTGAGTTATAGTGAAAACATGGATCAGATAGCAGAAATTGGGACTGAGTTGCTTGCGACAAAAGAAGCTCTAAGGGCAGCAATGCAAGAAATAAAAGAAAAGACTTACCGACTTACAAAATTAAACATTAAAGCAACATAGCCAACACCAATCGGGACACCAGTAGAGCAAAGACAAGAAAATCCTACTGACGAGGTAGAGGTACATCCTCTATCTCCCCCGATTTATAATTCTCCAATAAAAGATCAGGTGGCAGAACCATGTGCTGATCATCCAATGCCATATACTGTAGAAATAAGTCAAAAGGAACGGGCACTATTGGTGTCTCGGTTGACTGAAAATTTTGAAAATGAAGTCATCAAAGTCATGAAAGAAGCAAAGATTAAAGGTAAAGACTTGGAGACGATCATGAAGCCTTTCAACATTCCTTATGGACTATTGAAAGAGAAAACAAGACAATTCATAAAGAAGATGACACAGAAAGTTCCAGAGGAACAATTGCAGTTCAAAAATGACACGTTCAATTATACTCATGAAGAGTTTGAACTAGCACAGCCTGTTTGGAGAAGAAAATATTTGGAGAAACATCCTACATTACGGGTAGCAAGCAGCACCTTACTTATTATAGGTGAATCCTTCTTTTTGTCCAACACCACGGCGAAGAGAAGCAAGAGAATTTTTGGAAATGCAAAAGACTGGTGTGATCCATAAACAGTGGCTAAACTATCCACTACTTCCAAGTCCACCGCATAACTATCTACCTACGGAGGATTACATGATCAAAACCATTGAATTTAGGGTGCAGAATTATGCAACAATACCCGATTTAACTATCAAGATGACCAATAAAATACTCAGCATGATCCTTAGAGTTTTGAAGGTGTTCAAGCATGTGGCATATACGTTTTTGAACTTCATTGGCATTAATCAAGGAACAGATATTCTTGTTTTTGACTTGTCTATTATGCCTAGCCGACCCACAATAATGGTATATTATTCTAGGTTGATGTTTTTGCCGAGTACATATATGCAGACATTCGAAGACGCCTTTTTCACAGGATTTTTTGAAATTGATTCAGAAATCTTCTTAAAGATGTCATCCAACTTGAATGCCAGATTAGTGGCATATGAACTGAGCTTTTTTGCGGATCATAGACAACCACCACATGACGGTGTGAAAGCAGAACAGTGGAAGCAGCTAATGATACGTGAAGCCAATCTACTTAATGAAACTGAGCAAAAAGTGTATAGAACATACTCCCGTCGACTTCCAAAGCCTGTCGAGGACGACAAAGTTCAAGAGGGGGTAGTGTTGAGGGAGAATCAAGCAAAAAGAAGAAAAGAAGAAGACAAAGAAAGAAGCTTCATTAAACGATAATATTTGAAGACACATCTCTATAGGAAGCCCTGTAGGGGCGCAACAGCCATCTTTGCACAGAGCCCTGTAGGGGCACATATCAAGGAAAAAGCACGTAGGTGGAAGGAGGAACCAGGGCCAGGAAAGTATCCATGAAGTGCAAGAAGATAATTGGTAGGTAATAATCCTTCCATTGACAGCGTGCGAGGTCAACAAAGTAAACAGGCTCAGAGCAATACAACAGGATCAGATGTGTGCAACCAGGACAAATCAGAGGACCAAAAGCTAGAAAGAGGTCAGTGGTGGCGTGCGTGGTAGCCCGACTGAATGCAGCAACCCAGATTTGTGATGTACGGGATATCAAGGGGAGAACAGAAGCAAAGGACATACCTCAGATAAGATAACCAATTGTCTGACAGTCCTTGTTGCCGCTTCGACCAATGGGTGCGTGTATTCAGATCTCTTAAACAAGCTGAAGACAAGAAGTAAAGCGTGTCAAGGGACGACAGAGACAAAGAGGGGGAGAGTGTTGCAGAGCAAAGAGAGCAGAAGGCAGAGAAAAAGAAGGGCCCCAAAATTTTCCAATTTGGACACCCAATTTTTGTATTATAACCATTCTAGTAATATATTTTCCGATGTAAATGCACTAGAGGAGTCCTCTAGATGCATCCCCACAGAAGATTAGTAGCTTACCCATGTAAATTAGTAGGAAATTAGCCTTTTAGTGAATAAAGTGCCGATCTCTTGTGTGAAAGGACCATTTTTAGCGCACATGTATATAAGTCAATTTGTGACTCTTTGTAAAGATTTTTTTACCATTGTGAGAATCAAGAGCACAGAATTTCGAATTTGTGTCTTCTCTTATCTGTATTATCTTCTTTGTGAGCTTGTATGTATGTGTGTTGCATGAAAAGAGTATTAGGAAGTGTTGTCTATCCATTAAAGTGTTTGTTTGATGTGGTTAAGGTGTGTGTGAGGTGTAGGAAGTGCTCAAGTGTAGGAAGGTCATTCCCACGACTCAGTATTTTGCTCATAAATTGAAGTAGAAGCGTCAAAGTTGAGTGAAAATACCACCATTGGATGCGTCTTCTGGATAGCTTCGAAAGGCATATGCTATTCACTATCTTCGGAGTTCGGAGCTGAGAGAAAAGCTCAGTTTACTGTTGGCTGCTGTTCCAAGTATCGCGACACCATGACTGACAGTTGAAGCTTGTTTGGATTAGCCTTTGCCTTGTTTGCACTCTTTGAGAAACACATTTGCATTGATCGTCATTTGAATGCATGTCCTCATACACTCGACTAGGTTTTGATACTCATCGGATTGATAATTAAAGCGTGAATCCCCACTATATGCACTTGAGGGGGATTGAGGTATAGTCTCTTTCTCCACAAGTCGCTAAGTTGGTTCTTAGGTACACACGTTTTTTGGCGCTGTTGCCAGGGAGTGTCGAATCGGACCGAGGCATTCGTGCGATGGTAAGTAGCTTTTTGCATTGAAGCGAGAGGAGGAGTAGTGATTTTCTTTTCTTTGGTAAGTACATTCACCCGTACTTACTACTTCTCACTCTTGAAGTGTGTGTAGTGAGTTATTAATCTAGGGAAGTGAGTGGAATGAGTAGAGTAGGAGGAGTAAGGGAGTAGATTAGGTAGTTAGAGTAGCTTTCAATCCTTGTCTTGTCGTTCTTTTCAGTGAGTAGGAATAGTCAAAAGTATAAAAGTCCAAAAATTGTCTTTTGTAAGTCACTTGTTTTCGAAACAAGTATCGTGGGAGCTCACAGTCAACTATCGCGATCCTAGACGAAGGTGTTTGAGCTCCACAGAGCTAGCGGAGGAGAGTGAATAGTTGAAGGCTAGCATCTAAGGTGAGCACATTGCTCTATCATCCATTTTAGCTAACAAAATCAAGTAAATTAGCTAAACGATCTGCAGTAAGTATCGTGTTGGCCATATCGGGGTAGAGAAGAAGTATTTTTATGAATCAGGCTAAGAGGGGAGGGTAGATGCACTCTAGGAACATGTGTATGAAATTAAAAGCCAAAAAAAAAAACAGTTGCAAAAATTGAAAAGTGTCAAGTATCGTTTTTCTCCCGCGGTCGAGTATCGTGATACCTAAGTATCGTGATACCTAAGTATCGTGATACCTAAGTATCGTGATACCTAAGTATCGTGATACCTAAGTATCGTGATACCTAAGTATCGTGATACCTAAGTATCGTGATTTCCTGTGGTTGAGTATCGCGATACCTGACCTCGCTAAGCATCGTGTATCGTAGAGCTCTCTTCGCGATACCTGACCTCGCTAAGTATCGTGTATCGTAGAGCTCTCTTCGCGATACCTGACAGGTATCGGGTATCGTTGAATCGGATCTCACGATACATGATAAGTATCGAGTATCGTTGAGAATTTCTCACGATACTTGTGGAAATATCGCATATCGTGTATCGTGAAATTCAGGTCGTGATACTCATCGAGCATCGTGTATCGTGAGTTTTGGATCGCGATACTTGCTGGATATCGTGTATCGTGTACGCGATATTGGGCAACTATCCTATATCGTGTCTGCTGAGTGTCGAGTATCGCGTTTATTCAAGTATCGAATATCGTGTTCCGTGAAATATCGTGTATCGTTTGAGTCAAAGGCCGAGTATCGTGAACTTATTGTGGTCAAGTATCGTGACTTGAGGTCTCTCAGTTAGTCCTGTCCCAACCAATTTTTTCTAGAATTCTGACCCATAGTGAAGAGCTCTAGAAGCTAGAGGTTGGCAAGGGCTGATCAGAGCTTTTAAGTGAATGAACCTGAGATCTGGGAGAACCCTAGGAAGCCGAAGAAGTGTGATCTCTTTTGTAGGAAGTACAGCCGAACCAAGTAACCATGTAATGCAATTATACCACGACTGAAAGAGAAGGCCTAGGAATGGTATACACAGTAAAGAAGTTTCGACACTACTTATTGAAAAACAAATTCAAATTCTTCATTGGTCATCAAGTCCTACTGTACTTAGTCAATAAGCCTTGTAATATGGGACGACTAGTACGATGCTTTCTATTGTCGATGGAATTTGATTTTGAAGTCGTAGTCAAGAAAGGAAATACCCACATAAGAGCAGATCACCTATCAAGAATGACACATGGAGAACCACCCATAGGAGTATCGGATGATCTGCCTGACACGTACCTGTTCAACCTCGAAGTATGTCCCCAATGGGCAGAAAAGTTGATCCAAATACTCACGTATGGACCTAAAGATGGGATCACACCAAACCAAACTCAAGACCTATGGAAGACTAAAAACCTTCATATCATTGCGGGAAGTTTGTATCACCAAGACTCAAGTGGATTACTCATAAGATGCGTAGAAGAAGAGGAACAAGAAATGTGGCTTCAAAAAGCACATGAAAATCAATGGAAAACTCATCTAAATGCGAACGGAACATGGCAAACACTGAGGAGATTGGGCATATATTGGCCAACCATGCAGAGGGATGCGCATAACTATGTATCAGCCTGCCCGGCTTGTCAAGAACAAATTCCAGAAGAGAACTCCACTCTATGCTACTCCACCGTAGCACCAAGATGGAGCATGCCTCTAGTGAAGTTCTTAAAGACCCAAGAGTACCCAGAAGGAGCCACTCTAGCAAGGAAACGTGCACTTGTAGAACAAAACAAAGACTATGCTCTTATAGGAAAACAACTCTTTAAACAAGGAGGAGATAATCATTTGCGAATGTGCATTCATGAAGACGAGTATCTTGTTGTGTTAGAGATGGCACATACAGGAGCTTCAGGAGGACATTTCTCTGCAGATAAAATTGCAAAAATGATTCTCTTTGCAAGAATGTGGTGGCCAACTTTACATCAGGATGCAGCCACATATGTTCAATGGTGTGATACATGTCAACGAATGAAATATCCAATTAGAAGAGATGAAATGCCATTAAAACCCATGATGAGTTCTAGAGCTTTCACTAAATGGGGAATATACTTCATAGGACCTATTAGCCCACCAGCTAAAGGATCCCATGCTGAGTACATAATCGTAGCCACAAACTATCTGACCAAATGGATTGAAGCCAAAGCAACCAAGAAAAACGATGCAAGAACTACGGCCAAGTTTCTCTTCGAGAATGTTTTCACTAGATTTGGATTGCCGATAGAAATTGTGAGTGATAGAGGCACACACTTTGTGAATGAAGTTAAAGAAGCCTTACTGAATGAATTCTTGGTGATTCATAAGAAATAAACCCCTTATCACCCACAAGCCAATGGACAAGCCGAAAGTTCAAATAAAATCTTGTGCACAATTCTCTCTAAAATTGTGAACAATGGTAGGTCTGATTGGGACAAACAATTACATCACACTTTATGGGCATTCCGAGTAGCTTACAAGACCGCCATAGGAACTACTCCTTTTAACTTAGTGTATGGACAAAATGCTATTTTGCCAATTGATTTCTTAATACCCACTCTTAGAGTAGCAACAACTTATGAGTGGACGGGACATGAACTCTCAGCTCAATTGGATCAAATAGAGAAGTTACATGAAACTAGGTTACAAGCAATAGCAGGGATTTATGCTGCTAAAAGGTGACAGAAGGCATATTTTGATGCTCATATTAAAGATAAAAATTTGAAGGAAGGAGATTTAGTTCTGGTATATACCTTGAAACAACACGCAAAGAAACTACAAAAAAGAGGATATGGCCCGTTAATCATCAATCACATATCCACAAGCGGAGCCATCAGTCTAGCAACTCTAGATGGAGAAGTATTGCCAAATTATATCAGTGGATGTCGAGTGAAAAAATATCTAGAGCCATTAACTGAAGAAATAATGTCACGATTGATAATGGGTAAGAATAGGCGCCTAGAGGAAGAAAGAATACGAGAAGAAGCCAGACAAGAAGCACTAGAACGAATAAGAAAATGGAAAGAATGGATGAGAGAGAGAGATGAGAGATATTGCCTAGGAGAGGAACTCATCCCACTGGCTAATTTTAGAGCCATTGAAAACCTAGGGTAACAAAGGAAGCAACCATATTTGAATTTGGGAGTCGGAAAAAAGGAATACCACTTAGTGGATGCTCTCATTGACACATGAGCTACTATAAGCTGTATCAAATTTTCATTGACCCAGAAACTCAAGGAAGAATTACGTCCATCTAAGGCACATCTGATTGGAATAGGAGGAAAGATCATCAAGTGTATAGGAGAGATTACTTTACTTCTACATCTTGGAAACAACACTATGGAGCAAAAACTCTTAGTATGTCATGATCAGGACTTATTAGAAGAGCTCGTGTTAGGTCAAGATTGGATATACGAATATGAAGTGACTATTCAATTGGCCTTAGGATACATCTCGGCCAAGATAGGACAGCGTGAAGTATTCAGCATGCTAGACGAACGACCAATCGAAGCCGCAAGTATAGAACCGAAAACTCACCCAAATGAACACAGTGATGAATGCATGTTCACTAGGACTATGGAAACCCCTTCACCGAGTGCTTCATGTGAGGATACACTGAATTCGGCTTGCACACCATCTTCTAATCTAGCAAGCCACAAGAGTATCATTCTATCTGAAAACAGCCTTAGCGAAGACCACGCACAAGAGAGACTAGTTCTCTAGGTAATCATAAGTCAGCACCTATTAGAATATACCCCATTCCTTACACTCGACAAGCTTGGATAAGGAAGGACCAAATGGCTTCATATCTTCAACAAAAGAACTACTTGCTACATCAGAAGAACCCACAGAACCAGTATGTAAATTGCTCTGGATATTCAGTTCCACAAAGAATTGCTTAAGTATGGATTCCGAAGAAGGTGATAGCCACATAGTCGGATCGAACACAAATATGGATTCCGAAGTCATGTGCTCAAAGGACAAGCATCAGGAAGGAAGAGTCAAGGCACAAGGAGAATCAGTACGATCAAAAGGCAAAAGGACAGAAGATAAACTGTTACAAGATAGAGAAGGAGTCTACATTTGCTTCAAAAACTATTCCAAGATTCAAAAAGTAGATAAAGCAGACGTACAACATGAGAAGCACCATATTCTTCAGAAATGTTAGGAATACAATCTGTCCCAACAGAATAAAGCAGATTTGGATGCCGAAGGACAAGACAAGCTGTATACTTCTACCAACTAATTTGAGTTGCACACATTTGGAGTTACTAGAACCCAAAGTATGCATAATAGGGCCACATTACAAGGCCAAGCATTCGGCACCTTCTTTTTCTACTTCAGGATAGTGAAGCACATTTTCCCTCTTGGGAAATAGGAGAGCACTTGTACATAAGCTAAAGAAGATTATTCAAAAATCAATAACTGCTTCGGCTATGAACTAACCTTTCTTTTTTTCTTTCAGACAAAAACATAAATGAAAAATCCCAGGTATTATCTTTCTCACAGCCTCGAGGAAGGGACGATACTATTCACGCGGAGCATTGCCAACTAAGGAAGGATAAATGAAGGATGATTTTTGATACTATCTTGCCACTAATTCATGCTCTATATTGAGTGCAGATGGCATCTACTAATTCCGAAGCTACACAAGAGGACGAGGTCCAACTTCTTCCATTGGAATCAATAACAAAGGCAAGAGGTCATTGGTTTTTGGATGACCAACCAGTTTCTGATCTCATCTTCATGGCAACCATTAAGATTATGGACAGGGATCACTACTTCCCTATCATGTCACAGGATTTCAAGCTGATCATCCAAGGATTACCGCGTATGACAGATGTCTGGACTCAAGCTGGAATTGATGCATTCTTAAGACTTGCAATATATTTGCTAGATTTTCAAAGATGTACACAAGTAATGAACACGCTTCAATATTCATCGAATAAGATGTCAGTCCCAGAGGCACGAGTACTGGATAAAGTTGGTGCTTGGAAGACAATTCAATTCACTCATGAGCTGATTAACAAGGCTTTTGGATGGAATCAAGAAGGACTCACGAATATCAAAGATGAATGTCATGATCCAAAAAAGAGATCCTTTTTGGAAATCAATAGAACGGATATTGAAGATGCTCTTCGTTAGTGCACCAGCACATTTGTTTTCCAAGCATGCATAGATATACAACACCTAAAAAGATTGTGGTGCAACTACTCTCACATGCTATGAGGCAAGTGGGAGATCAAATAAATATGACTCCCTATGTTCAAGAACGTCTATTTGAAGCAAAGAAGAAGTGGGGTTAGAAAAAGTTTCTGAATGGTAGTTCGGCCTTGACCCTATTTATTTATGAGGCACTAGATATGAAGAAGTGCTTGCGCGTGATGCCAACCTCAACAGAGTTAGCCAAATATGCCAAGTCAGCGACGCTTCCAAAGAAAAAGAAAACAGCCATCTCTATTGACGAAGTAGGAACCAGCTCAAAGACACCTATGAGAGGAACTAAACGCCTTAGAGAGGAAGAAGCCTAGGCTACACTCTAATCAAAGAGGACACACACATTGCCAAAGATTCCTGGGACCCAACAACCAATTACGAAAAGAGATCTCTCTGCTGCCCTAGAGGAAACACATCAGTTTATGTAGGGGCAAGTAAATTTAAATATTCAAGGTCACCATTACAGACAGGCAAGCGAAGAAAGAAGACAGAAAGATAAAGAACAAACCCCTGAACAAGTGGCCAGATATAAAGAATTAGGTTTAGAAGATTCTAGCTCTGATGCAAAATCTAGTCACTAGAAAGACACCCTGGACACTGACATAAAGACTGAAACTCACAATGAAGAATGGACAGAGATTAATCAAGTCGAAGTCACGCCAGACAACCAACAGGGACAGGCCAAGAGCCAAGAACCCACTGAACCAGAGCACGTCAGTCAATTGAATGATAAGTCAAAGATCAGTATCAAGGAAGCTCCAATAACTAATAAAGATGCAAAACCACCTATCAAAGAGGGAATACAAACTCCAGTGGACCAAGAATCAGGCCGACAACCAAATAAGGAGCCAATTGTGATCGACGTACCTGATGATACACCTCAAGGTAAGATTGACCACATGGAAGCTGAGCCAAGGATCCAACTTCATATTAGGCAGCCCCATGATACTACGTTACACGTGGCACAAGGGAAAGACGTGACAATAGGAGCAGAACCTAGTATCCCTACCACTTGGTTAAATGTGGATGTAACTCAATTGAAACCGGTTGTCAAACAAATGATCCAGACGGCCATGGATACACAACAACAAATGATGGATATAGATGCGGATTATGACAAGGCCATGCGAGAAAAGAATCAGTTTCAAATCATGAGTGAACAATTGTCCACAAAGCTCATCTAGGCTCAGAAAGAGACTGCTGCCAAAGAAAGGGAGTTACTCGCAGTCAAGACACAATGTGATACATTGATGAACCAGCGTCATCAGCTACAGACACAACTAAAAGAATTACAAAGACTGCATGAAGCCAGTGAAGCAAACAAAGAGAGAATGAAAGCTAGAAGTAATCTGCTTGAAACACAACTAAAAGTGTACATGGAGGAAAATGACAATTTACGAAACAGAAATAAAGAATTGATGAAGTCATTGCTATATGATCAACCTATCAAAAAACAAGAGACTACAGATATTGACCAGAAAGAATTAAGAGATCAGATTGAGAAATATGCAGATTTGCTGAAACACGAGCAAGCATTGAGAGCAGAATGGGAACATAAGTACATTCAAGACACCAATGAGCTCAAAAAGCAATTGAATACGGCCAATGGCAAACTTGCTGTGAGTTATAGTGAAAACATGGATCAGATAACAGAAATTCGCAATGAGTTGCTTGCGACAAAAGAAGCTCTAAGGGCAGCAATGCAAGAAATAAAAGAAAAGACTGACCGACTTACAAAATTAAACGTTAAAGCAACAGAGCCAACACCAATCGGGACACCAGTAGAGCCAAGACAAGAAAATCCTACTGAGGAGGTAGAGGTACGTCCTCTATCTCCCCCCATTTATAATCTCCAATAAAAGATCAGGTGGCAGAACCATGTGATGATCATCCAATGCCATATATTGCAGAAATAAGTCAGAAGGAACGGGCACTATTGGTGTCCCGGTTGACTGAAAATTTTGAAAATGAAGTCATCAAAGTCATGAAAGAAGCAAAGATTAAGGGTAAAGACTTGGAGACGATCATGAAGCGTTTCAACATTCCTTATGGACTATTGAAAGAGAAAACAAGACAATACATAAAGAAGATGACACAGAAAGTTCCAGAGGAATAATTGCAGTTCAAAAATGACACGTTCAACTATACTCAAGAAGAGTTTGAAGTAGCACAACCTGTTTGGAGACGAAAATGTTTGGAGAAACATCCTACATTATGGGTGCACTGGCAAGCAACACCTTACTTATTATAGGTGAATCCTTCTTTTTGTCAAACACCACGGCGAAGAGAAGCAAGAGAATTTTTGGAAATGCAAAAGATTGGTGTGATCCATAAACAATGGCTAAACTATCCACTACTTCCAAGTCGACCGCATAATTATCTACCTACGGAGGATTACATGATCAAAACCATTGAATTTTCGGTGCAAAATAATGTAACAGTACCGATTTAACTATCAAGATGACCAATAAAACACTCAGCATGATCCTTAGAGTTTTGAAGGTGTTGAAGCATGCGGCATATACATTTTTGAACTTCATTGGCATTAATCAAGGAACGGATATTCTTGTTTTTGACTTGTCTATTATGCCTAGCCGACCCACAATAATGGCATATTATTCTAGGTTGATGTTTTTGCCGAGTACATATATGCAGACATTTGAAGAAGCCTTTTTCACAAGATTTTTTGAGATTGATTCAGGAATCTTCTTAAAGATGTCACCCAACTTGAATGCAAGATTAGTGGCATATGAACTGAGCTTTTTCGTGGATCATAGACAACCACCACATGACGGTGTGAAAGCAGAACAGTGGAAGCAGCTAATGATACGTGAAGCCAATCTGCTTAATGAAACTGAGCAAAAAGTGTATAGAACATACTCCCGTCGACTTCCAAAGCGTGTCGGGGACGACAGAGTTCAGGAGGGGGTAATGTTGAGGGAGAATCAAGCAAAAAGAAGAAAAGAAGAAGACAAAGAAAGAAGCTTCATTAAAGGATAATATTTGAAGACACATCTCTACAGGAAGCCCCGCAGGGGCGAAACACCCATCTCTGCACAGAGCCCCGAAGGGGCACATATCAAGGAAAAAGCAGGTAGGTGGAAGGAGGAATCAGGGCCAGGAAAGTATCCATGAAGTGCAAGAAGATAATTGGCAGGTAATAATCCTTCCGCTGACAGCGTGCGAGGTCAACAAAGTAAACAGGCTCAGAGCAATACAATAGGGTCAGATGTGTGCAACCAAGACAAATCAGAGGACCAAAAGCTAGAAAGAGGTCACTGGTGGCGTGCGTGGTAGCCCGACTGAATACAACAACCCTGATTTGTGATGTACGGGATATCAAGGGGAAAATAGAAGCAAAGGACATACCTCGAATAAGATAACCAATTGTCTGACAGTCCTTATTGCCGCTTCGACCGCTGGGTGCATGTATTCAGACCTCTTAAACAAGCTGAAGACAAGAAGTAAAGCCTGTGAAGGGAGGACAGAGACAAAGAGGGGGAGAGTGTTGCAGAGCAAAGAGAGCACAAGGCAGAGAAAAAGAAGTGCCCCAAAATTTTCTGATTTGGACATCCAATTTTTGTATTATAACCATTCTTGTAATATATTTTCCGATGTAAATGCACTAGAGGAGTCGTCTAGATGCATCCCCACAGAAGATTAGTAGCTTACCCATGTAAATTAGTAGGAAATTAGCCTTTTAGTGAATAAAGTGCCGGTCTCTTGTGTGAAAGGACTATTTTTAGGGCACATGTATATAAGTCAATTTGTGACTCTTTGTAAAGACTTTTTTGCCATTGTGAGAATCAAAAGTACAGAATTTCGAATTTGTGTCTTCTCCTCTCTGTATCATCTTCTTTGTGAGCTTGTATGCATGTGTGTTGCTTGAAAAGAGTGTTAGGAAGTGTTGTCTATCCATGAAAGTGTTTGTTTGATGTGGTTAAGGTGTGCGTGAGGTGTAGGAAGTGCTGAAGTGTAGGAAGGTCATTCCCGTGACTCAGTATTTTGCTTATAACTTGAAGTAGAAGCGTCAGAATCGAGTGAAAATACCACCATTGGATACCTAGATGGACTAAACCGATCAGTGGCCAGACTAAAGAAAGCTTCAGATGCTTACATTGTGCCTAGGCCAGCAGTTAAGTACGCAGGAGGATTTTATATGGATAAAAGGGATATCTAGTATGTTGTTACAGAACACCCTGAAAACATCAATGAGCTTGGGGAAGAAAACACTGCTCATAACCTTAATGAAGAAAGAGATGAAGTGCAAGTGACGACACCTAGAGGGAGATCTACTATTGTTAGGGTTTGGAGAGGAGACCTGGTTCCCCAAGATGACTCCTTAATGGATGTGTATTTGATCAATGGAATGGAGAATCTCCTTAGAGCCCACTCTTCATTATGGGAAGCAGCCCCTAATCCAGTTACTGTCTATGAGTTACAAGATCTTGACTTCCCCACCATCATTACGTATTTGGATAAAAACCAGAGAAGGTATTGGCCCCTAACAGAGTCAGAAAGAGCTGGGTTGAAATATCAAAACATTCCAGTGTTTCCCCCGAGGGATCAAGCCACTACTTCACAATACCCACATGGAACCTCTCAAAATAATTCATTCCAACCGTCAGGACAAACACAACAAACACATATTCCGGTCAGACCACACATACAATTTGCTATGCCTACAAATAACCCCCACTATCGGCCTCAACCACCTGTTGAACCATGGAATGGAATTCCTACCCCCGTTAGACCACCTGTGGTAAGAGGACCTGGAATATCGATAGGAAGATCAGTTTTCCCTATGATGCCTAGACCGCCTGAAGGAGGAAGAAGATTAAGGCCAATTCAAGTTGCCAAATGCATGAGAAACCACTATGATGGCTCTAGTGAACTTTACAATCATATAGCTGAATTTAAGCAAGTAATCAGAGCCGAACAAGTAGAAGATTTCTTGATCCAATATGAGTCTTTTGGTCTAACTTTGACGGACATAGCTTTAGCTTGGTTCCAACCATTAGATCCTAATACTTTTCAAAACATGGAACAAGTCTATCAAGAAATGATTGAGGAATTCACTAAATCTGGGATTAAAAATAATTCTTCCTCATTGATCCATAGCTTTAAGCAAGCTCCTACTGAATCAGTGATACTGGCAGCAAGAAGATTCAAGCAATATGTGGATAGGTGTCCAATGGAAGAGAGACCTTGTAGCTCAATGATGAGTAGCACCTCCTTTAATGTCAATCCGGGAAGACGTGAGGATGGTATGAAGACCTCGAGCAAGTGGCGGCTCAAGTGCGTGAGTGAGAAGCACACAAGCATGCACACACATACACACACACGCGCACACAAGGCAAGACAAAGAGAGAGGATCAATGGAGTTCTTTAGATTACTTTCAAAAGCTCTTACAAGTTCGTTTCAATTACAATCTACCCTCAAAAATGAGCTCTCTAGCTCCTTTTATAGTTTTTGACTAGCTTTGGCCCTGTTCAGACCTAGTGTCCGGCCTAGTTAAAAATTAGGTTCCAGGGCTTATTTGAGGGCTCAAACGAAGTCTAAAAATTATGAAATGTGGTACGATGGTACTTCTAATACTCCTCAAGCTCGAGGACTCCTCGGCTTGCACAAAATGGAGTCTATTCTACCAAAAACGGGATTTACAATGTTTGTGTAGTGATTAAAATCACTTGAGTTGTACATAATCCATGGGGAAAAATGATCTGGCCTTGTTGCCGTATTGTGCATGATTCCTCTGTTGCTTTGTGTGCCAACACTCCCCCCTTCCTAGCGTCTGTCGCCCCTGACAGACCTTTGTTCTCGCGGGTGGTCGATGTAATATTGGATGACATTGGTGGCCAGTTCATGTTCTCCTATCCTTAAGCCTCTTGCTAGATCAGCTTCCAATGCCTCCCAATTTATTGCACCGGGGGTCTCTGGTTGCGGGGTGGTGTAGTACTCTGAATACATTGCTTGTTCACAAGCAAACAGTTGAAGCAGATGTGTCGGTTTTGGTGCGAAAACCTCCGAGTGATACTCCCAGAAACCTGATCTGAACATTTCTTCGAAGGTCTGTTTGTAGCAGGCGGGGAGGTATTTGATGCGTGCATGCCAAGCGTAAGCCACACGGATACTGGGGGTGGTGCTCATGTCATACACCAAGTCGTAATTTCCATTGCTAAACCCCGGAAGGCGTACCTGTGGTGCAGCGGCATTTCTAAAGGTCTTCAGCACTACTTGCATCATATCTAAGATTTTAAGCATCATTTGCGCTGCTACATCTTGCATGGGCTTCAAGCGCGGCATCCAGTGGCGAATGGTCCCCATCATATATGCTACCGATGGTGGTCCTTGTGGTGGCGCGATGTACGGGTAGTTCAGCCATTCCTTGCATTGCGCATTGTTCTGTACCTTGATATTAAATGCCTTCCACGACCTGCGGCGGGGGACTGGACCGTAGCATGGGTTGTACAGGAGGTGCAACGGCGCGTTGTTCCATGTGCGTAGCATTTCTGGATAGGTCTCTAAAAGTTTCTGCCGCCATGTTGGTTGACGAATCTTGCCTTTTCGCACCTCTGAAGGAAGGTCTTCGGGTTGAAATTGGGTCGCAAAAGTAGGAATCTGACCCGTGACTCTTTGTATTTCTGCATTATAATCAGCCAAAATAATATAATACGGCCTGTATTGGAGTTCCGATGAGAGAATCAGGCGTCTCGATGACAAGTTCTTGAAGTAAGCTGATTGTAACACAGTCTCCTCTATGACCCTCATGGCCTGATTTTGCACTACGGTGCGTTCTTCATGCGAAGTCCCTACTTCCTCTACTTGTCGTAACCATGGCGGCCGTGGTGCCTCGAACGTGTCCTGCGGTTCTTCTGTTTGTTGGCCTCCTGGGAATGGTTGCGGATCATATTCTTCATCAAACGTTTGTTCCACAGGAATTTGCACAACTTCTTCGTCCGTGGGAGCCTCCGGAGGGGACGATGGTCTCTCATATTGTAGTAGGCGTGTTTGCAATTCAGTTACCTGTTCCTGGAGATCTTTTATGGCCTCTGCGTTGAGAAGCGAAGCCGCAGAGGGGGTGGTTGGAGGGGCAGCTGTTGGTCCTTGTTGGTGTTCCTGCTTCAGTTGTCCTAGCTCTTCCGATAGCTTATCATGTGCTTCGAGCAGCATGGCATAATCTTCCAATATAATCTTGATATTATCGGGGGTCACTGCTTGAAACTTGGATGGGCTGATGGGTGCCCCCGGTGTGCTCTCAATAGCTACCTCCAGGTTCTCTTGATTTTGTATTTGTAGACGTCTGTTCTCTTCCTGAGCAGCCGCAAGATGACGTTTAAGTAGCGCCATATTTCGCTGAAGTTTTGAGTTGCGTTCCAGCTGTGTCCGTAGGTGACCTTCTACCACCTGCACTGCTTCCTGATCTACGTTCTGTAGCTGTACCTCCAATCTATTATGGGCTTCTTGGAGGGTTTGGAACTGTGTGTGGAGGCGAGCGTTCTCCTCTTCTAGTGCCGCAAAGCGGTGCTGTAGGGTCTCTGAGTGTTCGTGCAGGCGTTCGTTTTGTTGCTGGAGCTGAATGTAATCTGTTCTTAAATTTGATATACAAGCCATCATGGTGTCCAATGCATTACCTATAGATGAGTGGGGGGTGTTTACCGTGGAAGATGCATGGGAAGGGAATTGGGTAAGGGAGACAGTGAATGATGTGTCTACGAAAGTTGTGTGTGTGGGTGAAATTGGTGGAGGGGGAATGGGAGGAGGTGAACCCGTGGGTGGAGGTGCCGTGGGTGGTGAAATGTCCATACCTTCAGGAGTGGGTGTTAGTGTGGGGCCTGCCATATACATTGGTATGGTAGGTGATGTGTGTGTGGAAGTGGTGAATAGATGTGAAGTGGGGTGGGGAGCTGAAAAGACAGGGAATGGTTGAGAGCCTGGTTGAAAAGCCCTAGCAAAGAGGTCATGGAGGGATTGTAGGAATGGAGAGAGGGATGTCGGGGGTTGAGGTCGTAAATTTGAGGAGGGCTGAAAGGGTTGCGTGGTAGCAGGGAAGCCCATGAATGTGGATCTAGGGTCAGGACGACCCGTGGCTGAGGGCGTTGGGGATGGTTGCCCTAGGGCAGGCTCTAGGAGGGGTTCAGCGGATTGTGTAGTGTTGGGGTTTGCTTCGAAGATTGGATTATCAGTGGTAGAGAATAGGGTGGCACTAGAGATGGGAGTACGGAAGATGAAGGCTGGGTCAGTGGGTTGAGTGGTCGATGGAATTTCCACTGTCTCTGTTCTAGGAGGTGATGGTGGGGAAGTAGGTGGTAGTGGTTCGGTGGACTCCTCATGGGTGGCGGGGTGCTGTTGACTAGCTGTTTGGGAGGTTGGTGTAGTAGTTGGCTCTTCTGCCACTGTAACGGGAATTTGGATATTTTTACCTGAGCGAGGTCGTGTCTGGAACCTTCGTGGGTCATATTGAACTGAAGGCCTCTGAATGGCAGTGCGCACAGCTTCAACAACTCCATATGTTTCTGCCATCAATAAGAGACCTTCCCTGTACTCTGAGTCAACTCCCGCTTCTTCCAACAACTGAGTCATAAGTACTCTGCTGCTCTGTTCAGTGAGTAACTGCTGCGATCGCACTCTTTCCATAATCTGATACAGCCTTCGGAGTTCTGCTGTATATGCTGGGGCTTCAGTGGTCTCTTCTTCATACACTTCTTCTTCTTCCGGGTGTCTGTGTTGTTGACTTTGCTGAGCGTCACTCCAATGGACATGTCTACCGTTTGTAGACTTTCTTCTTCTTCGTGAGGATGTGCCCTGCTCCTCTGCCTCTGAATAAAACTCCACATCAGAGAATTGTGTGCTTTGTAGGAATGCTTCGAAATCCTGGGGGTCCAGTCCTTCAGCCTCTCCAGTGGCAGCAAATTCGAATTCAGGTGTAACAGGAGGAGCCGATGGGGTAGGTTGTGTCGTAGTGTCAGATTCCGACCTGGGTATCCTAATGGTGAAGGGAGGTACAGTGCCCTCTCTTAATGGTGATGCCTCAGGAGTAGTCAGGACTTCCCTTGTCTGGACACACGGGATCGCGCCCCTCATGCGCTTGGACTGATGTGTGGATGTCTTGAGCCTTTTAAACATTTGTAATTGTGCCCAAGTTAAGGCACGCTCAATGGGGACATCATATGCCAAGCATCGGTAAATGATGCGTGTGAGTGCACAGCATCCGTTCACCACTAATTTCCTAGAAGCCCGTTTGTTTGCTTCATACAACTGATCTATAATCCACACTGGTAGCTTAATAGGTAACGCACCTGCTTCCGCCAAGTAGAGAGCAAACCAGATCTTCTTGTGTGGTTGCGTGAATCGGTCTTGACCGGGGAAGGCGAAATGTTGCATGCACATTCGGAGAGGGATGGACACATTTGGGGTGAGTGCTGCCATGTCTTTCAGCTTCACTAGTTTCCTGTCCTTCATGTTGGTGGGAACGAGAGCATCCTTTTCTGAGGGTACATGCGTGCCATGCATATTTAAAGCATCACTCACCAGCTCCACAGTAAGTTCAAACCTCTTCAACTCGTTGTTGCCCAGCAATGAGGGGAGAACAAATGATCCGGGTTGGTCCTTATCTTCATGAGCTTGTAATGTGGAGACCAAATAATAACATCGGAGGAGATCGGGTTTAGGTAGTGGGGCTTCAAAATATTCCGCCAATCCTGCTCGTTGCCATATGGTCTGGAGATCTTCAGTGTTCTATAAAGTCTCGAACTCCTTGGAGAAAAATTGGAATCGCACCCATGATCTGTCATACTCGCATTTAGACTCCCAGATATACTTGGCCTCACCTAATGGACCGGGCATGCCATTGAACCAATGAGAATTGGCATGAACTCTTTCCGTGATGCCTGTAGGTGGATCTGGCACCGGGAGTTGCTGAAGGTGTTGCATCTCCACTGGTCGTTCCGTCGGGGGCACATCCACGGGTATACTATCCACATCAATTCCCGCAGTAAGTATCCCTACTTGTGAGCCCGAACCTGTCGCTTCTGCCATTTTACTGCTTGCCTTCTGATTCTGTGAGAATATAGAAGCATGTGTTAACATCGTAATGGACAGAATAAATCCGTTGCTGTCCCCGTTACAACATTAACATGAGGCAGATGATGAGTTAGTGGTTAGTAAGTGCACGAAGACAGCGAGTGTAGTTAACGTTTGTGTATTCCTAGGAGACTAATGCCGTTACTAAGTGGGGTGAATTTACAAATCGGGGTCGGGGGGTTTATTACAGGTCTTAGACTGCCAAATGCAGTGGATGGGCTTTGCTTTCGGTTTCGTAGAGACTCTAGAGAGCTGTGTCGGGGTCGCCGTGTGGGAATGGGGCCTTTTAGGGACCCACTTATAAGTGATTACATGCATGCTCATGGGTCTTGGTGTGTTCCTAAATGTTGAGCACGAGGGAATTCTGGTTGTACTCGTAGATGGGTTATGCTGCATAGGTTGTGGCCTTGGCGTAACTACTTGTGCCCTCAAGCAAGCCTTAGGCACCCAAATTTGTCTAGATTGTGGGCTTGCCTTCATCGACTTCTTGGGCACCCAAATAGATTTTACTTTAGCAGAAGAATTTCTGAAAGACTTCTTATTAGCGTCGTGTTGTTGGTTACTAATAAGAGGCTTTGCCCACGTAGTTGACGGTGGTGCACCCGGTCGTTCACCTTTCCGCACCCACACCTGGTTTATTTTCTGGGACATTCTGCTGCGCAGGCATTTTTGATCTCGGACATAGGTAGTACTCTGCTTCTTCTGCTTGTGATCCGCCTTTGGTTGCTGCCTCCTTCTGGCCTCTGGAAAAGAAGGGAGATCCGTTGCATCCCTGACTCCTTTTTTGCAAATGTCATTCCTCTGCAACACAGGGTTTTGAACAAGAACAGCATGGTCATCTTCATGTGTACCCCTGGAAGGACCAGGAGTCTGTGCCTTTCCTAGTTCCTTGAGTGCTCCATTGTCTAATTCTACTGTAACTCGACTATGACTGACCCAAACCTGGAGAAGTCCACTTCTTAGGTTTAGATTGACTGCTCGGTCATAGATCCAATCCTGACCCAAGACGAGAGGTTCAGTGAGATCCTCATCTTGACACACTAGTACTTTAACGGTCATTGCCTCATCGTGAATGTAGAGGGGAAGTTCCACCTCGCCCATGCAAGGGGTTTCCACGCCTCCCAATCCTATGAGATATGCCTCCACAGGATGGACAGTTAACTGTAACTCTTGACAGTAAGACAATTTAACAGCACTAGTGGCTGCACCTGAGTCAATCAAGGCTCTTACGGTCCTTGCACTCTTTCCTTGTCCTATATCTAAGGTTACGAAAGGACGTCGATCAATTATCCTATGCGAGCTTGTTCCTGCAACTTCACACATGGCCATAGGAAATCCTTGGTCTGCATAGTCATTCGCTCCAGGTTGATCTCTACCTTGCCTTCATAATTTCATCCTTCTGATGCGTTCTAAAGCTTCAGCTTGAGCTTCTTCTCGAACTCGCTTTTCTTCCTCTTTGCGTTTCTTAGCAGTGTTGAGTCGACTGAGCATTTCCTCCGTGAGGGGTTCCTGATACAATTTGACTCTGCAACCGCTAATATAATTTGGGAGAACATCACCCTCTAATGTGGCCAATTGTACTGCTCAGCTCGTGGAGATCCTATTGATGATCATAGGTCCGTAGCCTCTCTTTTCTAGCTTCCTCGCGTGTTGTTTTAGTGTATAGACTAAGACTAGATCTCCTGCTTTCAAGCCTTTATCCTTCACGTGGGCATCAAAGTATGCCTTCTGTCTCTTCTTGGCTGCATATATCCCTGCAGCGGCTCTCAGTCTTGTTTCTCCTAATCGTTCAAGGTCAAAGATCCTAGAGGAGAGCTCATGACCTGTCCATTCGTGCTCTTGTGCTACTCTCAATGTAGGGATCAGGAAGTCCAAGGGTAGCACAGCATTTTGGCCAAATACCATCTGAAAGGGAGTGGCTTGGAGTACCGTTTTGTAGGCCACTCGGTATGCCCAAACAGCATGGTGTAGCTGTTTGTCCCAATCAGAGCGTTTAGTGTTCACTAATTTCGTCAGTACATTGCATAAAATCTTATTAGTGCTCTCAGCTTGTCCATTAGCTTGAGGGTGATAAGGGGCAGACTTCTTGTGTATTACCAAGAATTCTTGGAGTAGATTTTCAATCACTTCGTTCAAGAAATGAGTGCCTCTATCACTTACAAGCTCTATAGGTAGCCCGTATCTTGTGAATACATTCTCAAACAGGAATTTGGCAGTTGTTTGAGCATCGTTCTTGGTTGTAGCTTTTACCTCTACCCACTTGGTGAGATAATCTGTTGCAACAATGATGTATTCCGCATGAGAACCTTTAGCTGGGGGATTAATAGGGCCTACGAAGTCTATTCCCCACTTAGAGAATGCACGTCCACCCATCATAGGTTTCAGTGGCATCTCATCTTTGCGTATAGGATACTGAGTCCTTTGACATACATCACACCGTTTCACATAGGTATGTGCATCCATGTGAAGTGTAGGCCACCAGAAGCCCGCAAATAGTATTGCCTTGATTACCCGATCTGGTCCAAAGTGTCCTCCTGCTACACCTTGGTGAGCAGTTTCCAAGATCTTAAGATATTCACTCTCATGGACACACAGTCTCAGGTAACCATCCTTACCGCGTTTGTATAGATTATCACCAATGAGTGAGTAATCCAAGGCTTCTTGTTCTAAACTCCTTTTCCTAGCCAGAGTCATGTCTGGAGGGAATGTGTTTGTCCTCAAGAATGATACTAGAGGTTCACTCCAATCTGGCACAATGGATACTTGATAAAGAGTGGCATGTTCCACTGGTGGTTTAGTGCAACAGATTGGGCATTCCTTGCACAACTTTTGGACATCAGCTTCCATAGTTGGCCAATGCACTCCGAGTCTCCTTAGAGTCTGTAACGTTCGTCGCTTTGAATGGTGTTGCTCTAGTGCACCTACATGTGCTAATTGCAACCATTTAGCGTACTCATCCTCTTCTACGCAACAAGCCAAGATCCCTTGATCTGTGTGCTTGTACATGCTTCCTGCCATGATGTGGTATTTTTGGGCTTTTACAACCTCTCTATTCCGTGTGTTTACCACAGGATGGTTAGGCCCGTATGTCAATACTGGTACCAATGGCTTAGCCCACTGCGGTACAACTTCCAAATTAAACAAGTAAGCATCAGGAAGGTCATCTGATACTCCTTGTGGGGCTTCTCCCGATGTGAGCCTAGAGAGATGATCAGCTCTCAAATGAGTCCTACCTTTCCTTACCACTACTTCAAAATCATATTCCATTAACAAGAGAAACCATCTCACTAATCTTCCTGTATTGCATGGCTTATTTACGAGATATAGTAATGCCTGATGGTCAGTAAAAAATTTAAACTTATTTGCAAGCAAATAGTGTCTAAATTTCTTAACTGCATACACCATGCCTAATCCTTCTCGCTCTGTGGTGGTGTAATTCCGTTCAGCCGCATTCAATTGTCTACTGGCATAGGCAATTGGAAGATCCATATTACCTTCACCAGTAGGTTGTGCGAGCACACATCCAATAGCATAATTGGATGCATCAACATGAACATGGAATGGCTTATTCCAATCTGGTGTGGTCAAGATTGGTGCTGAACACAATCTTCGTTTAAGCTCCTGGAAGGAATTCTCACATTCATCCGTCCACTCAAAGTTTGTCAGAAGTCCGTACATGGGCTTTGCAATGACAGCATACATGTGTATAAATCGTCGATAATAACCACAATGCCCCATGAAAGCTTGTACTTCCTTGACATTCTTTGGCCTAGGTAGCTCTGCTATGGCTCTCACTTTTTCTTCGTCGGTAGATATGCCATTCTTTGACACTATGTGTCCTAGAATCTTGCCTTGCCTGACCATAAAAACGCACTTTTCTGGGTTTAGGCAGACTTGATATTCTCTACATTTGTCAAAGATTTGTCTGAGTTCAGGAATATGGGTTTGCCTAACATTGGAATGAGCGCAAAGATCATCAACATAGACTTCTAAACTCTTTCTCAGGAACTCCTTAAACACATGGCACATCAGCCTTTGGAAGGTAGCTGGTGCATTGGTAAGCCCAAATGGCATTACTCTAAAAGCAAAAATGCCCCATTCTGTGGCAAAGGCTGTCTTATGCTGATCCTCTGGAGCTATGGCTACTTGATTGTAGCCCGAAAATCCATCAAGGAAGCTGTACACTTCCTTGCCTGCCACTCTTTCTAAGAGGTGTTCTGTGATGGGAAGCGGATAGTTATCTCGAATCGTGGCGGCATTAACCTTTTTCAAGTTAATGCACACACGCAGTTTGCCATTCTTCTTGGGCACCACTACGATGGGGGATACCCACTCAGTGTGCTCAATTTCATAAATAAATCCAGCTTCAACCAATCTATCTATCTCTTCTTTGATCTTAGCAGCGTAATTATCATTATAAGTATAGGGCTTTTGCTTAGAGGGTTTGGCATCTGACGTCATGGGGATGGTGTGTGAGCATATGTCCGGGTCAACACCTTTCAAATCCTTGTAACTCCAAGCGAATACATCTCTGTATTCTCTTAGCAAGGCAATCAATTCGTGCTCTTCTTCTTCTGTCAGGTCATGGCCTATATACGTGCATCTCTCCTCTCCTTCTTCTAGGGCCACTACTATTTTCTTGGTGGTTTCTTTGTTATCATAGGCCTCTCCTGATTGTGCCTCTCGTTTAGGCATTCTTATCATGACTCTCCTATCATCTATCTCATACTTCTTAAAATTTTCTGGGACCTCAAACAAAGATTCTTCCTCTTCTGGTAAGGCTTCTCTCTTCTTTCGTTTCTTTCCTTCTTCCTTAGGGGTCATATGCGTTGCTAATCTTACATCATTTGTAACCTCTCCATGCCTCTGGGGTTGAAATTCTATTTCATGGAAGTATTCTTCATCTGATGCAAATGGTGGGTCCATAATGATTGACTCTAGATCGGAGTCACTTGCCTCCTCAAAAGCATCAGGGCTAGGTTCGCATTCTTCTAAACATTAGGGCGAAAAACGGCCCAAAAAGGGCCGTGTAAGGATTTCAATTAGTTGTGCTTAATCGGGATTAAAGTTGTCAAATCCTTTAAGAAATTCCGTGTAAGTTCATTTAAAACGTATCTTATGCAAATTTTGAAGAGAGAGAAACTCGTATCATATAATCATGAAAAGTTTGTGTGATATCTTACGCCTCGAAGTTTGTGTGATATCTTACGCCTCAAAAGTTGAATTTTCCTCTTGTTCACGGACCTATATAATGTGTGCTGATCACGTTTTGCGCTCTTTTTCTCTACTTTTCATAGCAAGCCTGTTTCTCCCTTTCACGTCATTTTAGACACTTGCTGGTCATTTTTCATAGCAGACCATGGAGAACGTTAACCCAAATACTCTCCCTGAGCTTTCAAACATTCGAAATCATTGTAAAAAGTTCCATATCAACATTGCAGTTAGTCAGGAGTATGCGACGACAAGAAACGTATTTCGAAGGGCTCTTCATCCTCTTGAAGTAGATGGATTGCGAAAGGAAGGCAAGAAACATATCGACATATGGACAGATGGATCTGTTTATCCAATTGATCCACAAACTGGAAGGTACCCCCCTTTTCATAACCTTCATGATCTGATTAGATTTGTGGGAGATGGTGAGGATGGTTTACGAGGCTATTGTTCAAGGCTCTGGGATATTTCAAGGAATTATGTACAATACATGAACTATTTACAAAACACACTACACCAGAAGAATTTACATATGAGGGAGCTAGAAAACAAATTATCCACTTTATCTTCTCAGTTAGAGTCTTTTAAAAAAATGAAAGAAACTCCTATAGGTTTGAGAATGCGGTCAAAACGAGTAAAACCTTTTTTAGATTTGACTGAAAAATCTGGCCAGAAAAAGAAAAGAATGAAAATTGTTAGAGATCATGTGACAAATGTCCTAGGTTTCAATATGTCGAGCAGTTTTGAGCGCATACATTTCTGTAATGAAATTTTGAGTCAAAATGATGTTTTAAAACTATTGAAACTAAATGAAAATACATGCTTGAAACGCTTTGTTTTTCAAAAACTCATGACAGAAATGAATCTTTTACTAGAACCATCTCAAATTCAAAATATTTGTGATAGTGTCGGAGTGAGTAGGAAAGGTTATAGAGCAATTTCAAAAGTTTGGTGTGAATTTTTAAAATTTAACAAAGTTAGAAGTTTTGGATTGCCTAGACCCCATCATGTAGGAAAGTTTCGGCTCTGCTTGAATAAGAAGATCACATCAGTATTTGGTGAATATAAACATATTCACGGTAACATGCCTTACGAAGTAGGAAAACAAAAGTTACATTTCACTTACAATGCATTTAACAACATATGGATAGATGTTATAAAACTTCAAACATACATGGTTCAGTTCTATAATATAAAAGAGCATGAATGTTCTGGTCTATTGAAATTTGTAATCAAACTTGATGAAGCTGAGCTTAAAAAACATCAAAAGATGGAGAGAATAAGCATTGCACTGATGAACAAAGCTTTGGACTATAGCCTTGGGAAATTGGATACTCCATCTCTCAAAGTACAATCAGAAATGGAGTTATGGTGGGTTGGTTGTGCTCAAGTTCCATCTGAGAGCCATAAAACACTTAAATGGTTATTCTCACAGACAAACATTCCAAATGTTATCCAAGGGCATCATGCAGGAGAATTGTTGAATGTCAAAGACTACGGAAACTTTCAAGTTGAGTGGCATTTGAGTGGAGACCTAAAGACACTCAAATGCATGTTTGGTATAAGTGGGGGAGCAAATTCTAAATACCCTTGCTTGTACTGCATGCAAAGCCCAGGCACAAATGGATGGATTACTAGAGCTGAGGGTGAAGAGGCTCCTTCTAGACAAAATGTTATTCTTCGTAACTACTCATCTTCTTCAATGATTTGGGATCCCATACTTCCAATAGCATTGACAAATGTACACATATGTACACTACATGCAGAGTTAAGAATCATTGACAAGTTGGTCCGTCTTCACTTGGATTATGCATATTCTATCAAGCCTACAACTCTTGCAGATGAATGCATAAAAAAATGTGAATGTCTTCTTTCAGAAATGGGGTTTCATGGTGGTGATGTTCATCTAAGAAAAGATCCAAAGCTTTCACAAAATACAGGTGATGTTTTACAGGATGTCTCAATGGGAGGTGCAAAAGCAAGGAGATTCTTCAGCAACCATGATGGCAAACAACTTAATGCCATGTGGAATTCATGGAAAACATTTTGTGAGGTCACGACTAATGTAAAAAGCAAACCAGAAATAGCAAAAAAGAGAATGGAGGTGTGGGTCAAACTAGATAATCTTTTAAAGATCATGAGGCAGCACGTAACATCAAAAAGTTATGTGACAGATTTCAGAAAGGCGACCACAGAGCTTATAGAAACCATCATAGAGGCATGGGGTGCCAAAGACATAACATACTACTTGGTGAGCTCCAAAGATATTTTATTCAATTTATTTATTTTTAATTGAAATAAAGATCTAATGAAATTCTTCTGCTTTCCAGCATATTCTTCTTGTGCATGGTGCATTCTTTGCAGAAAAAGAACCACTTGCCATGTGGAACACCCAAGGCATGGAAAAATCTCATTATCAAGCAAGGACAAGCTTCTTTAGGTGTACAAGGAAAGGAGGAGGAGTAACAAAGAGCAATGCCTTCAGAGAGCTTTTTGATTGGTTCTTTAGAAGACAATTACAAAGGACCTCTCCTCTTTTCAAAGCAACATTTGTCACTAACAATGTGCATTTTTGAGCTTGGGCTCATGCACGTGCACTTCCCTATATTGACACTCAGAGGAATATTGGACACGTGCCGGTTCCTAAGAGATTACCATGCTGATTGACATAGACCATTCACCAGTGCTACTGTTCCATACTGGTTCAGGAAATACTGAGAATTGAATTGCTTTATATTCCTTGGCAAGCAACATCGTGTAACTACACCAAGCTGAGTTTCACATATTCTCTTTAGCTCACCATATGCAGGAGTCTTCTCCTCCAGAACTACCTTGTGCAGATATCTCCTTGGATGCTCTGGTACATGAAGTAGTTAAGCATCACTCAAGTTGCAGACCTTCAAGCTCTTTAGAAGACAATTACAAAGGACCTCATGCCAAATATAATCAGAAGGATATGGCTATCTCCAGACAAATCATGTATCAATATCACAAACTGAATCAAATCATGTATCAATTTGCAATGTCTTATATCACATTGGGCAATTTCTGTATATGTATATGTATATGTATATGTTGACATAGACCATTCACCAGTGCTACTGTTCCATACTGGTTCAGGAAATACTGAGAATTGAATTGCTTTATATTCCTTGGCAAGCAACATCGTGTAACTACACCAAGCTGAGTTTCACATATTCTCTTTAGCTCACCATATGCAGGAGTCTTCTCCTCCAGAACTACCTTGTGCAGATATCTCCTTGGATGCTCTGGTACATGAAGTAGTTAAGCATCACTCAAGTTGCTGACCTTCAAGCTCTTTAGAAGACAATTACAAAGGACCTCATGCCAAATATAATCAGAAGGATATGGCTATCTCCAGACAAATCATGTATCAATATCACAAACTGAATCAAATCATGTATCAATTTGCAATGTCTTATATCACATTGGGCAATTTCTGTATATGTATATGTATATGTATATGTATATGTGAATTTGAAAAAATCAAGTCATTCCTTGAGCCTTTTGAAAGAGCTTGGCTCTGGCAAATCACCTCTATATCTCAGGAACTCTTTTCTCCTGTATCCAGCAATGCTTTTTAAATTTGACACCCCTGCAGCCATTGCATAGCTTGAATAACAAAGAAAGTACCCTGCCCTTGAAGCATTGAGTCCAGGGGCATATCCAAAAATTCTGAATGCAGTTGCTCTTTCAAGCAGTAAAACTCTAAAAGCATTAAAGGGTATTGGAGTAAAACCCATGTATTTTGATAGAGTCCTCAAGCAGAATAATCCAAAGTCTGGCTCCTCACTATAGTGCTTGTGAATAACACAAAAAGTGGCTGGGTCCAACTTTGGAAGATAGTGGATAATAGAATGAATATCCACCTTTGCTTTTCCTTTCTCTTCTAAGGCTTTTCTTGTTCCCTTGCCCCTGCCAAGGTAATTGTCTTCATCCAATAAAGTTAACTGTGATAAAAATGAAAAACATGGTTAGATGAAGTGCAAGCACACTTAAGGAAACATGTGAAGTAACTTGAAACTATTAGAAAGAAAAGCAAGAGACACGACTGATGCAAGCGATAAGGCCCAGCGGAAAATATCCGATGGGCCTAATCGCTTGCATCGGTCGTGATCCATTTCTGACACTTGGAATGGAGAACTTGGACAAATCTGATACAAGAAAGAGATTTTGCATTGGTCCCATCTCATATCCTTAACCTAAAGATCTTGAGAACATGGTTAACTGTATACCTTGATGTCATCTTGCTAAAGTCCAAACACGACCGATGCAAGCGATGAGGCCCAACGGAAAATATCCGATGGGCCTAATCGCTTGCATCGGTCGTGATCCATTTCTGACACTTCGAATGGAGAACTTGGACAAATCTGATACAAGAAAGAGATTTTGCATTGGTCCCATCGCATATCCTTAACCTAAAGTTCTTGAGAACATAGTTAACTGTATACCCTGACGTCATCTTCCTAAAGTCCAAACACGACCGATGCAAGCGATGAGGCCCAGCGGAAAATATCCGATGGGCATAATCGCTTGCATCGGTCGTGATCCATTTCTGACACTTCGAATGGAGAACTTTGACAAATCTGATACAAGAAAGAGATTTTGCATTGTTCCCATCTCAAATCCTTAACCTAAAGTTCTTGAGAATAAAGTTAACTGCATACCTTGACGTCATCTTCCTAAAGTCCAAACACGACCGATGCAAGCGATGAGGACCGACGGAAAATATCTGATGGGCCTTGTCGCTTGCATCGGTCGTGATCGACTTCTGACACTTCTAATGGAGAACTTGGACAAACTGACACAAGATAGAGATTTTGCATCAAGCCCATCTCATCTCCTTTTCCTTTAAATCATGAGAATATATTTTACTACATACTTGACCTCATCTTCCTCTTCAAGTCCGAACAGGACCGATGCAAGCGATAAGGCCCAACGGAGATTATCCGTTAGGTTGTATCGCTTGCATCGGTCGTGGTCATTTTCTCACTTAAAAAAATAGAGATCTCGGACAAAACTTTAATTGATAGAATATATCAAACAACATACCTTGACCTCATCTTCCTCCTCAATGAGCTCTTTTGAGTCAATACAAATTGTTCCTTTGTCCTCAGCGACATCCAAGAATGAATAGCCACGTCCAAACGAGAATATTCCAAGTTGCTTCTGATGCTCATCAAACTCTTCATCAGCAAGTTTTGGCTTCTCTGAGATAGCTTTCTCAAAGCATTTTGAAAGAGCTTGTGATGAATCTTTGAAATCTTCATTAGACAAATCCAAATCAAGACGCAAAAATTCCTCTCTTCTTTCTCCTTTCTTATTGATGAATCTCCTTGCAACTTCTTCTGCCTCAGCTATAGCTGCAAGACAGTAGTCCTCCCTTAGATTGAAAAGTTCCTGAATGTAAAATAGAGGTATGAACTCTTTCCCAGAGATAAAGTAAAAAGGTAGATTTGGGAGAAGTAGGGACTTCTCAGACACTTGAACTTCTTCACTTGGCTCCCTTATTGCAGTCTCTGCTTTAAAAGTGGCCACATCAAAATCTTTGACCTGCTCTTCTTCTGCTTGCAGATTGATCTCCTCAACAATCTCCATGACACCTTTCATAGTTTTTGAGCTAGCCTCAAGTGCCAGCTCTAAGCAAGGCTCGTCTTCATCATGAACATTTTCCTCCCTTTCAACTAAGATATGATCAAGCCATATCAAGAAAGCAATGTTTAAAGGGAGCAAGCAGCAGTCCTTTTCATGCTCTGGGCAAAAATCAAGCTTCCCTGGCAAAGGGGATATCCTTCTGCATTTTCTTGTGATTTTAGCCCTATCTGTTGGATCCTTCCCAAAGATGTGAGGATGGACATAGGTTTTCTGAGAAATAGAAAGGATCCTCCCATCGACCAACCCCAAGAAAATCTCCCACTCATCCTTAAGAAAACTTTTCGAGTTCTCTAAGAGTTTTTCAAAATCAATTTCGGGGTTGAATATGGTCATTGCATCAGGAAAATAATCTACACTTAAACCCTCTTGAACCATGAAATCAAGAAGTTTCTCTGATGGAGAGACACTAAGGATCTCATTCATTACCTCCATCTAAGCTGCAGCTTCTCTTGTATGTCTATTAGGAGAACACAACCGATGCAAGCGACTAGAGCGAATCAACGTAGGTCAAATGGCGAAAATCGCTTGTATCGGTCGTGTCGGCGACGAAAGAAAAATACACATGTAGGTGAGAAATTCTCTGAAGGTTGAAAATTTGAGTTTGTGAAGAAATAGGTATTTATAGGCGAGGAGGGAACAAACGATCGAATGAGGTGGACCAATCACAGAGTGCCACGTGGCAACGTGTACGTTGCCCGATGCAACGGATAGATGACGTGGATCAATCAAATCATGCCACGTGGCAAAAGACGTTGGAATTCGCAACGGTCATCTGACGTGGACCAATCGGGGCATGCCACGTGGCACAACGGTCAACTCAGTTTTGGGACCTATTTAAGCTTCCCTATTCATTTGCTTTTTTTTTTTTTGTCAACACTTGCCAAGCGTGGAGGTTCCATTGCCACCAAGTTTTTTGGCTACTTCACAATTTCTATAGAGAGCGCTCTCTCCGTAAGGTAATGTGGACACGACCGATGCAAGCGATTAGGGACATCCGAGATTTTTGGATAACCCGAATCGCTTGGATCGGTCATGTTTTTTAAATAGCATCGTCCTTGATCATACCTTGCAAATTTTGGTTTCTTTTGTGTTGCTTGAGTATAACGCATTGTTACCTTTATTTTAACTTCTATTTATTGAAATATGATGATGAATTCAGGGACGACCGATGCAAGCGATGAGTGACATCCGGGCATTTACGGATGACTCTTATCGCTTGGATCGGTCGTGTCTCTAGTGAGGAGGGAAGAAACGGTCGAATGAGGTGGAGCAATCATAGAGTGCCACGTGGTAAAGTGTACGTTCCCCGATGCAACGGATTGATGACGTGGATCAATCAGATCATGCCACGTGGCAAGAGACGTTGGAATTCGCAACGGGTATCTGACATGGAGCAATCGGAGCATGCCACGTGGCACAATGATCAACTCAGTTTTGGGACCTATTTAAGCTTCCTCCTATTCATTTCCTTCATTTTTTTCTGTCAACACTTGCCAAGCGTCGAGGTTCCATTGCCACCACGTTTTTAGCCTACTTCACAATTTCTATAGAGAGCGCTCTCTACGTAAGGTAATGTGGACACGACCGATGCAAGCGATTAGGGACATCCGAGATTTTTGGATAACCCTAATCGCTTGGATCGGTCATGTTTTTTAATATCATCGAGTCCTTGATCATAGCTTGCAAATTTTGGTTTCCTTTGCTATGATGAAAAGGAACGTCCGAGATATGGAAAACAAGACATTAAAGATGCTGCCTTGCTTAATTTGAACAGCCAGACAGAAGAGTCAGCTTCTCAAATCCTTGACATGCATGTGGGGATCTTTTTCGAGGAGCAGGACACCAGTGGGGGGTTTCGTGAGATATAGGTGTGGGAGGTCTCCATCAAAAAGGAGGAAGCGGGTTCTGCTAGTAGAGGATTTGAGAAGCTGACTCTTCTGTCTGGCTGTTCAAATTTTTCTTTATAGTAAGCAAGGTAGCATCTTTAATGTCTTGGTTTCCATATCTCGGACGTTCCTTTTCATCTCGTGCCTCTGATAGTGGAAAGAGTCATTGATTATAGTTTTCCAATTATCTTTATCTTAGTGATAATTGAGTGTTTTGCATTGTCAGATATTATTTATTGATATTTGATGATTAATTTAAAGACGACCGATGCAAGCGATCAGGGACATCCGGGCATTTCCGGATGACTGTTATCGCTTGCATCGGTCGTGCCTCTGATAGTGGAAAGAGTCATTGATCATAGCTTTCCAATTATCTTTATCTTAGTGATAATTGAGTGTTTTGCATTGTCAGATATTATTTATTGATATTTGATGATTAATTTAAAGACGACCGATGCAAGCGATCAGGGACATCCGGGCATTTCCGGATGACTGTTATCGCTTGCATCGGTCGTGCCTCTGATAGTGGAAAGAGTCATTGATCATAGCTTTTAGAGAGTAAGTTTTGACATTGGAATATTCCACTTTTCCTAATTCCTTGCCTAAAGATTGATTTTTTGCAGAGTATGGCTAGAACCAAAAAGACAGCAAGGAAGTTGTACCCTGAGGGTCACGACAAGAATGCCCAAGGGGAAAATGTCCAGGAGCAAAATTCCCAGAAGGTTCAAGCCAAAGTGCCAGAGCAGCCTTCAAAGAAAAGGGTCAACTACCATGTTAAGTCTTTGAGGGAAATAAGAAGAGCCCAAAAGTCTGTGGGATTGTTGATCCCAAGACTTCCATTTATGAGAGTTGTCAAGCAGATCTCATCCAACCTCTTTTCTTTGATGAAGACCTCATCCTTTGTCAATGTGAGGTGGCAAACTCAAGCACTGCTATGCCTGCAAGAAGCTGCAGAGGACTTTGCTATTGATTTCATGAATGGTGCCTACTTATGTGCTGCTCATTCTCATAGGGTAACTTTAATGGCGAAGGATTATGTTATTGTTTCAAGAATAAGATATAAGTTTGATAAAGCTCTGGTTCCTATTGATCACCACGACAAAAAATTCTTCGATATTTTAAATATACCTCCAGCTCGAGCACCTAAAACAACAGTTGTCATTGAAGAGATCAACGCTCAAGTCACTCATGATCATGAGACTAGAGCTGCAGCAAATAGTGAGGAGGAGAGGAAAAAGCAGGGATTATTTACAGAGGAAAGTGCCATCTTAACCCAGATTCAAAAGTTACAGAAAGCAAATAAAGAGCTCCTCAAGAAAGGAGATGGGCAGGTTATAGTTAATGTTGCAATGCCATGGCAAGGTGAATTGTTTCTTGACATTAGACCTGAAGATAACAAAATGTTGAGGGAGCTTCATCTTGAAATATCAGATAGTGTGGTCAACATTTCACTCAGGTATATCTAGAGGCCTTAAAATGCTTTTGTTTTGCATAATTTTCTAGTTCCTTAACTGCATTTTTATTTCTTGATTTGTAGGGTTCTTCTTCAACAATGTGAGGAAAAGGTTCAAAGAAAAGTATTTATTTTAGATCCTCTGGTGACACAATGTTTTTTACATAAACATGGAGATGCCAAGTCCTTTCTACGGGGTTTTACAGAAGAAGTAGAATGTGTAATTTACCCATACATTGAAAAGTAAGTATTCATCTTCATTTTGGAAACATATTTGTTTCATTTAAGAAAGTATATTTACATGCAACTCATTGACAGGGGCCATTGGAGTTTGATTATTGTGGACTTCAATGCATATCAAGCTCTTTTCCTAAATTCTCTTCCATCACAGCATGGGAATTGCAAAGTGTAAGTTACTATACATTTTGTTGTTCTCTATTTTAAAGCCATGCCCCGTTTTGATTTTCACTTTACAATGCAGTGCTGCAAAGCTTCTCAAGATGCATATTGATCAGAATTTTCCAGGAATAGCTAAAATGAATGAACAAAAGCAATTTGGATACAGCCAAATTCATGTGCCATTGCAGAGAGACTCAACATCATGTGGCTGGAGAGTGATTGCAAATGCTGTAAGATTCTTGGAAAGAAGGTTCTACAGTCCTGGATTGAATTTATCAGACTACCCAGATGCATGGATCATCTTGATTAGAGAGAGAGCAATAAATAGTATCATGAAACATGCAATCTGCCCACATGATCCAGACTCACCTCCACCCCCTCCGCCTGATAAAAAACAGTCTGAAGATAAAAAGAAAGGGCCTCCTCTTCACTCACCACTAAAGCATATGAACAACATAAAGAGTCAAGCTGAAACCTCCAAAAAGGGACAGAAGCAACAGAGAAAGCAAGGCTCTAAAAAGGATAGAAAGGGTTAAATCAATTTTTGAGTCGTAGATTGAAATCAATTGTAAAGCCAACCGAGGTTGGAATATTTATTTTTTAACAAATTGTATGTAGTTATGCCAATCTTCATCTCGAAGATGGTCACAGTTGTATTGAACCTCTTGAGAGTTTGACAAAAGTTCACTGGATGGTCCAATTAAATTTATTTATGTCACAATTATGAATGCATTGTGGGTTTTTTACTTCATTCTTTTTGGAAAGTGTTTAAATTCGAGAAGTTACAGAAGGACATAAAGAATTAAGAGGACACGACCGATACAAGCGATACGGGGAATCGGAGAATCTTGGATTGCCCCTATCGCTTGCATCGGTCGTATTATCCATTTCATCACTGCTGCTAGTTTTTATACTCGTGAGTCAAATCTTTACGCAAGGTCACTTCTTGAAGTCTCCCGCGGTAGTTTGCTAACACGACCGATGTAAGCGATAAGGGCCATCCGACAATTTCAGATTGCCCTAGTCGCTTGCATCGGTCGTCTTCACTTATCTCGTCTTCTCTTCTTTATGCCTTAGACATGCTCTTCTAATATTGAAATACCAAACCTTGGATTGGAATTTGCACCAAGTTCTCCACTCTCTCTTATATTACTTGGTAGTTTGCATTTGTACCATGATAATTTCTCTCGCGGTAGTTTGCTAACACGACCGATGTAAGCGATAAGGGCCATCCGACAATTTCAGATTGCCCTAGTCGCTTGCATCGGTCGTCTTCACTTATCTCGCCTCCTCTGCTTTATGCCTTAAGACATGCTCTTCTAATATTGAAATACCAAACCTTGGATTGGAATTTGCACCAAGTTCTCCACACTCTCTTATATTACTTGTTATGTGTACCATGATAATTTCTCTTGCATTACTTGAGGACAAAAAAAGTTGCATAGAATCAAATTATTTAGCTGAGCCTAGTGTGCACCTTTGATAGACTATAATTATTAAATTGAAATTAGATATTCAATTCTAGATCTCTTCTTCATCTAGAATTATCTTATGCAAGTTCCTGTATAATTATTTCTTAGTCATCAATTCACTCCTGCAAAAAAAAATCAATGGAAATATGAAATTAAGGACCTAAAAAATATCTAAGACATTTAAAATTAATAATTTAACACACATTGTTTGTAACCATCCTGCCAAGAAAATTCAATGGAAGTATCAATAGAAGCTTCTATTAGATGAAGATACATTATGTAAGAATGTCAGGGTTAACTTGTTACAATCCTAAAGGTTGGAACTTAATCACCCTTGGTGGCAGGCAGCTTATGCAAGATAATGATTTCTCTGATCTAATGTTAACTATTGCATCATCAATTGAGAATCTACACTGAGATGATACCTCATCAAGGTATTCTAGAAGCTCCCTTACATTTCTGAGCTTCCAATTTGCAGTGACAATTATTTTCCTTGATTGAAAATCTGGATGAATCAATACTTCTAACTCAAATTCTGGACAGCTCTCCTCTGAGTCCAAGGCTATCCAAAGTCCAAGCTTTTTTTTCCACCTTCTATAGTCATATCCTAGAACCAGAGATTGTCGACAAATCTGATATGAGATTGAAAGAGAATTGGGACTAACTTTACATAAAATAATGTCACCTAGCTTTTGAACTTCTTTGCTATCCCATTCCCTACCTAAAACATCATCAATCTCTGAAATAGGGACTCTCCTATTCAACCACATTGTTTTTGTTTTCTGTAATAACATGTTTTTAAAGCATGCTACAAAGACATGAATAGGCAAAAACCATTGAATCTTTATCCTTCTCGAAATTCGGCCTGCTGACATTGCCTTCTGGATGTCAAATTTAATTTTGCAGAGAAAACTTGAAACTGTTGAATGATCAGGAGCATCCCAATCTAATGAAGAGATGCAAGGACTAGGTACGTGTACAAGAATTCCATAAGAACTCCTCCCTGACGGCACTTGATAATCTGCATAATGGACAAATAACTCTATGCTATTGAAGAATTGAACAGATTTCTCTGCATACATGAGTTCTGCATATTCCTTATGAAGAACTCTGAATGTTCCTGTTAAACATTCAACAGGTTGCCATTCCACAATATTGGAAGGAAAGATATCTGCAGTACAAAAACATATGTTTCATTATACAAAATCAACTGGAATGATAGAAGAGCATTGTCAAACTTCACTTACAGTACGAAGGGAATTGAAGATGATTTTCTAGAACAAGATCCTTAGCGGTGTACACTCGTGCAAACCAACCGCATCTCTTCAATTTGAAACTGAGAATACGTCCCTTCCAATGGTTTCTTGTGTTGTCTCTTTTGGCACGCTTGACTTTATGGACACCTCTACAGCTAGGAAGCATAGTAACCCAGTCATTTACTTTCACAGAAAGAGGTTTCCACAAAGAATCCTCTCTTCTGTTGTAAACCTCACATGAAGTTACGCGATTGGAAGGACGACGAGAAGAAGAAGCCATTTGAACTTAGGAGAAGAAGAATGTTCAAAGCGAGAAACCGACGTTCACAAATTTTGGCAGTATTTATAGAAAAAAAGCCTTTGTACACGTGGAAACTTTTGATTTGATGTTAACCCTGTTGTTGAATGATCATGACATTTTGTGAACCCAAAAATATTTCGTATCTTCAAAAATCAATTCCTTCTTGGAAATTCGAGAATATGCTTTGTGTAGTGTGCAAAAGTATCTTTTTTTGCATCAAACCGAAAAATTGTACACTGAATACGAGACTCTTCATCACTTTAGTGGCGCTTTGAAAGAAAATTGTATTAAAAAAAGAAATTCTCCATACGGTTAAAAGAGACAACAATGTTATATTCTTGTACACGTGGAAAGACGCTATTTGTCAATTTCCTTAATCTCTCATTAGCAAACAGCCCCTTTTCGGCCGTTTTTCGCCCTAATGAACTGCCTCTCCCATGATTGGCTCTATGGAGAAGACTGAAATGTCATAGCCATCCTCATCACAGTGAGGTGTCCATTGTTCTTCATTGATGGCTACGTCCATTGTTGCTAAAATTTCCGCCCAGCCATGGGGTTCAAACTCCTCATCTGGAAAGACTATAGGTGCATAGGCTGGGTCTTGAATGGGTCTATGAGTTTCGTTCGCACCTACCTCTCTGGCTTTCTCTCTCTTCTCTTCTTCTACTGCTACCTTGCACATCCATAAGTGAGTATCTTCATGCATCCATGAGGATCCAGACCCTATGGAATGCACCGATTCTGTATCATCTTTGGCTCTATGGATGGGATTCCATTGGATAGGAGGGACATCTCTATGAGAATAATCCTTGAGATTGACTTTGGTTGTAACACCTAAGTGCTGCAGGTACAAAGAATTGGTCCCCCAATCCTGTACCACTTGCAACTGTCGCATGAATGGTCTTCCCAAAATCATCTCATAGGCATGATTTTTGCTGAAGTCACATATAGCAAAGCTATGCTCAAACTCGACACCACAAGTGGTGAGAGTTATTCCTTCTAGCAATCCTAAGGGTCTCTCTATGTGACCATCTGCCATTTGCAATTTCATCCTCGTTGGCCTGAGTGCTGGCTTGCCCCAACGCTTCCATAAGGAGGTGGTGGCAATTGCAACTCCTGCACCTGAGTCCAAAATTGCCTTCGTGGTGTAGTCCTGGTAGGTGATGGGAAGATAGGTGTTCCCTTCTTCACCTTCACACATATCTCCTATCTTATCCAAGGGAATTTCTGGCATTGTCCTATGGGATCCTACCTGGGAACGAGGTTTTGCTATCTCTGGTACTTGTTTGGCTACATGTTTCCATAATTCAGGTCTAACCTTGAGTAGCTCTTCTAACTTGAGGTTACACTGCACGTTAGTGTTCTTCACTACCTCTGTGTTCCTAGGTATGACTGAATCTTCGTTTCTTACCATGACTGTAGGTGCTCTCATACATGTGGACTTTGCTTCCCATGGTCCTGTGAAGTGGGGTAACTCTTGTATGGAATTAGATTCAAAGTCCAATCTCTCGTGAGATTGAGTACTCTCATGTTCCCCGTAAATAGATGGGATGTCTTGTGGGAATTGGTCGTGTGCATCGTCCACAAGTTCAAAAGGAGGGGCGACCTCGCTTTCGTTATCCCATTTGTCTTCTTGAATCTCTCGTAGGAAGTCTGGTGCAAACCGATTCATAGAAGAAGAAGTGTCTGGCTCCGTAGAATTGGGCGCATAAGCAACCTGTGAAGGAGGGCTGATTCTATTGTTGACTCTATCCTCGTTCTCGCAAATGGCTGGAGCACAAGCTTCTTGGGGAGGATTACTTATTCTATTACTTTTCCGAATAGGCTCACACATTCCCTGAGAAGGAATGTAGGCAACCTGTGGAGGTACTTGAGCTTTCGAGGGAGGCTCATCTGCCTTTTGGGGGGGAAGATAAGCTTCTTGAGGAGGCACATGGGCTTCCTGAAGAGGCTGGCTTATCCGTTCTCTTGCCCTTTCCTTTCTTTGAGGGGTAGGTTCCTTTTCTGACTGTGCAATTAGCCTCTCTATTCCTTCTAAGGAGGGGAAGTTGTCTGGTTTAGTGGAATTGGCCGCATAAACTTCCGATGGGGAATGGTTCATGTTTTTGCTTGATTTCTCTCTCTCTTGATTTTTTTCGTCCTTGGCAGATCTTGCAATTATTCTCTCTAATTTCTCTAGGAATCCATCCAAGTGTAATTGCGTTTTGGCTGAGCCTGAGTAATTGAAAAGGCGATTGGCTTCAAACATAGTCTGAGCCAATGCGACCATTTTCGTGCATAGTTTGGTTCTTTCTATCTCTAGGTCAGCTCTAGGATAGCACTTGTCATGATCCGTGACGTTTGGCCCTTCTTGGATTCTGGCCTGATATGCTTTAAGCATCATGTCTATGTCTTCGGGAGTGGGATCAGCTAATACCGATCCTGTTTGGGGTGGTGGGTGGGTTACGTGGACTGTCTTAGAGGGTGAAGGGATGGAGGGTGATGGGGATGGTAGCGGTGGGAATGTGTGAGAGTGCGGTTGAGATGTGATCTCTATGATTTTAGCCTTGGTTTCTCGTAGACTTTCCTCAAGTTCACTCATCTTCTTTGCCCATTGCCTTTTCATGCGTTCGCGGCTATCTCTCCAAGCTCTTGTTCTCTTTTTATTTTGGCTCTCAGTATCGCTAGCATCTGGGCTCTTTTCCTGGCCTACCCCTTGGTTTTGCTGCAATGCCTGAGCCCTAGTGACTACCTGTACTGGTGCAGTGGAAGTGACACTTCCTGAGGAGTCTACCACTAACCCAACAACGTTGATAGGGGTGATTTTTGGCATGCTATTGGGGTTCTTTGGGCAATCTCGTAAGAGATGCTCTTTTCCGCAGTCTTGGCAAAAGCCTTGGATAGTCACGGACTGGGGTTGTGTAGGTGGAAGCAAGGGACAATCACGAATGAGGTGATCTCCTTGGCATCTGTAGCACGGTCCTCTTGGGAATGGAGGTCTTACCTGCCTAGATTGAGGCCTAGGGTTGGGGTTTGCATACATGACGTTCGTGTAATCTGACTCCCAACTAGGTTCGTTTGTCTCTTTGCTATAATAGGACTCACCATGCTCAGGAGACTGCATGTAGTAGGCCTGGGGGCTATCAACATGTGTCGAATCAAAGCTATGGTCACTCGGGTCACTTTCAGAAAGCAAGGATGTTACAGGGACTATAGCTCTATTCAGGTTCTCTTCTGCAGCAGTATACTTTACCGGAATCACATTAGCTGGGGCTGGGGGTTGTTGTGCTAGCACAGGTTGAGGCCTTTGTTGGTTTTGATATTGAGGTTGGAAATTTTGTTGTGGCCTACCATATGGTTGTGGAGGGTACTGGTTCTGGTATCTGCCTGGTTGGTAGGGCTGAGGGTAGGGTTGCCTAACCGCCTGCTTGTTGTATGGGCAATCTTGTGCGGTGTGGTTGGTGTATCTCCGTTCTATGGTGCAGTACTGGCTACTAGGGTTTACTTGGGGTTGAGCCATAATAGGGCAGACATTCGCCATATGGTCACCACCGCATGTATAGCATCTTTTCACAGGGGCAAACCTTGGGATTTGTTTGCTAGTTACACCTAATTTCTGAGCTACTTTTTCGGCAAGTTCCTCAATTGATGTGGCTTGTGTGGAAGATTGACTAGATGCACTATCTGAATCTTTGTAAATTTTGGACAGCTCTAGCTCTTCTCCTAGGTTATCTTCAATGTCAATGCACATACGTACACACTCTTCTATAGTCCTAGGGTCTTTCAGATACACGTAGGATCTCAATTTCGTACTCAGCAATCCATCAAGGAATAAGGCTACTTGTTTAGCAGATGTGGGTAGCTCCGAAATAGGGCACCTTTCAAGATATTGTCTAAATCTTCTTCCTGCAAGTCTCACAGTCTCTTGAGGGGTTTGCTTGAAGCTGTGAATCAGTGAGGAGGTGTTGTGTCTTATGCCACTCTTGGAGAACTCAATAATAAATGCTTCTAGGAGTTGGTCTATGCTCCTGAACTGGCGCTCATCCAATGGCTGAAACCATGTAAGTGCCGTATTCCTCAGGGTTAGACCGAAGGCATTGTACTGCGTGAATAGATCCTCAACTTGTTCAGCTCTCAAGACTTGCTTGAACTCCGCCACATGATCATAGGGATCTCCTGTGCCGTCAAAGTAATTCTTCATGGACTTAACTAGCTGGGTGGGTCTCAAAGTTCTTGTGTGCTCTCTAGGCCTCGGCAGAGGGAATCCATCTACATTTCTTTGGTTCCTGTGGGCTCTAAGCATCTCAGGTTCTACCCTATTCGTCTCCGTTCTCGTTCTTTCTCTGCCCACTGGATTGGCAAAACTTACTTCTGGTCTATCTTTACTTCTGTCTCTTTGCATACCATGAGCCTGGGATGTTCCAGCTCCAGGTTGACCATAGGATACATTTGATCTTGGTTGGGGGAAAATGAATTCGCCCTTCCAAGTGTAAGCATGCCTATCATTTTCTGTCACCACAAGGATCCTCTCCGAAGTGTGGTCTAAATAGGTCACTCTACCTGGGCTATCTGGATCCTTAAACTCATAGATCATGATTGTTCCTATATCAATTGGGTGATCCGGTTTATACCTCCAAAAGGCTTCGTCCGTTTCTCGATTGAGAAGCAAATCTATGCACTTGTTATCTTGGGGGACCCACTCAGGCGTGATAATCCTAGTGAGAACTGATTTACCTCGAGGGGTTCTAGGTTCCACTCCCATGTTTCCTTGTTCCAAGTAACCTAAGTCCGCTTCTGAAATTACATTTCCAAATTCATCTGTCCTATCTGGATGACTGGTGACTACGTATATGGTTCCTTCCTTGTCCAGGTATGCACCGTTTTCAAACTTGACAGCTGGGTGCTCTAGTCCTATGGATTGGTCAGGGTTTTTGATCTGGACCACTGATCTTCCTAGGCCGTCCTCATAGATGCTCGCACCTAATCGGTTGGTCCTAAGGTATTCCAACTGTGTTTTGTAAGGGCCTTCTACCCTGTACAAGTAAGGCACACCTGAACTTCCCGTAGGTCTGTCCATACCTTGAGACATCCCTGATTCACTGATATCAGAGCTAGGGTAATGAGAGTGATGACTCAACTGTTGAGCCCAAGACCTTGCAGTGTGATTGACACTAGCCTCTGAAGACCTAAGGCTTTGTCTCTCTCTTACTAGGTGTCGTCCTGATCTAAGGTTCATATGCCTATCTAAGTAGCCCAATTCTTTGCCCAGAGTACAACCTCGTTGCCGATCAATTGGTACCAGTCACTTGATTCTTTTTAGTTATTCCTCGTGTTTATAGTCTTGTCTGCTATTACGTCGTCAGGAATACTTGAATGTTCTTCGTACTTTCAGGTTGATCGTTCCACGTTAGGTTCTTTCCTTTATGTTGTCGACAGTACTGAGATTAAGTTTTTAGCTTGAACTTGAGTTTTTAGGTAGTCTTCAACTTGATAGTGGCCTATCGTCGCCCTGACTTACTCCTACTTCTAATCGTTCTTAGCCTAAGCTAGGAATTGACGAAGAGGAGTTGAGAATATTCCGACCTTTCTTGCCGAACCTTGCTCTTTAGTGCTCGAGAAGTTGATTCTCAAGCGTGCGCAACACCCTTGCTTGGATACTCGCAATTGCTTCTCAATAGGCCTGCATAAATCCCAAGATTAGCTTCCAAGTAGACCTTTCAATTGACAGACAATTTATTTCAGACACTTTTTTAATGACCCTTGTTCCCCCTTTTGTACTGCTAGAAATTTCCTCTAGAGCTCCCTTGGTGTTTCTACCCTTCTGTGTGTCACTTCCAATTATCCTATCTGAAATTCAACGCGTTATTCTTATAAAAAACAGTTGAGGGCGTGTAGTATATGTCACGAGCTTTCCGACAGCCCTAGAGCTCAAAAAATGGATTTCATATGAAAAAGTTATGACCGTTCAGGGTTTAGGGGGTTACTAGACAGACAGATCCTTTCAGGGGTTTTAATGCATTTTTTCTAAGGCCTTTGTAAGTATATGAGTACTTGAGAGTGCAAATATGCCCAGAATTTTAGCCTAAATTTCCAAAATTCTACCCCTTAATTTTTTTGCCGAAAATGTCTGTCTATCGCGATAGACGGTGTCTGTCGCGATAGACACAATCCATCGTGGGGGCTGTCTGTCGCGATAGACGGTGTCTGTCGCGATAGACAGTGTCTATCGTGGATTTCTGTCTGTCGCGATAGACGGTGTCTGTCGCGATAGACGGTATCTGTCGTGAAATTCCTGTCTGTCGCGATAGACGGTATCTGTCGCGAAATTCCTGTCTGTCGCGATAGACGGTGTCTGTCGCGATAGACGGTATCTATCGTAGATTTCTGTCTGTCGCGATAGACGGTGTCTGTCGCGATAGACGGTATCTATCGCGGATTTCCTGTCTGTCGCGATAGACGGTATCTGTCGCGAAATTCTTGTCTGTCGCGATAGACGGTGTCTATCGTAGATTTCTGTCTGTCGCAATAGACGGTGTCTGTCGCGAAATTCTGTCTGTCGCGATAGACGGTGTCTGTCGCGATAGACGCTGTCTGTCGTGGGTCTCTGTCTGTCGCGATAGACGGTGTCTGTCGCGATAGACAGTGTCTGTCGCGATAGACGGTGTCTGTCACGATAGACTGAAAAAACGCAAATTTTTGAAAAACTTCTAGTGATCTAGAGTGCCCTCAAGGTGTAGGTTACAGTGCTAATCATGCATTCACAAAATTTTAAGATTTTCTGTCTGTCGCGATAGACAGAGGTTGTCGTCCCGGGACCTGTGCAGAGCCTGCCGTACCTGCGCACACTGCTGGGGATGATGGTACAGCAAAAACCTGCAAAATAGCTCAGAAAACATGCAAAAACAGCACATGCAAATTCGCTCTCTCGCTCTCTCTCACAAGTGAAATGAGGGAAAAGAGGTGGGGAAGGTGATATGATCAAAAAACAGAAATTTTCGCGATGATGGAGATGGAGGTGGGAGGTGGTGATGATGATGATGGAAATGAAGATGGAGAAGATAGTAAAAGAAAATCGATGAGAGTGAAGAAAATACCTACAACTCCAACGCGTCAACTCTACGTCTTACCATCACACGCTCGTCCTCAAAGCTCGATCCCCGGCAACGGCACCAAAATTTGGTGTAGCTCAATGATGAGTAGCACCTCCTTTAATGTCAATCCGGGAAGACGTGAGGATGGTATGAAGACCTCGAGCAAGTGGCGGCTCAAGTGCGTGAGTGAGAAGCACACAAGCATGCACACACATACACACACACGCGCACACAAGGCAAGACAAAGAGAGAGGATCAATGGAGTTCTTTAGATTACTTTCAAAAGCTCTTACAAGTTCGTTTCAATTACAATCTACCCTCAAAAATGAGCTCTCTAGCTCCTTTTATAGTTTTTGACTAGCTTTGGCCCTGTTCAGACCTAGTGTCCGGCCTAGTTAAAAATTAGGTTCCAGGGCTTATTTGAGGGCTCAAACGAAGTCTAAAAATTATGAAATGTGGTACGATGGTACTTCTAATACTCCTCAAGCTCGAGGACTCCTCGGCTTGCACAAAATGGAGTCTATTCTACCAAAAACGGGATTTACAATGTTTGTGTAGTGATTAAAATCACTTGAGTTGTACATAATCCATGGGGAAAAATGATCTGGCCTTGTTGCCGTATTGTGCATGATTCCTCTGTTGCTTTGTGTGCCAACAGACCTACTCAAAAAAAAATGGTGTCATTAATTTTGGAAGGATTAGTGAATGGATCATTAAGATCTCTGGTATATTTGAAAAGAGTTCAAACCTTGCAAGAATGTATGAAAGAATGTATTGACCTAGAGGACAACCTAGCGGAGGATCTGAAAATACCTCAAGGGAGTATCAAAAGTGAAGATTCAGCCAGCAACACATCAAACCCTAAGAACAATGTAGAGGAAATAGCCGACTTAGTAGCAAAGACGTTGAACGTTCAAGGACAGAGGAACCACCCCAACAACCCAATGAGAGTGCCCATGCTTAGAAGATGTATGCATTGTGGAGGAGATCATCCTTCTCATTTGTGCACTAGGGGAGTAGTCCCACCACCTGCTTATGCCTACAATAGACCACCTATTCCGGGCCCTCTACAATATTGCAGCATAGAACAAAACTATACAAATCATGGCACGAAAAATTGTCCTTACAATAGGCAATCAAGACCAATACAACCGCTCATGAGACCTTATGGATACCCTCAGAGAGATCTAGGAGGAGAAGCCTTTAGATATCCCACATATCAGCAGCAGGCACCTGTACCATGACCATATGCTTATCAAAGGTACACTCAACCACAACCAGTGTTAGGGCATCAGCTGCCCCATCCTCAAAATGTTGTCCCAGTGAAAATAGCTCAACCTGAAGAAAAATTACAGAGAGCGATAGTCCTAGCCACACCATTGCCTAGTAATGAACCATATGACTCATCTTATGACCATAGTCAAGGAAATTATCCCAGTTATGAGAGCTCTATGATAGAATATGGACAAATGTACGAACCATATGCATGTGGCATGGAAGCACCAGATAGTTCCTATGAGTATGTTCAGGACTATGTGTCATTGATGTACACAGCCCCCAGGGCATCCATACCCCCCGACCTATGAACAGACCGCCTGCACCTAGAGGACCATGTTATAGATGCGGAGGTGATCATTATATCAAAGAATGTACACTACCAAACCCACCACCACCACAGCGAGTCTGGGAAGGATACTGTAGTGATTGTGGTAAAGAACACCTTTTCAGAGATTGCCCCAAGAACCCCAACAAAGTTAACTCTAACGTGCAGATTAACGTGATAGAAGTGATAGAGTCATCAGGGAGTGATAAGGAGTACACTGTACCATTGAAAGCAATAACTAGAGCCAAAGCAAGAGAGACCCCAGACAAAACTGAAGAAAATGACCAAGGTGATAGAGAAATGAACATACCTACACCTCAAATAGGTGAAGACTCGGAAGAGCCTGAGAAAAGTGTTACAAGTAAACGAACACAGAGATGGAAGAACCGTAGAGATCGAATAAAGGAAAAGAAGCTACAACAACAGATGGAGAAGGAAAAAGATGAGCAAGATCAAAAAGAAAAACAAAAATTTGAAGAAGAAAATAAAAAAGGAAATTATAAAAAAGAAGAGGTAGGATCAGTTTTAGCAGATCCCATGCTTGAAGAATTAGCCATGTGGATTCAGGCGTACAAGGCACGAATAAGAGCAGGACCTACCATCAAACACTATGAAAGAGAATATCCTTGAGGAGACTTAGAGAAGGAAAGGTTGGAGATATGCAAAAAATTAATTGAAGTAGCCCAACAAACCTTAGAAAAACCTATTCTTCAACTGCCCAATTCACGAATTCCCCAAAAAGAATTCCAAGAATGTGTCATCCCTAAGGACCCCAAGAAACCTGAAGCAGGTGAGACACATAATGGAAATTTCTACGAGGATAAAAGGGAAGGATCCATTGTTCCCAAAGTAGAAGGGGAATGGCCTAAAGATTTGTGGGCAAGAGTCCAAGAAGACGGATAGAAGAAGTGGAAAGAATAGAACCACCCTTTGAGGAGTTGGAAGCAGAAGGTGAAATAGACGATTCAATACCTCAACTAAATTTAGAGGGATTATTACAAATAGACCAAACTGACAAGGATAATGACAGCATAAGGTTCTTGCCAAATTACACAAGAGAGTACGAACATAATTCGGAATTATATTGCATTCCCTCGATAAGGAAAAAAGGACCGAACCCATCAGTCAAAACATCGGACATCATACAACACCTTAGAAAGGTAAAAATCTCTTGTACTCTGACGTTGGAAGAACTGTTGAGGATCAAACCACATTTGAAGGAGAAACTGACCAGCCAATTGGAGATCAAGGTGGAAGAAAAGGAGATGTCTGATGAAGTAAACACAGTAAAAATCCCAGTCGATAAGGTTGAAGATTTTAGTGAGGGAGGTGAAGGAAATACTTTCCTTCCAATTACCTATAGGGGTTACACCACTAAAGCTATCTTATATTCTGGAGCTGGAGTAGGAATTGCTACTAGAGAAATCTGGGAGAAATGGGGAAAACCAGCTTTAAGACCAACACGCATGAAGATACAAATGGCAGACGGACACACTGAACGACCCTTGGGATTATTGGAACGGGTAATTTTTACCACTTGTGGAGTTGAATTCGAGCACACCTTAGCGATATGTCAATTTGAAAGGCCTAGCAATTATGAAATGATACTTGGAAGACCTTTCATGAGACAACTAAAGGTAGTGCAAGATTGGGGAAAATATGCAGTATACCTACAGCATGAAGGAACCACCACAAGAATAAATCTCCACACATATACACATCAAGATGTTCCCCCCTTACAATGGAATCAGATTCATAAGGAGGAAGATAATCAGTCAATTCATAGTATAGGTTCAAGTGATCAATCGTGGATGAATGAAGACACTCATCTATGGATATGCCAAACTACGAAAAAGGAAGAAGATAGGAGGAAAGGATGGCAGCACAGGCAAGGAGTTGCTAGATCTGTATAAGATCCAGCCTATATGCCTCAAATATTCTTAGATGAAGAATTTGAACCTCATGGTTGGATGGAGATTTTAGCCAGTCTAGATGTGTGTGTAAACGAAGAGGTGATAACCATGAATTAATGTATGATGAGGAAGGATATGACGTTAGCCTATAGGTGGTAGTTCTTCAAGAGGCTGAAGAAGGAGAAGTAATTGAAAAAGAATGGAAAGAGGATTACGAGAGCATTGAAATGGAGCAAGAGCAAATGGAAATAGAAAGTGGAAATCAAGAAGTAAGTGTCATAACTAAAAGAACCAACACAGGAAGAGGAGCTTGGATTAGATAAAGCAAAAAATGACAAAGGAAACAAGCGTCAAGACCAATTTGAAGTGCCCACCCACTTCAAAAAATATGAAGTAGAAAAGAGAAGAATTGCTATTCAAATGCCAAAACGAGAAGCACAACCAGGAATAGCATATGACAATAAAGAACAGACCAAAAAAATAGTAGTAACCTTAGAGGAAGGAGAAGAACGATGTACTTTTATAGTACAGGATGTCTCTATGGAGGAAGAACAAGAGTTAATACGCCTCATAAGGGAATACAGGGATGTCTTTGCCTGGACATATAAGGATTTGAAAGGAGTAGACCCTTCCATATGTGCCCATAGAATCCCTATGACATCTGAAGCTAAACCTTCCAAACAAAGACCATACACATATAGTGATGTTTACTCAGCAAAGATTAAAGAAGAGATAGATAAACTGTTAGATGCTGGGTTCATATATGAGATTGAACACACGGAATGGGTGTCACCTTTGGTGGCCATACCAAAAAAGAATGGTAAGTTAAGAGTATGCATAAATCTGAAAAAAGTAAATGCTGCCACCATAAGAGATAGTTACCCATTGCCCATCACGGATCATCTTTTGGAAAGAGTTGCAAGGAAGGAAGTTTATAGTTTCTTAGACGGCTTTTTAGGGTATAATCAAGTAGCCATTTCTCCTGAGGACCAACATAAAACAGCCTTTGCAACTGAATGGGGAGTGTACGCCTTTAGAGTCATGCCTTTCGGCCTAACCAATGCCCCAGCCACTTTCCAAAGATTGATGTGCCATGTATTCAAAGAGTTCCTGAGAAAGAGTATGGAGGTATACGTGGATGATTTATGCACTTATTCAGCTATATGATCAGAGCATATCCCTGAACTAGGAAAGATCTTTGCCAAATGTCGATAATATAGAGTATGCCTCAACCCAGAAAAATGTGTCTTCATGGTTCGACAAGGAAAGATATTAGGACATATGTCTCTAAAAATGGAATTTCAACTGATGAAGACAAAATCAAAGTAATTCTGGATTTACCGAGACCAAAGACTGCTAAAGAAGTACAAGCATTTATGGGACATTGAAGCTACTACCGAAGATTTATACATATGTATGCCATAATTGCTAGACCTCTTTATGCATTATTGACTCAGTTTAACTGGACTGAAGAATGTGAAAAGGCCTTTAATAAATTAAAGAGTTGATTGAGTTCAGCCCCAATCCTTCGAGTACCTAATTGGAACAAGCCCTTTCACATTCATGTAGATGCTTCCAAGTTTGCCATTGATTGCATCCTAGCTCAACCCGCAGATACAGGAAAGTTAGATCACCCTATAGCCTATGCCAGTAGACAATTGAATCAAGCAGAAAGCAATTATACCACGACTGAAAGAGAAGGCCTATGAATGATATACGTAGTAAAGAAGTTTCGACACTACTTATTGGCAAACAAATTCAAATTCTTCATTGATCATCAAGCCCTACTGTACTTAGTCAATAAGCCTTGTAATATGGGACGACTAGTATGATGGTTTCTATTGTTGATGGAATTTGATTTTGAAGTCGTAGTCAAGAAAGAAAATACCCACATAAGAGCAGATCACCTATCAAGAATGACACATGGAGAACCACCCATAGGAGTACCGGATGATATGCCTGACACGTACCTGTTCAACCTCGAAGTATGTCCCCAATGGGCAAAAAAGTTGATCCCAATACTCATGCATGGACCTAAAGATGGGATCACACCAAACCGAACTCAAGACCTATGGAAGACTAAAAACCTTCATATCATTGCAGGAAGTTTGTATCATCAAGACTCAAGTGGATTACTCATAAGATGCGTAGAAGAAGAGGAACAAGAAATGTGGCTTGAAAAAGCACATGTAAATAAATGGAAAACTCATGTAAATGCGAACGGAACATGGCAAACACTCAGGAGATTGGGCATATATTGGCCAACCATGCAGAGGGATGCGCATAACTATGTATCAGCCTGCCCAACTTGTCAAGAACAAAATCCAGAAGAGAACTCCACTCTATGCTACTCCACCGTAGCACCAAGATGGAGCATGCCTCTGGTGAAGTTCTTAAAGACCCAAGAGTACCCAGAAGGAGGCACTCTAGCAAGGAAACGTGCACTTGTAGAACAAAGCAAAGACTATGCTCTTATAGGAAAACAACTCTTTAAATGAGGAAGAGATAATCATTTGCAAATGTGCATTCATGAAGACGAGTATCTTGCTGTGTTAGAGATGGCACATACAGGAGCTGCAGGAGGACATTTCTCTGCAGATAAAATTGCAAAAATGATTCTCTTTGTAGGAATGTGGTGGCCAACTTTACATCAGGATGCAGCCACATATGTTCAACGGTGTGATACATGTCAACGAATGAAATATCCAATCAGAAGAGATGAAATGACATTAAAACCCATGATGAGTGCCAGAGCTTTCAGTAAATGGGGAATAGACTTCATAGGACCTATTAGCCCACCAGCTAAAGGATCCCATGCTGAGTACATAATCGTAGCCACATACTATCTGACCAAATGGGTTGAAGCCAAAGCAACCAAGAAAAACGATGCAAGAACTACGGCCAAGTTTCTCTTCGAGAATGTTTTCACTAGATTTGGATTGCTGATAGAAATTGTGAGTGATAGAGGCACACACTTTGTGAATGAAGTTATAGAAGCCTTACTGAATGAATTCTTGGTAATTCATAAGAAATCAGCCCCTTATCACCCACAAGCCAATGGACAAGCCGAAAGTTCAAATAAAATCTTGTGCACAGTTCTCACTAAAATTGTGAACAATGGTAGATCTGATTGGGACAAACAATTACATCACACTTTATGGGCATTCCGAGTAGCTTACAAGACCACCATAGGAACTACTTCTTTTAACTTAGTGTATGGACAAAATGCTATTTTGCCAATTGATTTATTAATACCCACTCTTAGAGTAGCAACAACTTATGAGTGGACGGGACATGAACTCTCAGCTCAATTGGATCAAATAGAGAAGTTACATGAAACTAGGTTATGTTGGTGCATTTTACCCAAGCCTACATGCTTGATATGCTTGATATTATCCTCATTTGTAAGTCACATGTGTAGTCATGTGAACACCTCTTGTAAAAGAGTTCATTTTTATCTCTTGTATTTGAAAAAAGAAAAAAGGAAAAGGATGGCTTACCTCATGCATGATGTAAAAGCAAATTCGTGTCGACAGCCACATATCAAATAAATAGACTTCCATCTAAGTCACTAGATGGAACCACTCCATATGAAGTGTGGAATGGAAGAAGAACTAGTCTAGAGCATTGCAAAATCTTTGGATGCTTAGCCTATGCTCACATTCCTTCTCAAGTAAGAGGGAAATTGGATCCCAAGGCAGAGAAGTTTGTATTTATTGGTTATGACCAAAACCAAAAAGGATATAGATTGTACAATCCAACCAATAAAGGATTTTCTGTGAGTAGAGATGTAATTTTTGATGAAAACAAATCATGGTTTGATGATGACAGGAAAGTGAAGCTGCCATATGACTTGGATGAAGATTTTCCCTCACTTCAACCAAAGGAGCCAAAGCAGATTGAAGAAAGTGATTCGGAGATTGACCTAGAAGACTTGGAAAGACTAAAGCTATGGAAGAACAAAGGTAAAGCAAAGATGCAGGATGCTACATATGGACCCGAGAGCTCACATCAACCACTTAGAAGGTCTTCGAGGGAGAAGAAGAAACCAGAGAGGTTTGGTTATGATACTTCTTTGGTCACGAAGCACTCAATCTACATTGCAAAGGATTCAACCAATGAAGAACCTACCTCATTTGAAGAAGCACAAAGCAAGAAAGCTTGGAGAGATGCAATGGATGAAGAAATGGAAGCCTTGAAGGAGAATGACACTTGGGAGCTTGTACCTAACAAGCCATCTATGAAGGTAATTGGATCTCGATGGATATACAAAATCAAGAGGAATCCAGATGGAAGTATAAATAGACACAAAGCAAGGTTAGTTGCTAAAGGGTTTGCTCAAACATATGGTATTGATTATGAGGAGACTTTCTCTCCTGTTGAAAAAATGCCTACAATTAGGGTTCTCATAAGTCTTGCTCCATCTAGAAATTGGAATCTTTATCAACTTGATGTAAAGAATGCCTTCTTGAATGGATGGATTTCTGAGGAAGTGTATATGGCACAACCTCCTGGATATGAGGATGCACATCATCCTAACTATGTATGCAAACTAAAGAAAGCTTTGTATGGATTGAAGCAAGCTCCAAGAGCTTGGAATTTCAGATTGGTGACTTATTTGCAGGACCAAGGATTCAAAGCTAGCAAGGAGGATACCTCTTTGTTCATAAAGAGGAATGGATCTGAAGTGATCTATTTATGTGTGTATGTTGATGATATTATTATCACAGGCAATGTTCTTGAAGGAATCAAACAGGTAAAGAGTCAAATGAAGGAGGAGTTCAAAATAAGTGACCTCGGACCACTCACTTATTTTCTTGGATTGGAGTTGATCTACACAGATTCAGGTATATACATCACACAAAGGAAGTATGTCCATGACATGCTCGTCAAGTTCAAGATGGAAAATACCAAGTGTGCAGGTACACCTATGGAGCAAAATCATAAGCTTAGTGCTTATGAAGGAGAGCCAATTGAAGACATCACAAGCTATCAAAGCTTGGTTGGAAGTTTGAACTATGCAACACTCACAAGGGTGGATATATGCTATAGTGTTAGCATATTGAGTCAGTTTATGCATAAGCCGAGAAGACCACATATGGAAGCGGCCAAGCGAGTCCTCAAGTACCTAAAGGGGACCATGAATGAAGGTTTGTTTTATTCATTTACTTCAAATATTGAGCTAAAGGTCTACTCAGATGCAGATTGGGCCGGATCTAAAGATGATAGAAGAAGCACATCAGGGTATATATCATTTGCAGGTTCAAAAATCATTTCTTGGTCATCGAAGAAGCAACCAACCGTGGCTTTATCTTCTACTGAAGCAGAATATAGAGGTTTGGCTAATGCAACTCAAGAAATCATGTGGTTAAAGTCTTTGTACATAGATCTTGGACTTCATTCTTCAACACCTCATATTTTTGGTGACAACACAAGCTCACTACATCTAGCAGCTAATCCGGTATACCATGCTAGAACCAAGCATATTGAAGTCCACTACCATTACATAAGGGAGAAGCTAATGAGCAAGGATATTCAGCTATCCTATGTCTCTACATATATGCAATGTGCCGACATGTTGACTAAAGCTCTTAATGGTACAAAGTTAAGAAGATTCAAGTTGATGATTGGCTTGCAGGAAATCAAGGACAATTGAAGACTTATTTGAAGGCCAAGCATGTTAGGCTTGAGGGGGAGCTGTTGGTGCATTTTACCCAAGCCTACATGCTTGATATGCTTGATATTATCCTCATTTGTAAGTCACATGTGTAGTCATGTGAACACCTCTTGTAAAAGAGTTCATTTTTATCTCTTGTATTTGAAAAAAGAAAAAAGGAAAAGGATGGCTTACCTCATGCATGATGTAAAAGCAAATTCGTGGCTATAACTACCAAAATCACGAATTTTTGAGCTGAGGGAATCTCTCCTAAATTTGGGGATCACTTTTAGGTGGAGCCATTCGAATTCGAATTCAAAACTCCGTCCAAGAATAGCTATAAAAGGAGCAAGAAGGAAGAGGCGATTAGCAAGCCTTGTACGTGACCACTTCATGTCATTTTGTAGAGATTGAAGAGCTTACTCCATAGCTCTATCATTCTACTCCCATTGTGCAAAGATTCATTGCCAATGTGGTTGTAATCATATGTGAATCTATACATTTATCATCATCTACTTCTCTGTTTTGTTCTCTGCTATACTCACTCAGAGCAGTACCTTCAGAAGGTCATATCTCGAGTTCTACTGATTGGTTTTTAGTGATTGAACTTGCGTTGGATAGCCCATACTGTCTACTTTTTATGTGTAAATTTTCAAGGTCATTGGAGTAATAATTTTGAAGATATTTGCAATTTACTGCTCACTGTTCTATCTCTACAGAGCCCCGAGAATGGTGGGCATGTTCCAAAAATTGATAAATCTTGTTCTCTTGCTCAGTCCATCATTTGAAGTGTTTTAACTTGGATTGAGAAGCTTGCTAATTCTATTTGCTATGCCCAAAAGGAATGTTTCTAATTCCTACCAGGTTGAGAGCACTGTTCATTTTTTCCAGTAGGTGTATGTCCAAAAATAGCAAGTTTTGGGAGCTAGTCATTTCGCAACTAGTCTGTCTTGACTTAAACTTTTGGGATACATGTTCCAAAGTACTTGGCTGATATTTTGGTGGCTTTAGGAAGCTCAAAGGGTCTACTAATCAACTCTGAAGTCTCAGTTGGCTGGTGTGAAGCTGGTTGTAGCGGCACCTACTCATCTTTGGATTGCATCCACCATCTCTCTTCACAGGTTACAAGCAGGGATTTATGCTGCTAAAAGGTGATAGAAGGCATATTTTGATGCTTATATTAAAGATAACAATTTGAAGGAAGGAGATTTAGTTCTGGTATATACCCTGAAACAACACGCAAAGAAACTACAAAAAAGAGGATATGGCCCGTTAATCATCAATCGCATATCCAAAAGCGGAGCCATCAGTCTAGCAACTCTAGATGGAGAAGTATTGCCAAATTATATCAATGGATGTCGAGTGAAAAAACATCTAGAGCCATTAACTGAAGAAATAATGTCACGATTGATAATGGGTAAGAATAGGCGCCTGTAGGAAGAAAGAATACGAGAAGAAGCCAGACAAAAAGCACTAGAACGAATAAGAAAACGGAAAGAATGGATGAGAGAGAGATGAGCGATATCGCCTAGGAGAGGAACTCATGCCACTGTCTAATTTTAGAGCCATTGAAAACCTAGGGCAACAAAGGAAGCAACCATATTTGAATTTGGGAGTCAAAAAAAAGGAATACCACTTAGTGGATGCTCTCATGGACACAGGAGCTACTATAAGCTGTATCAAATTTTCATTGACCCAGAAACTCAAGGAAGAATTGCACAACTGATTGGAATAGGAGGAAAGATCACCAAGTGTATAGGAGAGATTTCTTTACTTCTACATCTTGGAAACAACACTATGGAGCAAAAACTCTTAGTATGTCATGATCAGGACTTATTAGAAGAGCTCGTGTTAGGTCAGGATTGGATATACGAATATGAAGTGACTATTCAATTGGCCTTAGGATACATCTTGGCCAAGATAGGATAGCGTGAAGTATTCAGCATGCTAGACGAACGACCAATCGCAGCCGCAAGTATAGAACCGAAAACTCACCCAAATGAACACAGTGATGAATGCATGTTCACTAGCACTATGGAAACCCCTTCATCGAGTACTTCATGTGAGGATACACTGAATTCGGCTTGCACACCATCTTCTAATCTAGCAAGCCACAAGAGTATCATTCTATTTGAAAACAGCCTTAGCAAAGAACCACGCACAAGAGAGACTAGTTCTCTAGGTAATCACAAGTCGGCACCTATTAGAATATACCCCATTCCTTACACTCGACAAGGTTGGATAAGGAAGGACCAAATGGCTGCATATCTTCAACAAAGGAACTACTTGCTACATCAGAAGAACCCATAGAATCATTATGTAAATCGCTCTGGATATTCAGTTCCACAAAGAATTGCTAAAGTATGGATTCCGAAGAAGGTGATAGCCACACAGTCGGATCAAACACAAATATGGATTCCAAAGTCATGTGCTCAAAGGACAAGCATCAGGAAGGAAGAGTCAAGGCACAAGGAGAATCAGTACGATCAAAAGGCAAAACGACAGAAGCTAAACTGTTACAAGATAGAGAAGGAGTCTACATTTGCTTCAAAAACTATTCCAAGATTCAAAAAGCAGCTAAACAAGACGTACAACATGAGAAGCACCATATTCTTTAGAAATGTTAGGAATACAATCTGTCCCAACAGAATAAAGCAGATTTGGATGCCGAAGGACAAGACAAGTTGTATACTTCTACCAACTAATTTGAGTTGCACACATTTGGAGTTACCAGAACCCAAAGTATGCATAATAGGGCCACATTACAAGGCCAAGCATTCGGCACCTTCTTTTTCTACTTCAGGTAGTGAAGCACATTTTCCCTCTTGGGAAATAGGAGAGCACTTGTACATAAGCTAAAGAAAATTATTCAAAAATCAATAATTGCTTCGGCTATGAACTAACCTTTCTCTTTTTCTTTCAGACAAAAACATAAAACTATCTAAACGCATGAAAAATCCCAGGTATTACCTTTCTCACACCCACGGGGAAGGGACGATATTATTCACGCGGAGCATTGTCAACTAAGGAAGGATAAATGAAGGATGATTTTTGATACTATCTTGCCACTAATTCATACTCTATATTGAGTGCAGATGGCATCTACTAATTTCAAAGCTACACAAGAGGACGAGGTCCAACTGCTTCCATTGGAATCAATAACAAAGGCAAGAGGTCATTGGTTTTTGGATGACAAACCAGTGTCTGATCTCATCTTCATGGCAACCATTAAGATTATGAACATGGATCACTACTTCCCTATCATGTCACAGGATTTCAAGACGATCATACAAGGATTACCGCGTATGACAGATGTCTGGACTCAAGCTGGAATTGATGCATTCTTAAGACTTTCAATATATTTGCCAGATTTTCACAGATGTACACAAGTAATGAACACGCTTCAATCTGCATCGAATAAGATGTCAGTCCCAGAGGCACGAGTACTGGATAAAGTTGGTGCCTGGAAGACAATTCAATTCACTCATAAGCTGATTAACAAGGCTTTTGGATGGAATCAATAAGGACTCATGAATATCAAAGATGAATGTCATGATCCGAAAAAGAGATCCTTTTTGGAAATCAACAGAACGGATATTGAAGATGCTGTTCGTTTAGTGCACCATCACTTTTGTTTTCCAAGCATGCATATATATACAACACCTCAAAAGATTGTGGTGCAACTACTCTCACATGCTATGAGGCAAGTCGAAAATCAAGTAAATATGACCTCCTATGTTCAAGAACGTCTATTTGAAGCAAAGAAGAAGTGGGGTCAGAAAAAGTTTGTGAATGGTAGTTCGGCCTTGACCCTACTTATTTATCAGGCACTGGATATGAAGAAATGCTTGCACGTGATTCCAACCTCAACAGAGTTAGCCAAATATGCCAAGTCAGTGACGGTTCCAAAGAAAAAGAAAACAACCATCTCTATTGACGAAGTAGGAACCAGCTCAAAGAAACCTATGAGAGGAACTAAACGCCTTAGAGAGGAAGAAGCCCAGGCTACACCCCAATCAAAGAGGACACACACATTGCCAAAGATTCCTGGGACCCAACAACCAATTACGAAAAGAGATCTCTCTGCTGCCCTAGAGGAAACACATCAGTTTATGCAGGGGCAAGTAAATTTAAATATTCAAGGTCACCATTACAGACAGGCAAGCAAAGAAAGAAGACAGAAAGATAAAGAACGAACCCCTGAACAAGTGGCTAGATATAAAGAGTTAGGTATCCCTACCACTTGGTTAAATGTGGATGTAACTCAATTGAAACCGGTTGTCAAGCAAATGATCCAGACCGCCATGGATACACAATAGCAAATGATGGATATAGATGCGGATTATGACAAGGCCATGCGAGAAAAGAATCAGTTTCAAATCATGAGTGAACAACTGTCCGCAAAGCTCATCCAGGCTCAGAAAGAGACTGCCGCCAAAGAAAGGGAGTTACTCGCAGTCAAGACACAATGTGATACATTGATGAACCAACATCATCAGCTACAGACACAACTAAAAGAATTACAAAGGCTGCATGAAGCCAGTGAAGTAGACAAAGAGAGAATGAAAGCTAGAAGTAATCTGCTCGAAACAAAACTGAAGGTGTACATGGAGGAAAATGACAATTTACGAAACAGAAATAAAGAATTGATGAAGTCATTGCTATATGATCAACCTATCGAAAAACAAGAGACTACAGATATTGACCAGAAAGAATTAAGAGATCAAATTGAGAAATATGTAGATTTGCTGAAACACGAGCAAGCATTGAGAGCAGAATGGGAACATAAGTACATTCAAGACACCGATGAGCTCAAAAAGCAACTGAATACGGCCAATGGCAAACTTGCCATGAGTTATAGTGAAAACATGGATCAGATAGCAGAAACTGAACTGGCAATGAGTTGCTTGCGACAAAAGAAGCTCTAAGGGTAGCAATGCAAGAAATAAAAGAAAAGACTGATTGACTTACAAAATTAAACGTTAAAGCAACGGATCCAACACCAATCGGGACACCAGTAGAGCCAAGACAAGAAAATCCTACTGACGAGGTAGAGGTACGTCCTCTATCTCCCCCGATTTACAATTCTTCAATAAAAGATCAAGTGGCAAAACCATGTGATGATCATCCAATGCCATATAGTGCAGAAATAAGTCAGAAGGAACGGGCACTATTGGTGTCCCGGTTGATTGAAATTTTGAAAATTTTGAAAATGAACCAGCGTCATCAGCTACAGACACAACTAAAAGAATTCCAAAGATTGCATGAAGCCAGTGAAGCAGACAAAGAGAGAATGAAAGCTATAAGTAATCTGCTCGAAACACAACTAAAGGTGTACATGGAGGAAAATGACAATTTACGAAACAAAAATAAAGAATTGATGAAGTCATTGCTATATGATCAACCTATCGAAAAACAAGAGACTACAGATATTGACCAGAAAGAATTAAGAGATCAGATTGAGAAATATGTAGATTTGCTGAAACACGAGCAAGCATTGAGAGCAGAATGGGAACATAAGTAAATTCAAGACACCAATGAGCTCAAAAAGCAACTGAATACGGCCAATGGCAAACTTGCCGTGAGTTATAGTGAAAACATGGATCAGATAGCAGAAATTGGCAATGAGTTGCTTGCGACAAAAGAAGCTCTAAGGGCAGCAATGCAAGAAATAAAAGAAAAGACTGACCGAGTTACAAAATTAAACGTTAAAGCAATAGAGCCAACACCAATCGGGACACCAGTAGAGCCAAGACAAGAAAATCCTACTGATGAGGTAGAGGTACGTCCTCTATCTCCCCCAATTTTAGTTCTCCAATAAAAGATCAGGTGGCAGAACCATGTGATGTTCATCCAATGCCATATACTACAGAAATAAGTCAGAAGGAACGGGCACTATTGGTGTCCCGGTTGACTGAAAATTTTGAAAAGGAAGTCATCAAAGTCATGAAAGAAGCAAAGATTAAAGGTAAAGAGTTGGAGACGATCATGAAGCCTTTCAACATTCCTTATGGACTATTGAAAGAGAAAACAAGACAATACATAAAGAAGATCACATAGAAAGTTCCAGAGGAACAATTGCAGTTCAAAAATGACACGTTCAGCTATACTCAAGAAGAGTTTGAAGTAGCACAACCTGTTTCGAGAAGAAAATTTTTGGAGAAACATCCTAATTACGGGTGCACTGGCAAGCAACACCTTACTTATTACATGTGAATCCTTCTTTTTGTCCAACACCACGACGAAGAGAAGCAAGAGAATTTTTGGAAATGCAAAAGACTGGTGTGATCCATAAACAATGGCTAAACTATCCACTACTTCCAAGTCCACCGCATAACTATCTACCTACGGATGATTACATGATCAAAACCATTGAATCTTGGGTGCAAAATTATGCAACATTACCCAATTTAACTATCAAGATGACCAATAAAATACTCAGCATGATCCTTACAGTTTTGAAGGTGTTCAAGCATGCGGCATATACGTTTTTGAACTTCATTGGCATTAATCAAGGAACATATATTCTTGTTTTTGACTTGTCTATTATGCCTAGCCGACCCACAATAATGGCATATTATTCTAGGTTGATGTTTTTACCGAGTACATATATGCAGACATTCGAAGAACCCTTTTTCACAGGATTTTTTGAAATTGATTCAGAAATCTTCTTAAAGATGTAATCCAACTTGAATGCCAGATTAGTGGCATATGAACTGAGCTTTTTCATGGATCATAGACAACCACCACATGACGGTGTGAAAGCAGAACAGTGGAAGCAGCTAATGATACGTGAAGCCAATCTGCTTAATGAAATAGAGAAGAAAGTGTATAGAACATACTCCCGTCGACTTCCAAAGCCTGTTGGGGATGACAGAGTTCAGGAGGGGGTAGTGTTGAGGGAGAATCAAGCAAAAGGAAGAAAAGAAGAAGACAAAGAAAGAAGCTTCATTAAACGATAATATTTGAAGACACATCTCTGCATGAAGCCCCGCAGGGGTGCAACACCCATCTCTACACAGAGCCCTGCAGGGGCACATATCAAGGAAAAAGCACGTAGGTGGAAGGAGGAACCAGGGCCAGGAAAGTATCCATGAAGTGCAAGAAGATAATTGGCAGGTAATAATCCTTCCGCTGACAACGTGCGAGGTCAACAAAGTAAACAGGCTTAGAGCAATACAATAGGGTCATATGTGTGCAACCACGATAATTGGCAGGTAATAATCCTTCCGCTGACAGCGTGCGAGGTCAACAAAGTAAACAGGCTTAGAGCAATACAACAGGGTCATATGTGTGCAACCACCACAAATTAGAGGACCAAAATTAGAAAGAGGTCACTGGTGGCGTGCGTGGTAGGGCGACTGAATACGGCAACCCATATTTGTGATGTATGGGATATCAAGGGGAAAACAGAAGCAAAGGACATACCTCGGATAAGATAACCAATTGTCTGACAGTCCTTGTTGCCGCTTCGACCGCTGGGTGCGTGTATTCAGACCTCTTAAACAAGCTGAAGACAAGAAGTAAAGCCTGTCAAGGGACGACAGAGACAAAGAGGGGGAGAGTGTTGCAGAGCAAAGAGAGCACAAGGTAGAGAAAAAGAAGGGCCCCAAAATTTTCCGATTTGGACACCTAATTTTTGTATTATAACCATTCTTGTAATATATTTTTCGATGTAAATGCACTAGAGGAGTCCTCTAGATGCATTCCCATAGAAGATTAGTAGCTTACCCATGTAAATTAGTAGGAAATTAGCCTTTTAGTGAATAAAGTGCCGATTTCTTGTGTGAAAGGACCATTTTTAGGGCACATGTATATAAGTCAAGTTGTGACTCTTTGTAAATACTTTTTTTCCATTGTGAAAATCAAGAGGACAGATTTCGAATTTGTGTCTTGTCCTCTCTGTATCATCTTCTTTGTGAGCTTGTATGCATGTGTGTTGGTTGAAAAACGTGTTAGGAAGTGTTGTCTATCCATGAAAGTGTTTGTTTGATGTGGTTAAGGTGTGTGTGAGGTGTAGGAAGTGCTGAAGTGTAGTAAGGTCATTCTCATGACTCAGTATTTTGCTCATAACTTGAAGTAGAAGCATTAGAATTGAGTGAAAGTACAACCATTGGATGCGTCTTCTTGAGAGCTTCGAAACGCATATGCTATTTGCTATATTTGGAGTTCGGAGCTGAGAGAAAAGCTCAGTTTATTGTTGGCTTCTGTTCCAAGTATCGCGACACCATGACTGACAGTTGAAGCTTGTTTGGATTAGCCTTTGCCATGTTTGCACTCTTTGAGAAACACATTTGCATTGATCGTCATTTGAATGCATGTCTTCATACACTCGGCTAGGTTTTGATACTCATCGGATTGATAATTAAAGCGTGAATCCCCACTATATGCACTTGAGGGGGATTGAGGTATAGTCCCTTTCTCCACAAGTCCCTAAGTTGGTTCTTAGGTACACAACATGTTTATTGGTTTTCCAACACTTGACTCCATTGAAAAACATGCACGTGAAGGTTGCATTCTTGGAAAAATGCATCGTGCTTCTTTTCCAAAACATAGTCACACACACACTTCATAGTGTTGTATGTAGTCCTGTTAGGACCCCATCTTTTGGGAAGCACGTATATTTTGTTACCATCTTGATGATGCTACTCGCCATACATGGGTGTATCCAAAGAATGAGGTATTTTCTTGCTTCAAAACATTTTTAGCTATGGTTGAAAATTTTTCTTCACAAAAGCTTTTGACTCAATGCACGGATCATGGTGGTGAATACATGTCAGATGAGTTTAATGTTTTTCGTGGTGAATACATGTCACATGGGTTTAATGCTTTTCTTCGTGGAAGAGGAATTTCACACCAATGTACGATGCCATATACACCTCAACAAAATGGTGTTGCCGAGCATAAAAATAAAACACTCCTTGAAATGGCATGATGGATGGGTAAAGGAAAGCACCTTCCTGATAAGTTTTGGATGGAAGCAGTCATGTGTGCAAACTATGTGTTGAATCACTGCCCTACAAAAGCATTGAGAGTCATCACTCCTTATGAGGCTTGGAATGGACATAAGACCATGGTTAGTCATATGCGTGTGTTTGCTTGTTTGACATATGCTCTTGTGCCATCACAACAACGTCACAAACTTGATGACAAAGCAAAGAAATGTATATTTGTTGGTTATAGTGCTAAAAGTAAGGGATATCGTTTGTACCATCCATTGACGAACACAATTATTGTGAGTCAAGGTGTGGTATTTGCTGAAAATTTTGTTTTCCCTCTACTTGAATACAAAAAACACCCTACAGTTAGCTCACAAGATGTGTTCGATACACTCATGGCACATAATCCTGGTAGGAGATGGTTGAACCACACCCTAAGAGAGAGGATTAGGAAGTAATCCTCAACCATGGCTTTTGGGGCAAGTGGTTAGCCCATCACATTCCTAACCAAGAGGTTGTGAGTTCAATTCCTTACAGTGCGCTTGAATATGGTCATGTAGACCATCCAATTGAGGCTCAAAGGGCTGAAAAATTCAAGCAAAATAAAGCTGAAAATGTAGAGAATTTCCAACCAAACATGGCTAAAAATTTTCAATGAAAAATTGTTGGAACTGTTGGAAATTTCCAGCCACATATGACTGACATTTGCATCAAAATATGGCTGAAAATGAGCATGAAATTCAGCCCATGCATGATGTACATGTTGATGATGTATTACAAAATGAACACGTGTCTATCAAGTGTGCACAAACTATGCCAAAGTAGCTGAAACAAGCTTTGCAAGATAGCAAATTAAGTGCACCTTTACTTGGTAGAACAAGATCAAACTCTCACCATGCATCAAGTAATTTTGTGGATTATTCTCTTATTGCAACAACATGTAATGAAGAGCCACTTAATTTTGAAGATGCATGTGACGATCCACAATGGATGAGTGCTATTCAATAAAAAATGGATTCCATACATAAGAATGGTACTTGGGAGTTATGTGAATTGCAAAAAGGAA